>CM036248.1:16057728-16590228 GCA_020698575.1 Bostrychus sinensis | reverse complement strand
ACTGACTAACGAAAGTCAGATCACAAGCAAGGGGTCTGAACGCGAGTCGGTTTACTTTTTGCAACACTTGGTGCCGCTGTGGACCAGCACAACTCTAAAGACATCTCCACCCACAGTAGCCTATTGATCTCAGTCACTACATACGCTAAAGGATATCGAAACATTTCAGGTTTCGTGTTTCTTAATACCTGAAAGGCAATGTTAAATGTTTAACTTTTGAAGAAGAATCGCAATTAGCTCATTATTTTGTTCGAATGGCAATTTGCAAGCGCGCTATGATGACAGGCGACAAAGCCTTTTTCGGGATATTCTGGGTGGGCTTTTTCTTAATGCTGCCCGTCGTTTACGGTGATCTGAGCTACTCTATTCCTGAGGAAATGAGGCTCCACTCTATATTTGGAAATTTCGCTAAGGATCTCGGAGTGGACTTGAGGACCATTTCATCGCGGAAAGCTCGTTTGGATTTTGAAGGAATGAATAAGCGATACTGTGATATCAATCTGGATACGGGGGATTTGATCACATCTGAGAGGATAGACAGAGAAGCCCTTTGTGACAATAAAGCGTCTTGTGTTTTAACAGCGGATCTGATGCTCGAGAATCCACTGGAGCTTCACCGTGTGAGTCTTAATGTTCAAGATGTCAATGACAATTCACCAATATTTAAAAAGAATTTGACTGAAATTGAAATACAGGAGTCCACTGAAAAAGGAAGCCGCTTCTCCATTGAAGAAGCCCATGATGCAGATATAGGACAAAATGGTGTTCAAAGATACAGCCTCCAGAAAAATGAAAACTTTATTCTTTCCTCTGATAACAACAAAGCTGGAATTACTATTGGAAAACAAACTAGACAGAGAAAAACAAAAAGAAATAAATCTGACTCTGACAGCTTTCGATGGCGGCTCTCCTCCGAGATCAGGGACTGTAGTTATACACGTCACTGTATTAGATGCTAACGATAACGCCCCTGTCTTTAGCCAGACTGTTTATAAAGCCAGTCTGCCCTGAAAACTCACCGCTAGACACTATAGTAATACAGGTTAATGCCACAGACGCAGATGAGGGAGTGAATGGAGATGTCACTTATGATTTAGGTCATCAGTCTAAATACGATGTATTTTCAATTGAGGCCAAAACTGGAAAAATTCGTGTAAATGGGCCAATTGATTTTGAAGAAAAGACATCATTCGAGTTGAAAGTTGAGGCTAAAGATGGACTGGGCCTAACGTCATTTGCAAAAGTAATTATAGATATTACTGATATAAATGACAATGCACCAACAATAAACATAAAGTCATTGTCAAGTCCAGTACCAGAGAATGCCCCCCCTGGTGCAGAGGTGGGCATCATTAATGTACAGGACAGGGACTCTGGCATTAACAGTAAGGTCCACTGCTCTAGTCAACAAAATGTCCCATTTAAACTCATACCTTCTTTTAAAAACTATTATTCTCTAGTGACCACAGAACAGCTGGATCGTGAGCTAGTGTCTGATTACAACATTACAATCACTGCCACTGATGAGGGCTCTCCACCTCTGTCTTCCTCTAAAACTGTCCACTTAACTGTAGCTGACATCAATGACAACCCTCCTGTGTTTGAGGAGCAGTCCTACAGCGCATATGTGACTGAGAACAACAAACCTAGCTCCACTTTATGTTCTGTTGCTGCTCGAGACCCAGACTGGAGACAAAACGGGACAGTGGTTTATTCTCTGTTACCTGGTGAGGTGAATGGGGCCCCAGTGTCCTCCTATGTATCTGTTAATGGAGACACAGGGGTGATCCATGCTGTGAGGGCTTTTGATTATGAACAGTTCAGAAGTTTTAAAGTCCATGTGATGGCCAGAGACAATGGGTCTCCTCCCCTCAGCAGCAATGTGACAGTCAATGTGTTTATATCTGATGTGAATGACAACTCTCCTCAAATACTGTACCCCACCCTGGAGGGGAGCTCCTTCATGACGGAACTGGTCCCTAAAGCTGCACATGCAGGCTCTCTGGTGTCCAAAGTGATAGCAGTGGACACAGACTCTGGACAGAACGCCTGGCTGTCCTATCACATAGTCAAATCCACAGATCCTGGACTTTTTACTATTGGTCTCCACAGTGGAGAGATCAGGACCCAGCGGGACATCTCTGAGTCTGACAGCATGAAACAGAACCTTATTGTGGCAGTGAAGGATAATGGACAGCCTCCTCTCTCTGCCACCTGCTCCATGTATTTACTGATCTCTGATAACTTGGCTGAAGTGCCTGAACTCAAGGACATTTCTTATGATGAGAGGGACTCAAAGCTGACTTCCTATCTGATTGTTGCACTGGTGTCAGTGTCTACATTTTTCCTCACCTTCATTATTATTGTCCTGGGTGTGAGGTTTTGTCGCAGGAGGAAGCCCAGACTGTTGTTTGATGGAGCAGTTGCAATCCCCAGTGGTTATCTGCCTCCTAATTATGCAGATGTTGATGGCACAGGAACCTTACGCAGCACTTACAACTATGATGGCTACTTGACAACTGGATCCAGGACAAGTGACTTTAAATTTGTCTCATCCTACAATGATAACACCCTGCCTGCAGATGAAACCTTTAAAAAATCTCCCACGGACTTTGTTGATGATTTTGAGGACCTGGTAACAGCTTTAGAGGTAAGTTGTGCAAGTTGGTTGTTTCCACAACATGCTTAGTCCCAATACTTACCTAAATAAATGAATGTCCAGTTTTTGAAAGTTTTATAGTCAGAATAAAATTACACAAATTGAATATTATTTATTTGTTAATCTAAATAACATTATGAAAGCTCCTCTTCTTTTCATGGCAACTTCAAATATTTGTTTTAGAATGATACTGAGGTCGCCGTTATCTATTGAGTTTCTTTCGTTTAATTCAGCACTATGGAACATGGAAATTTTTATATATATATATATATATATAAACAACAATAATAAAAATTTCTAAAGTCCCTGTGATTAGTAATATTTACGTGAATATTTTTACCAAAATAAGGCAAACCAGAAAGGCACTGAAAAACAAAAGTTGTGCTGATTATAAAATCTAACAAGGTAATGAGTTTATTTATTCCCCTAATGCTCGATGACTCTGCGATTCAGGATTTCCAACTGTTTAGCATTCAGGATTCGTCATTGTGAACTGTCCAGTGCTTACATACAAGATTGAACTCGTCAGTAACCTAATAAATATGTAATTTAACTATTAATAATTAAATTATTGGGATTCACAGGACACCAGTCTACAGTGTGCTGTTTAACGTTCTGAAAACATTTTCTTAATTAGACGAATTTGGTGATAGTCCCTAACAAAAGGTGTCTGCAAACAAAATTTATAATAATTAATTTAAGCGGCTGATAAAAGTGTGTAGGCTACACGTTTTTCGAAAGGTCTTTAGTATAGAGTGAAAAGCGACGCGTGGTGCCGCTGTGGACCAACAGATCTTTGTGGCGGACATCTCCACCTACTGATGCCATGTTAATCTCACCATACTCGCTGAAAGAAATCGGTGTATTTCACATCTCCTTCTTCCCGGTATACATAGTTAAATCTGTGGATTTGATTAAACCATTAAACGGTGACTTTGTGATTGCACAGTTTTTTTTTTTTTTTTTTTTAGCGAAAATTAAATCACGGGCGTGTTTTCGAAGATGATGCAAGACAAAAGATTGATAGCGACCTTCTGCTTTTGGCTGTGCTTTTTTGTAACAATGCCCATCGTTTACGGAGATATTAGCTACTCTGTTCCCGAGGAATCGAGGCGGCACTCTGTAATTGGAAACATCGCCAAAGATCTCGGACTAGACTTAAGGAGCATTTCATCACGAAAAGCTCGTCTGGATTTTGAAGGAACAAGTAAGCGATACTGTGACATCAATCTGGCTACGGGGGATTTGATCACATCTGAGAGGATAGACAGAGAAGTCCTATGTGACAATAAAGCGTCTTGTGTTTTAAAAGCGGATCTGATGCTCGAGAATCCACTGGAGCTTCACCGTGTGAGTCTTAATGTTCAAGATGTCAATGACAATTCGCCAACATTTATTCAGAATTTAATTGAAATTGAAATACAGGAGTCCACTGAAAAAGGAAGCCGCTTCTCCATCGAAGAAGCCCATGATGCAGATATAGGACAAAATGGTGTTCAAAGATACAGCCTCCAGAAAAATGAAAACTTTATTCTTTCCTCTGATAACAACAAAGTGGAATTACTATTGGATAACAAACTAGATAGAGAAAGGCAAAAAGAAATAAATCTGACTCTGACAGCTTTCGATGGCGGCTCTCCTCCGAGATCAGGGACAGTAGTTATACACGTCACTGTATTAGATGCTAATGATAACGCCCCTGTCTTTAGCCAAACTGTTTATAAAGCCAGTCTGCCCGAAAACTCACCGCTAGACACTATAGTAATACAGGTAAATGCCACAGACGCAGATGAGGGAGTGAATGGAGATGTTAATTATTATTTAGGGCATCGATCTAAATTTGATGTTTTTTCTATTGGTCCCAAAAATGGAGAAATTCGTGTAAATCGTCCGCTTGATTTTGAGGAAAAAAACTTATTTGAAATGAGTGTGGAAGCTAAAGATGGTCTAGGACTCAAATCATATGCAAAAGTAATAATTGATGTTACTGACATTAATGATAATAGACCAATAATTAATCTAAAGTCACTGTCAAGTCCGATACCAGAAAATGCCCCCTCTGGAGCAGAAGTAGGCATCATTCATGTACAGGACAGAGACTCTGGCATTAACAGTAAGATCCGCTGCTCTATTGAGCAGAATGTCCCTTTTAAACTCATACCTTCTTTTAAAAACTATTATTCTCTAGTGACCACAGAACAGCTGGACCGTGAGCTAGTGTCTGATTACAACATTACAATCACTGCCACTGATGAGGGCTCTCCACCTCTGTCCTCCTCTAAAACTGTCCACTTAACTGTAGCTGACATCAATGACAACCCTCCTGTGTTTGAGGAGCAGTCCTACAGTGCATATGTGACTGAGAACAACAAACCTAGCTCCACTTTATGTTCTGTTGCTGCTCGAGACCCAGACTGGAGACAAAACGGGACAGTGGTTTATTCTCTGTTACCTGGTGAGGTGAATGGGGCCCCAGTGTCCTCCTATGTATCTGTTAATGGAGACACAGGGGTGATCCATGCTGTGAAGGCTTTTGATTATGAACAGTTCAGGAGTTTTAAAGTCCATGTGATGGCCAGAGACAATGGGTCTCCTCCCCTCAGCAGCAATGTGACAGTCAATGTGTTTATATCTGATGTGAATGACAACTCTCCTCAAATACTGTACCCCACCCTAGAGGGGAACTCCTTCATGACTGAACTGGTCCCTAAAGCTGCACATGCAGGCTCTCTGGTGTCCAAAGTGATAGCAGTGGACGCAGACTCTGGACAGAATGCCTGGCTGTCCTATCACATAGTCAAATCCACAGATCCTGGACTTTTTACTATTGGTCCCCACAGTGGTGAGATAAGAACCCAGCGGGACATCTCTGAATCTGACAGCATGAAACAGAACCTTATTGTGGCAGTGAAGGATAATGGACAGCCTCCTCTCTCTGCCACCTGCTCCATGTATTTGCTGATTTCTGATAATTTGGCTGAAGTGCCTGAACTCAAGGACATTTCTTATGATGAGAGGGACTCAAAGCTGACTTCCTATCTGATCATTGCACTGGTGTCAGTGTCTACATTTTTCCTCACCTTCATTATTATTGTCCTGGGTGTGAGGTTTTGTCGCAGGAAGAAGCCCAGACTGTTGTTTGATGGAGCAGTTGCAATCCCCAGTGGTTATCTGCCTCCTAATTATGCAGATGTTGATGGCACAGGAACTTTACGCAGCACTTACAACTATGATGGCTACTTGACCACTGGATCCAGGACAAGTGACTTTAAATTTGTCTCGTCCTACAATGATAACACCCTGTCTGCTGATGAAACCTTGAAAAAATCTCCCTCAGACTTTGCTGATGCATTTGATGACCTTGCAAAATCTGCGGAGGTAAGACGTTTACCTAAAAACTAAGCACAGTTTATTTTTTTATTTAAATAGTTAACCCTAATAACATTGTTAAAGGTCTTTTCCTTTTCATGGCACCTTCAAATATTCTTTTTGAGCTTTAGGATTATACTTATATCACCGTTCTATGTTGAAAGTTGTTTCGTTGAAAGACAGCAGCCTGTTGAATTCAGTTTAAATAACATACCTCTAAACTGACAGTGACGAGTTAAGTTTACGAAGATATTTTTACAAAAAGAAGGGAAGGCGTTAAAAAAATTGCTGTGCTAAATATAAAATCTTATAAATGAATGAGTTTAATTAATCCCCTAATTAATCCCCTTGTCCGATTCATGATTTTCTTCTGTTGACATTTAGCATTCATCATTTTGAACTAATTTTAGAGTTAAATGCTTGTTCAAATCAAAATTGAACTCGTCAGTAGCCTAATAAATATGTAATTTAACAATTTATAATTAATGTAGCCTAACAGAATTCACAGGGCACCAGCCTACAGTGGGATATTTAGAGTTCTGGAAATATGTTTCTTAAGACGAATTTGTTGATAGTCCTTTAACGAAAACTGTCTACAAAAATGCATTAATCCTTATTTATAACGGCTGAGAAAACTGTGTACATCTTTTTCGAAAGGTCTTTAGTAGAGAGTGAAAAGCGACGTGTGGTGCCGCTGTGGACCAACAGATCTTTGTGGCGGACATCTCCACCTACTGATGCCATGTTAATCTCACCATACTCGCTGAAGGAAACCGGTGTATTTCACATTTCCTTCTTCAGTGCGGTTTAATCTGTAAATTTTTTTGATTAAACCATTAGACGGTGACTTTGTGATCGCACTTATGTTTTAGCGAATATTGAGTCACGGGCGTATTTTCGAAGACGATGCAAGACAAAAGATTTATAGCGACCTTCTGCTGCTTGGTGTGCTTTTTTGTAACAATACCCATCGTTTACGGAGATATGAGCTACTCTGTTCCGGAGGAAACGAGGCTGCACTCTGTAATTGGAAACATCGCCAAGGATCTCGGACTGGACTTAAGGAGCATTTCATCACGAAAAGCTCGTCTGGATTTTGAAGGGACTAATACGAGATACTGTGACATCAATCTGGCTACGGGGGACTTGATCACATCTGAGAGGATAGACAGAGAAGCTATTTGTGCTAAAAGAGCATCTTGCGTGCTCAAAGCAGATGTAATGTTAGAAAATCCTTTGGAGCTTCACCGCGTGGGTTTTCATGTCCAAGATGTCAATGACAACTCACCAGCCTTTAAAAAAGATTTAATTGAAATTGAAATACGGGAGTCCACTGAAAAAGGAAGCCGGTTCTCCATCGAAGAAGCCCATGATGCGGATATAGGACAAAATGGTGTTCAAAGATACAGCCTTCAGAAAAATGAAAACTTTATTCTTTCCTCTGATAACAATAAGGTTGAATTAATATTGGAAAACAAACTAGACAGAGAAAAGCGAAATAACATTAATTTGATTCTGACAGCTTTCGATGGCGGCTCTCCTCCGAGATCAGGGACTGTAGTTATACACGTCACTGTATTAGATGCTAACGATAACGCCCCTGTTTTTAGCCAGACCGTTTATAAAGCCAGTCTGCCTGAAAACTCACCTCTAGACACAATAGTAATACAAGTAAATGCCACAGACGCAGATGAGGGCTTAAATGGAGATGTTTGTTATGATTTAAGGCTTGGATCCAAAGATGAAATTGATGTATTTTCCGTAAATCCCAAAACGGGTGTAATTCAAGTAAATGGTGTAATAGATTTTGAAGAAAGAAACTTTTTTGAAATGATAGCGGAGGCTAAAGATGGACTGGGACTAACGTCATTTGCAAAAGTATTAATAGATATTACTGATATAAATGACAATGCACCAACAATAAACATAAAGTCATTGTCAAGTCCAGTACCAGAGAATGCCCCCCCTGGAGCAGAGGTGGGCATCATTCATGTACAGGACAGGGACTCTGGCATTAACAGTAAGGTCCACTGCTCTAGTCAACAAAATGTCCCATTTAAACTCATACCTTCTTTTAGAGACTATTATTCTCTAGTGACCACAGAACAGCTGGACCGTGAGCTAGTGTCTGATTACAACATTACAATCACTGCCACTGATGAGGGCTCTCCACCTCTGTCCACCTCTAAAACTGTCCACTTAACTGTAGCTGACATCAATGACAATCCTCCTGTGTTTGAGGAGCAGTCCTACAGTGCATATGTGACAGAAAACAACAAACCTGGCTCCACTTTATGTTCTGTTGCTGCTCGAGACCCAGACTGGAGACAAAACGGGACAGTGGTTTATTCTCTGTTACCTGGTGAGGTGAATGGGGCCCCAGTGTCCTCCTATGTATCTGTTAATGGAGACACAGGGGTGATCCATGCTGTGAGGGCTTTTGATTATGAACAGTTCAGGAGTATTAAAGTCCATGTGATGGCCAGAGACAATGGGTCTCCTCCCCTCAGCGGCAACGTCACAGTCAGTGTGTTTATTTCTGATATGAATGACAACTCTCCTCAAATACTGTACCCCACCCTGGAGGGGAACTCCTTCATGACTGAACTGGTCCCTAAAGCTGCACATGCAGGCTCTCTGGTGTCCAAAGTGATAGCAGTGGATGCAGACTCTGGACAGAATGCCTGGCTGTCCTATCACATAGTCAAATCCACAGATCCTGGACTTTTTACTATTGGTCTCCACAGTGGAGAGCTCAGGACCCAGCGGGACATCTCTGAGCCTGACAGCATGAAACAGAACCTTATTGTTGCAGTGAAGGATAACGGACAGCCTCCTCTCTCTGCCACCTGCTCCATGTATTTATTGATCTCTGATAACTTGGCTGAAGTTCCTGAACTCAAGGACATTTCTTATGATGAGAGGGAGTCAAAGCTGACTTCCTATCTGATCATTGCATTGGTGTCAGTGTCTACATTTTTCCTCACCTTCATTATTATTGTCCTGGGTGTGAGGTTTTGTCGCAGGAAGAAGCCCAGACTGTTGTTTGATGGAGCAGTTGCAATCCCCAGTGGTTATCTGCCTCCTAATTATGCAGATGTTGATGGCACAGGAACTTTACGCAGCACTTACAACTATGATGGCTACTTGACCACTGGATCCAGGACCAGTGACTTTAAATTTGTCTCGTCCTACAATGATAACACCCTGTCTGCTGATGAAACCTTGAAAAAATCTCCCTCAGACTTTGCTGATGTTTTTGAGGACTTGGTAACAGCTGTAGAGGTAAGATACACTCGTTGATGGTTTCCAGCATATGCTTAGTCTCAACATTTTCTTGAAAATAAAAATAAATAAATAAAAATATAAAAATATTCTATCAATCAAAATAAAGTAAATCAAAATGTCACAATGAAAAATAAATGTATGTATTTTATTATTTAATAGTAATCCTAATAACATTATCAACGCTTTTTTCCTTTCCATGGTAACTTTAAATATTTGTTTTGAGGCTTTGGTGAAACTCAGATTACCGTCATATGTTGAGTGTCGCTTCTTTGATGTACAAACAACAGTTGAAATCAGCACCACGGACAGGTGCCTTTGACTAAACTTTCTAAACTGAAAGTGATGGATTATGGTTTTATTCACGAGCATTATTATTATTTTTTTTTTTTATCAAATGAGGGCAAACCAAAAAATACAATAATAATTAATTCTTATACTAACAGTAAAATCTAATAAATAAATAAATAAATAAATAATAAATAAATAAATATGCCCTTAGTGTTGATGACTCATTGATTCATGACTTCTTTCTGCTACTTTTTATGCGTTCATAATTTTTTTTTTTTTTTTAGAGTTAAAGCTCGTCCGAATTAATAATCAATCCGTCAGTAATAAAATTGTATTTAAACAAATTTATATTAAATCACTGGAGCTCACAGGGTGCGTACTGTATATACAGTATCTCACAAGCGTTCTGGTAATATTTTCCATTAAGACAAAGTTGTTGATAGTTTGTTGACACTATACATTCCTGTCTCTTAGTTAGCTTGGGTATTTGACTTTTTTTGAGCTGTATTTTCTTTAATTGTGGGCGTTTTGTTCACGAGTAGAGCCTTGGATCGATTAAATTATTCACAACATTTTCAAAGGCATAACAATTATTTTTTGTGGCAAGTATTTAGCTTTTAGAAGCTGGTAAAAGTGTGCACCGTTTTTTAAAGGTCTGTAGTTAAAAGTGCAATGCGACGCGTGGTGCCGCTGTGGACCAGCAGAACTCTTTGGCGGACATCTCCACCCGTTGATGCCATGTTAATTCCATAATACGCGTTTAAGGATATCAGTGTATTTCATATTTCTCTTTTCATTACTACGTACTGTAGGTAAACCTGGGGGATTGAACCACAGATTTAGACACTGCAATCGCACTTGCTTTTGGGGGTACTGAGGCACAGCCATGTTTCTGAAGACGATGAAAGACAAAAGATTGTTTCTGCTCCTCTGCGGGGCATGCTTTTTTCTAACCATACCCGTCGTTTGCGGAGATTTGAGCTACTCTATTCCCGAGGAAATGAGGCTCCACTCTGCAATTGGAAACATCGCAAAAGATCTCGGACTGGACTTAAGAGATATTATGTCGCGGAAAGCTCGTCTGGATTTTGAAGGAACTAATAAGAGATACTGTGACATCAATCTGGCTACGGGGGATTTGATCACATCTGAGAGAATAGACAGAGAAGCTATCTGTGCTAAAAGAGCATCTTGCGTGCTCAAAGCAGATTTAATGTTGGAAAATCCTTTGGAGCTACACCGGTTGAGTTTTCATGTACAGGATGTCAACGATAACTCTCCGAAATTCAAGAAAAATCTTACTGACATGGAAATACGTGAGTCAGCGGCGAGGGGCTACCGCTTCTCCATTGAGGAGGCCCACGATGCAGACATAGGGCAAAACGGAATTCAAAAATACAGCCTTCAGAAAAACGACTATTTTATTTTGGCTATGGATACCAACAAAGTAGAGCTTCTTTTGGAAAACGCGCTCGATCGAGAAAAACAAAACAATGTTAATTTAACTCTGACAGCTTTTGATGGCGGCTCTCCCCCTAGATCAGGGACTGTAGTTTTACACATCACTGTTCTGGATGCTAACGATAACGCCCCTGTGTTTAGCCAGGTCGTTTATAAAGCCAGTCTGCTTGAAAACTCCGCTATTGGTACTGTAGTGGTTAAGGTTAGTGCCACAGACGCAGATGAAGGAGTAAATGGAGATGTGAGATATGAATTTGGGCACGTTTCTGAAGATGATGTAAATGTATTTTATATTGATCAAAAAACAGGAGAAATCAAAGTAAACGGTGTAATTGACTTTGAAGAAAACGTGTCGTTTGAAATGAGGGTGGCGGCTAAAGATGGTTTAGGGCTTACGTCATATGCTAAAGTAATTATTGATATCACTGACATAAATGATAATGTACCTTTAATAGACATCAAATCAGTATCTAAATCAATACCAGAGGATGCTAGGCCAAATACTGAGGTGGGCATAATTAATATACAAGATAGGGACTCGGAAAAAAACCGCCTTGTTCGCTGCTCCATTCAGACTGGTGTCCCTTTCAAGTTAGTACCTTCCATTAAAAACTATTATTCTCTAGTGACCACAGAACAGCTGGACCGTGAGCTAGTGTCTGATTACAACATTACAATCACTGCCACTGACTGAGGGCTCTCCACCTCTGTCCTCCTCTAAAACTGTCCACTTAACTGTCACTGACATCAATGACAACTCTCCTGTGTTTGAGGAGCAGTCCTACAGCGCATATGTGACTGAAAACAACAAACCTGGCTTCCACTTTATGTTCTGTTGCTGCTCGAGACCCAGACTGGAGACAAAACGGGACAGTGGTTTATTCTCTGTTACCTGGTGAGGTGAATGGGGCCCCAGTGTCCTCCTATGTATCTGTTAATGGAGACACAGGGGTGATCCATGCATGTGAGGGCTTTTGATTATGAACAGTTCAGAAGTTTTAAAGTCCATGTGATGGCCAGAGACAATGGGTCTCCTCCCCTCAGCAGCAACGTGACAGTCAATGTGTTTATATCTGATGTGAATGACAACTCTCCTCAAATACTGTACCCCACCCTGGAGGGGAACTCCTTCATGACTGAACTGGTCCCTAAAGCTGCACATGCAGGCTCTCTGGTGTCCAAAGTGATAGCAGTGGACGCAGACTCTGGACAGAATGCTTGGCTGTCCTATCACATAGTCAAATCCTCTGATCCTGGACTTTTTACTATTGGTCTCCACAGTGGAGAGATCAGGACCCAGCGGGACATCTCTGAGTCTGACAGCATGAAACAGAACCTTATTGTGGCAGTGAAGGATAATGGACAAGCCTCCTCTCTCTGCCACCTGCTCCATGTATTTACTGATCTCTGATAACTTGGCTGAAGTACCTGAACTCAAGGACATTTCTTATGATGAGAGGGACTCAAAGCTGACTTCCTATCTGATCATTGCACTGGTGTCAGTGTCTACATTTTTCCTCACCTTCACTATTATTGTCCTGGGTGTGAGGTTTTGTCACAGGAGGAAGCCCAGACTGTTGTTTGATGGAGCAGTTGCAATTCCCAGTGGTTATCTGCCTCCTAATTATGCAGATGTTGACGGCACAGCAACTTTACGCAGCACTTACAACTATGATGGCTACTTGACCACTGGATCCAGGACAAGTGACTTTAAATTTGTCTCGTCCTACAATGACAACACGCTGCCTGCCGATCAGACACTGAGAAAAAACCCTGTGGATTTTGTTGATGCATTTGGGGATTGTGATGACTCTCCTGAGGTAGGCAAACCAAAAGAATAATTTTACACAGTTAGGTACTTTTTTCCTTTTTTCTGGAAGGGTTATTTTTTAAAATACGTTGTCTATTTTAGCACCCGTTTTTTCCTTTTTCTTTCTTTTTTTTTTTTTTTTTAGTGTGTTCAAATTTATGTTTTTGATAACTCATTGAAGGTAGGAGAAAGAATTTCAAAGGTTGTAAATAGGGCTTTTTAAATCAGTAATTTTCCTACTTTCTCTGTCCTTGGTGCTGAAACGTGTTTAGGTGAATCTGAAATTTATTTGCTTTTAAAAAAAACTGTGTGTTTATTCTCTGCAGAGGTGTGTTTCCCACTTGCAGATGGTTATTTGGAGAAAACTGAGAGCGTTGTGATTAACATATAGCCGATAAATAATCCTACTTCAAACGTTTAGTATTATAAACCCGAATACCACAATTCATTCTCGCCCGTACATTTTCTATATTTTGCAGTCAGTTAATGAACCAATTAATTAATCATTGCAGTTTTCAGACGCAGTGCGACCTAAGTGATCCTATTTTTAAACAAAGCGGTAGCACTTTATGTTGGTAAGCCAACGTAAAATTGGGAACGGTCATACATAAAGTTTTTTTTAATTTTTATTTTTTAACTCAGTCTAGTAATTGACTACATATTTAAATAATTAAAACAATGTATTTAGTCATAACAATAATAACCATGATTAAAATAATTTGTTGAGTATTTATTCTGTTCTTACACGACGTAAAATATGTGTATCCCACCGTAATTGCAGTAATTTTCTAGCTATATTTAGTTTTGTTATTCCTCAAAAGGCACTCATGGTGTCAGTATGAACCAGTAAATAAGAAGGCGTCCACATTCTCCTCCTTTCTTTGTCAACCAGTAGCTATAGGATTCACAATCACATTCGAAAATAAATCTGAGTTTAACACGCCGTTTAGAAATACATAGAGCAAATGTATTTGCAGGAATTTGATTATAATCGTTTTTCCTAAAATCTGAAGGCGTAAACATGGCGTACTTTAAGGGAATATTGTACCACGGCGTCATTTTTGTTTGTCTTGCCTTTCATTCGATCAGTGGGGATATAAGCTACTCTCTTCCAGAGGAGTTGAAACGCGGATCCGTGATTGGAAATATCGCTAATGACCTCGGACTTGATTTGAGTAGATTTTCTGCTCGCAGAGCCCGAATTAATTCTGAAGACAACAGCATTCAGTACTGCAGTGTTAACCTCAACACGGGAGAGCTGATTGTTCAGGAGAGGATTGACAGAGAAGGGCTCTGTGCAAAGAAGACTTCATGTATTCTGAAACAGGAGCTCGTCTTAGAAAACCCTTTAGAGCTGCATCGCTTCACTGTCCGCGTCCAAGACATAAATGACAACTCGCCACAATTTAAGGAGGACTCAATTAAATTTGAAATTCGCGAATCAGCTGACAAGGGCGCACGATTTCCTCTGGATGAAGCACACGATGGAGACATCGGGCAAAATGGTGTTCAGGGTTACACTCTTCAGAAGAACGACCACTTTTCATTGAGCATTAAAACAAAGAGCAATGACCGAAAATATAGCGAATTAGTTTTAGAGAAAGAATTAGACAGAGAGGATAATAACGAGATTGCACTTGTGCTGACTGCGTTTGATGGCGGCTCTCCTCAGAGATCAGGCACAGTAGTCATCAGTGTTACTGTTCTTGATGCTAATGATAATGCACCAGTGTTTAGCCAGACTGTATATAAAGCGAGTCTTTCAGAAAACTCACCTCCAGATACACTGGTTATTATAGTAACTGCTAGTGATGCTGACGAAGGAATAAATGGTGATGTAACTTATGGATTTGATCACCTTTCAGATGACAACCAAATTTTCTCTTTAAATCCCACAACAGGTGAAGTTAGAGTAGCTACATCTATTGATTATGAAAAAAAGTCCTCCTATGAAATGCAAATAAGTGCTAAAGATGGGCTGGGGCTCGCAACATATGCAAGTCTACTTATTGAAATTACTGATATGAATGACAACGCTCCAGTTATATATCTGCAATCACTGTCCAATCAGATCCAAGAGAATGTGTCACCTGGTACAGAGGTGGGCATCATTAATGTACAGGACAGAGACTCAGAGAACAACAGACAGGTCCGCTGCTCCCTTCAGACTGGTGTCCCTTTCAAGTTAGTATCTTCCATTAAAAACTATTATTCTCTAGTGACCACAGAACAGCTGGACCGTGAGCTAGTGTCTGATTACAACATTACAATCACTGCCACTGACGAGGGCTCTCCACCTCTGTCCTCCTCTAAAACTGTCCACTTAACTGTCACTGACATCAATGACAACCCTCCTGTGTTTGAGGAGCAGTCCTACAGTGCATATGTGATGGAGAACAACAAACCTGGTTCCACTTTATGTTCTGTTGCTGCTCGAGACCCGGACTGGAGACAAAACGGGACAGTGGTTTATTCTCTGTTACCTGGTGAGGTGAATGGGGCCTCAGTGTCCTCCTATGTATCTGTTAATGGAGACACAGGGGTGATCCATGCTGTGAGGGCTTTTGATTATGAACAGTTCAGGAGTTTTAAAGTCCATGTGATGGCCAGAGACAATGGGTCTCCTCCCCTCAGCAGCAACGTGACAGTCAATGTGTTTATATCTGACGTGAATGACAACTCTCCTCAAATACTGTACCCCACCCTGAAAGGGAACACTTTCATGACTGAACTGGTCCCTAAAGCTGCACATGCAGGCTCTCTGGTGTCCAAAGTGATAGCAGTGGACGCAGACTCTGGACAGAATGCCTGGCTGTCCTATCACATAGTCAAATCCACAGATCCTGGACTTTTTACTATTGGTCTCCACAGTGGAGAGCTCAGAACCCAGCGGGACATCTCTGAGTCTGACAGCATGAAACAGAACCTTATTGTGGCAGTGAAGGATAATGGACAGCCTCCTCTCTCTGCCACCTGCTCCATGTATTTACTGATCTCTGATAACTTGGCTGAAGTGCCTGAACTCAAGGACATTTCTTACGATGAGAGGGACTCAAAGCTGACTTCCTATCTGATCATTGCACTGGTGTCAGTGTCTACATTTTTCAGTCACTTTCATTATTATTGTCCTGGGTGTGAGGTTTTGTCGCAGGAGGAAGCCCAGACTGTTGTTTGATGGAGCAAGTTGCAATCCCCAGTGGTTATGTGCCTCCTAATTATGCAGATGTTGATGGCACAGGAACTTTACGCAGCACTTACAACTATGATGGCTACTTGACCACTGGATCCAGAACAAGTGACTTTAAATTTGTCTCGTCCTACAATGACAACACACTGCCTGCAGATCAGAAATTAAGAAAAAGCCTAACGGATTTTGCTGATGCATTTGGGGATTGTGATGACTCTCTTGAGGTAGGCATTACCTTCAGTATCACAGTGTCTCTCAGTGTCAGTCTGTTTCCATTTTTAAATTTATTTCTATACAAATATTTTTTAGCTTTTAAAAGACACTGGTTGTACGCAATATTTGTATATAAAAAATGTGTTTGGTCCTAAAACAGGCTTAATATAATTTTATCTTACTTTTTGTATTTTTTTATTTTTATTAAGTTGATTAACATATATTAATCAAAATATAAACTTTTTTTATGTGGTACTGTTATCGCTTGTAAAATGCAAAATTTTTATCACTTTGCATATTTATTTTTATTAAATGACATAATTGTAGTTCCCTTACATAAGCTTTGACATAAAAGTGTATACCTTATTCGGGCAGAAAAACAACAACAACAACAACAAAAGACAAAAAACTAAACAAACAAAAAGCTAAGAACAAAAATAAACGAGTCATGCTCACTCTTATAAAGATTTAGTTTTTTGGTTAATTTTTTCCTTTCCTAGCAGGATTATTCAAGCCTTCAGATTGAAGAAATTTTACATAAACCTATGCCCTGTTTCAAACAAAGAAATCAGTTAAAGAATTAAAAATATTAATTTTTAAATAAATATTATTCGCTCATCAGTGCATTTACCACTGCATATAGCTGAAACGGCCAGCGTCCTATTTATGTGTAGCAAACATAAATTTTAAAAAACAAACACAAATAGTTTACGCACAGTTTGACACAATTTTAACTAAAACTATATCCTTTCATTTTTCTACTTGGATAGCCTCGTGATTTTCTTTCTTTCTTTCTTTCTTTCTTTCTTTCTTTCTTTCTTTCTTTCTTTCTTTCTTTCTTTCTTTCTTTCTTTCTTTCTTTTTAAGTATTATAGTTAATATAGTTTTCTTACAGTCAGTTATTTTTTGTAAGTCTTTTAAAAGGCCAGAATATTCATATGACGTTATGGTCTGATTGAAAACCTTATAGAAAAAATTACAAATTTGATTTATCATCGTGCACGCTCAGCCGGTAGTGGAATTTTGGGGGAGTAGATGTGGGGTGTTGCTATTCTTCGTTACGCACGGTGTCGCTCTAGACCACGGACTAACATACCTGCTCTCCTTGTTGTAGCCGTCATTATTTGGACAAAACAGTCAGCGTTTAAGACCACCTCGAACACGGCGCGAGTATTTTGTCTCTGTAACCTATTTAAATCGATCAACATGATTACACTCAGACATTGTCGTATGCTGAGGTATGGCTTCGTTTGTTTCTGTATTCTCGTCCATTACGCACACGGAGACTTGACGTATTCTGTGCAAGAAGAACTGAAACGAGGATCAGTTATCGGAAATATTGTCAAGGATCTCGGGTTGACGGTGGAGAGACTATCTTCACGCAAAGCACGGATTGAAATGGACGGAAGCGAAAAACAGTATTGCGGAATAAACACAGGAACCGGAGAATTGTTTGTTGCTGAAAGAATTGACAGAGAGGAGCACTGCGGTGACAGACCCTCTTGTGTTCTCAAATATGATTTGTTGTTAGAGGATCCGTTAGAATTACATCGACTGTCCCTGCAGGTTCAAGATATTAACGATAATGCACCCATTTTCCCGAAGGATAATGTAAAATTAGAAATAAGAGAATCTGCTGATAAAGGGGCTAGGTATCGAATTAATGGGGCTCACGACGCTGACATTGGTAAAAATGACGTCCAGAGCTACATTTTAGAAGAAAACACTAACTTTGTATTCAGTATTCAAACGTCAAGTTCTGGTAATAAATACGGCGAATTGATTTTAGATAAGGAATTAGACCGAGAGCAACAACGGGAACTGAAAATGTTGCTTTCAGCCGTAGATGGCGGGTCTCCTCAAAGATCCGGCACTGTTGTCATACAGGTTATTGTACTTGATGCTAATGATAACGCACCAGTGTTTACCGAGTCAGTTTATGCAGCCAAAATTACTGAAAATTCACCTTTGAAGGCACGTGTTATTACTGTGAGTGCGTCAGATGCAGACGAAGGAATAAACGGAGAAGTTGTGTATGAGTTCAGCAGAATACCTGATAAATCACGAAATCTTTTCTCTATAAATGAGAAAACTGGTGAAATTATTGTAACAGCTGACTATTGATTATGAAGAGGGTTCAAAGTATGAATTAAATGTAGAAGCAAAAGATGGTTATGGTCTTTCTTCAGAAGCCAAAGTTATAATAGAAGTCACTGACGTTAATGATAATGTTCCAGTAATACATATTAAGTCGTTAAAAAACTTAGTCCCTGAAAACAGTCCTCCTGGTACAGAGGTGGGCATCATTAATGTACAGGACAGAGACTCAGAGGACAACAGACAGGTCCGTTGCTCCCTTCAGACTGGTGTCCCCTTCAAGTTAGTACCTTCCATTAAAAACTATTATTCTCTAGTGACCACAGAACAGCTGGACCGTGAGCTAGTGTCTGATTACAACATTACAATCACTGCCACTGACGAGGGCTCTCCACCTCTGTCCTCCTCTAAAACTGTCCACTTAACTGTAGCTGACATCAATGACAACCCTCCTGTGTTTGAGGAGCAGTCCTACAGCACATATGTGACTGAGAACAACAAACCTGGCTCCACTTTATGTTACTGTTGCTGCTCGAGACCCAGACTGGAGACAAAACGGGACAGTGGTTTATTCCCTGTTACCTGGTGAGGTGAATGGGGCCTCAGTGTCCTCCTATGTATCTGTTAATGGAGACACAGGGGTGATCCATGCTGTGAGGGCTTTTGATTATGAACAGTTCAGGAGTTTTAAAGTCCATGTGATGGCCAGAGACAATGGGTCTCCTCCACTCAGCAGCAACGTGACAGTCAATGTGTTTATATCTGATGTAAATGACAACTCTCCTCAAATACTGTACCCCACCCTGGAGGGGAACTCCTTCATGACTGAACTGGTTCCTAAAGCTGCACATTCAGGCTCTCTGGTGTCCAAAGTGATATCAGTGGACGCAGACTCTGGACAGAATGCCTGGCTGTCCTATCACATAGTCAAATCCACAGATCCTGGACTTTTTACTATTGGTCTCCACAGTGGAGAGATCAGGACTCAGCGGGACATCTCTGAGTCTGACAGCATGAAACAGAACCTTATTGTGGCAGTGAAGGATAATGGACAACCTCCTCTCTCTGCCACCTGCTCCATGTATTTACTGATCTCTGATAACTTGGCTGAAGTGCCTGAACTCAAGGACATTTCTTATGATGAGAGGGACTCAAAGCTGACTTCCTATCTGATCATTGCACTGGTGTCAGTGTCTACATTTTTCCTGACCTTCATTATTATTGTCCTGGGTGTGAGGTTTTGTCGCAGGAGGAAGCCCAGACTGTTGTTTGATGGAGCAGTTGCAATCCCCAGTGGTTATCTGCCTCCTAATTATGCAGATGTTGATGGCACAGGAACTTTACGCAGCACTTACAACTATGATGGCTACTTGACCACTGGATCCAGGACAAGTGATTTTAAGTTTGTCTCATCCTATAATGACAACACGCTGCCTGCAGATCAGACACTGAGAAAAAACCCTGTGGATTTTGTCGATACATTTGGGGATTCTGATGACTTTCCTGAGGTAGGCAAATCAATAGAAATATTCTACACAGTAGGTTACTTTTTTGTTTTAATACATTGTTTATTTTAGCACCTGTTTTTTTTTTTCAGTTTTTTTGTTGTTTACAAATTTATACGTTTGATAACTAATTTATGGTACTACTTTCTCTGTCCTTGGTGCTGAAACATGTTAAGGTGAATCTGAAATTGATACACTTAAAAAACTGTGTGTTTATTCTCTGCAGAGGTGTGTTTGCCACTTGCAGATGGTTATTTGGGGAAAACTGAGAGCGTTGTGATTCATATATAGCCAATAAATAATCCTCATTCAAATGTTTAGTAGTATAAACCTGAATACCACAATACATTCTCGCCTGAGCATCTTCCGTATTTTTCAGTAAATTAATCAGCCAATTCATTGCAGCTTTCAGATGTAGTGCGACCTAAATGATCCTATTTTTAAACAAAGTGTTAGTACTTTGTATTGGTAGGGCAACGTAAAAGTGGGAACGGTCATACATGAATTTATTTATTTTTACTCAGTCTAGTATTTAACCACATGTTTTAAAGAATTAAAAATGTATATTTAGTACTAATAATAATAATATTCATTTATTTGTTTGATTATTTTCTCTGTTCTTACATAAAGTAAAATATTTGTATCCCACCGTAATTTCAGTCATTTTCTAGCTATATTTAGTCTTGTTATTTCTGAAAAGGCACTCATGGTGTCAGTATGCACCAGTAAATAAGAAGGCGTCCACATTCTCCTCCTTTCTTTGTCAACCAGTAGCTATGGGATTCACAATCACATTTAAAAATAAATGAGTTTTAACACGCCGTTTAGCAATACATAGAGCAAATGTATTTGCAGAAATTTGATTATAATCATTTTTCCTAAAATCTAGAAGTGTAATCATGGCATACTTTAAGGGAATATTGTTCCATGGTATAATTTTTGTTTGTCTTGTCTTTTATTCGATCAGTGGGGATGTAAGCTACACTATTCCAGAGGAGATGAAATGCGGATTCGTGTTTGGAAATATCGCTAAGAACCTTGGGCTTGATTTGGGTAGATTTTCTGCTCGCAGAGCCCGAATTAACTCTGAACACAACAGTATTCAGTACTGCAGTGTTAACAGAGAAGGGCTTCGTGCAAAAAAGACTTTATGTATTCTGAAACAGAAGCTAGTGCTGGGAAACACTTTAGTGATGCATCGCTTCACTGTCTGCGTCCGAGACATAAATGACAACTTGCCACAATTTAAGGAGGACTTAATCAAATTTGAAATTCAGGAATCAGCTGACAAGGGTCCACTATTCACACTGGAGGCATCGGGCAAAACGGTGTTCAACGTTACACCCTTCAGAAGAACAACCACTTTTCATTGGATTTAAAAACAAAGAGCTATGACCAAAAGTATACCAAATTAGTTTTAAACAAAGAGTTAGACAGAGAGGATAATAACGAGATTGCACTTGTGCTGACTGCGTTTGATGGCGGCTCTCCTCAGAGATCAGGCACAGTAGTCATCAATGTTACTGTTCTTGATGCTAATGATAATGCACCATTGTTTAGCCAGACTATGTATAAAGCGAGTCTTTTAGAAAACTCTCCTCCAGATACATTGGTTATTACAGTGACTGCTACTGATGCTGATGAAGGAATAAATGGTGATGTCATTAATGGACTTGATCACCTTTCAGATGACAACCAGATTTTCTCTTTAAATCCCACAACAGGTGAGGTTAGAGAAGCAGCATCTATTGATTTTGAGAAAGACTCCTCCCATGAAATGCAAATAAGTGCTAAAGATGGGCTCGGGCTCATGACATATGCAAGTCTACTAATTGAAATTGCTGACATGAATGGCAATGCTCCTTTTTACATATCTGCAAACGCTTACCAATCATATCCCAGAGAATGTGTCACCTGATACAGAGGTGGGCATCATATGTACAGGACAGAGACTCAGAGAACATCAGACAGGTCCGCTGCCCCCTTAAGACTGGTGTCCCTTTTAAGTTAGCATCTTCCACACAGAGTGCAATATACTCTTAACATGTTAAATAAACAAACTAGAATCAAACAATAAAAACACAGTATTTAGTTCAATAGCAGCAATTGTAGCATTGTAATGAAGTTAATTATGCAGCATTAAAAAGTTGTAATAGATGTAACAAACAGCACAGGATTGTTGTCTGTTTGTGTGTGTCTTATTGCACTAAAATGCCTGAAAGCAGCAGCTTAAACAGTGAGTGTCCGGGTTGTGTAGTGTTGTTTGAACTGAAAATCAGTCATCTAATACTGCTGCAATGAAATGACCAGATATATTGAGCAAAATCAATTAGGCACAAATATTAATTACCTATGCGCATTTTTTTTTTCTTCAAGTGTATATTTTACAGGCTTTGTGTTGTCTTGACAAACCTTTTTGCAATATGCCTGACATCTCGTGTGATCATTTTAGTTTCTCTTTCTCTTGGTTTGAAGACAAATATAATGTCATTAATTATTACAGTACAAGTTTGGATTGTTTAAAGCATTTTCACATAACATTTACATTCAATTTCAAATATTTTATGTTCACGTTTTTATTAGTTATGTGAATTTTTGCTTATGGTATCGCAAATATAGAGCTCTGCAGACACTGAGCCTAAATATTGAGAGTGCATCTTTAATTTGAAATCTCAGTTGTTTGGCAATATTACTAATATACCGGTGCTTTGGAAATAGTTATTGTCGTTTAAGTATTTGTGTCGTTACCTGGGTTGTCTGGCCTGTTTATGAAATTTTATCTTATGTTATGAAAACGTCGGATTAATCGTCTTCCTTTCTCTGTCCTTGGTGCTGAAATCTAATTAAGCCCATTTGAACTTAATTTTATGCACATCGTTTTTTGTTTTTTTGTTTTTTTTAAAATCCCTGCTCTGTTTAAACATCCATGAACCATTTGTCAGTATGTAACTGTTATTGTATTTCCTTTTAGGATAACTCTAACTACCTAAATACTGGGAGTAGAATTGTTTGTTGTAAAATATTTGAGATTTTGCGAAGTCGTCTGTCCCATGCTTGTGGTCGTGCCTTTGTCAGGTTTTGTGGATACCAAATCTTTAAAATTGTTGACAATAAAATATAAAGTTTAAAGGTTTAATCTATCAATCTGAAGGTGCTATAGACCCTTCTTGCGTTTGAAAACAGAACGTTTGCGTTCCAAAGACTGGTACCGTTAGTTAAAAAAGACTAATGCATTTTAATGAAGGAATTAGCGCTAGCCACTAAACATCGCAAATTAGGAATAATCAGGACAGGTTTGGCAACTGACAACCACTCTGCCACATGTGAGTAATATCAGAGCCTGGTTTAATAACATTAACGACTGTACCAAAGTTTAGCCGTTTAATGTAACGTTGTAATTAGCGTCTATAATTACCATATAAGCTAAAGGCTACTTAATTTACGTTTAATTTCAATGTTGCGCAGGACAAATAGTAACAGAAATATGGTGGACCATAATAGTTTGACATTGTATGCTCAGATTTATTTCATCAAACACCACAAATTCTACTTTTATAAGTTAACTTTACTGACTAAAATCTGGGTCAGAATAATTCATGCAGAGTCATTTTTAATAAATATATAAACAACACAAACCATTTGTTCCTCTTGCCTTAAAACGTTTAAATTAATATTTTTATTTTGCTCCCTTGCAGAAATTAATAGGACAGAGCGTTATTCTCGGTACCAGGCTGAGTGTGCAACTTAATTAAACACGTCATTTCTAGAAGGTGCACCACTATGCTCTTACTGGTTTGATAACTACTGCAGTCTAAATCAAAACAATGACCTCGTGGGTTGCCAGTTACAGCGTGCTCTGTCTTAATGAACTATCTACGCTTGTTGACCATGAAACTGACAAGTCTTACACGGGGGGAGATGGTGAATGTTCGTATAGGCCACTGAAATGCATATGAGAATAAAGTCTGTTAACAGAAATAACCGCTGTACCTCCTCCAGCCTTGCGCTCCGCTGGGCTATGCTAAACTACTTATACACAAACACGTCATAATAATGGCTAAACTTCAGCCAACATGGACATGCTATACCTCGTTTGAACGCTTAGATTCTCCACAGTGCAGTGGCTAAATTCATTTTACAGTCAGAATGAGCATCTAAGTGGAGCGGAGGGGGGTTGATTATAAGTAACTCAAATTTGAATTAAATAGATAAATCAGCAACGCCACCTAGGGAGTAAGGCCCGGGACCAATACAAGTTTGCAGTATGTATCAGGCACACACAAGTTCGCTCATTGAGACACAGAAGCAAGGCTCCATCACCTTATCATATCATTTATTTATACGTGAGGTTAATTTGAGTCAGGAGCCATCAATAATTAAAACAGTCCATATCTTCGTTTCAACATTAAAAGTTGCAGTGCATTCTAGTTGTACACTTGTTAACAGCCCAAACAAAAAGACAGAAAGAAACTAGGGCAGCAGTTTGCGGCAGTCCGATGGCTGAAGGTCCACCTGCATTACCTAAAGAAACAATTCAGAATTACAATACAGTAGGCCACACTAAATGACACACTGAGATGACCTACCGCTTCAAGGTCCAGGATTTCACGCTGCTGCAACCAACAGCGGGCAAGAATGGGGCTGAATCTGAATTCTTTAAATTGTACCTGCCTGCCTGCTCCTACCTCCTGTTCCTTAACCTTTGAGAGCTACGCTATGAGGTCAACAGTAAGACTCCTACTGCAGTGAGGAAAGGAGCTTCAGCTCTGTTTGGAGGATTCGAACATCCTAACCCAGCGGGGAAACAACGAGGGAAGTCACGTGGACCTACAGCTGTTTAATAAAAACTACAACACCCAGGAAATGGACTACAATAAGCGCACCTTATCCTCCACTGCAGCGCTAATTTAAATGATCTTTTAACATTACAATGTACAGAAATAATCCCAAATCACTCCATATAAGAGAAGATATAGCTCTGTTTAATAAAGAGCTGTGCACTAACTCCACAGACTCTAGAATCATCTTTTACTCACAGAAACTTAGGTTTAAACCTGAAACACTGCTGTAATCCACACAGAACAGGCTGTGGTAAACATTCTCTGAGACTCACCAACAGCACCTCTGACTCTGCTCTGGACAGTTAGCAGCATTAACACAGCCACACTGAACGCCGCTCTGGATTTATGCTAATTAGCCACGCGGTTTTTAAGTTTCGTTTTTCTAAAATGTAAACAAAAGTGCGGCGAACAGCTCCAGCTCACAGCGGCGCACAATAATCATTTATCAGGAGTTAGACATTAGACTCTGTGGAGGCTTTAAGTCTTTTATAAAGTGAGGTTTATTCAGATCATTTTATGGAATAAAGTCTGAGGCAGTGACACTTTTAACTCATTCCAAAAACTCATCACACAGAGATCGGCCTCACTCGGCCGAGTTCGGAGAAACTCGGGAGATGCCGCAGTGGATTATGGGATAGCTCCTCGCTGGACGGTAAGAAACTTCTGGAGCTTCCTATGCTAAAGGAGCTATTTAAGGAAGCAATGAAGCTCTTTCCATATCTCCATCCTTACTGAGAAGACAATCCGGACAGTTCTTATCATGGCGGACAATGACGTACATCCGGTTAGAGCTTAAGGAGCTAGGAAGTTCCTTGACAATTTTCCCTTTTCGGATTCAACCTTGGTGAAGCTACCAACAGCTAAAGACACAGACCATCACGTGACTCTACCGGAGGACACACCCGTACGGAAGCACTGATGCAGGGTACGACACAAAACCCGCCCCACAGCAGCACTAAACAGCACTCGCTGTAGTCCTTAAGATAAAAACTCTGCGAGCAGAGTACAACAAACATGCAGGATATCACCGCAAATAATACAATCAATAAAAATAATGGACTAAAAGGCTAGCAAACGAAATCACATTCTATCTTTACAAGTTCTGCAGTGGTTTTCTTCCTTCCTCTGTCCTTGGTGCTGAAACCAGTTGATACTTGTTTGTACAAAGTTACATTCAAAATTTCTTGATTTGTACCAATCATTTGTAGAGGAGGGTGTTTCACTTGCAGGTGGTGAGTTTGGTAAACCCGAGCTTGTTGTTTTATGTACATATGCGCTATGGACAATGAATAATATACGAAGGATAAAAGCCACTTTTATTATATTAAGTGTTTTTTTTCCCTTCAGTTTGTAATTATGTATGATAGTGAGTCTAATTGATATACAGTACTTGTAACTCAAGCCAATGGCATTCTAATACACCACGTTATCAATCGATATTGAGCATTAGCCTCAAGGTAGGCTATTATTGTTCTGATTACATGGAAGTTAAAATTGATGATAATAATAATAAATAATAATAAATCTTTATTTATATAGCACTTTTAAAAAACAAGGTTTACAAAGTGCTGAACAGCACATAGCAATGTAAGGCAATAAAATCAACAAAGAAAAGACACATGCAAGAGTACATTTAGCCAGACAGAAGTAAGACAATGATGAACTGAACATGAAGTTGAAGGCTATATCTCTTCTCAATACTGACGTTTAACACATTTTGAGATAAATGCTAAAATAGTTCTCTTTTATTTTAAATATAAAATGATTTACTATCCACTTGTATTCAAATATACCATCGCTAGATTTCTTTGCGTGATTTTCAGCCCGTTTTTTTCTCCCACAACAAGCCCTGTCGTTACTAAAAATGAACTCATGGTGTCAGTATGCACCATTGAATGAGAACGTGCAGCCGTTCTCCTCCCTTCTTTGCCAGCCATTGCAATGAAAAGATTAGCTTCTCGATTGCATTTGAGCTTAAACACTTTCTGCATGAGTACGTAAAATTGTGTTTTTGCACTTACTATTATATTTTTGCATGTGTCCAAACGGGAAAGATAATGACGGATTTCACGCAAACATGGCACTATGGCCTCGTTTTTATTTTTCTCTTTTTTTACCTGGTTCGCGGAGACGTGAGCTACTTCGTTCCAGAGGAGATGGAACGCGGATCTGTAATCGGAAATATCGCTAAGGACCTCGGTGTTGATGTTTCTACTCGCAGAGCTCGCATTAATTCTGAAGATAACAGCGTCCAGTACTGCAGTGTTAACCTCAACACGGGAGAGCTGGTTGTACAGGAGAGGATGGACAGAGAGAGGCTTTGTGCGAAAAAGGCTTCATGTATTCTGAAACAGGAACTCGTGCTGGAAAACCCTTTAGAGCTGCATCCTTTCAATATCCGCATCCAAGACATAAATGATAACTCGCCAAAATTCAAAGAGGATTTACTCAAATTTGAAATTCAGGAAATTGCTGCTAAGGGTGCACGATTTGCTGTTGGTGAGGCGCACGACGAAGACATTGGTGAAAACACAGTTCAGGGTTATACCCTTCAACAGAACGACTATTTCAAACTAAAGGTAAAAACAAACTCTGGAGGACGAAAATACTGTGAGTTAGTTTTAGAAAAGGAATTAGACAGAGAAAGTAGTGTTGAACTCGCACTTGTGCTGACTGCGTTTGATGGTGGCTCTCCTCAGAGATCAGGCACAGTAGTCATCCATGTCACTGTTCTTGATGCTAATGATAATGCACCAGTGTTTAGTCAGACTGTGTATAAAGCGAGTCTTCCAGAAAACTCTCCTCCAGATACACTGGTTATTACAGTGACTGCTAGTGATGCAGATGAAGGTTTAAATAGTGAAATTACCTATGAGTTTGACCATGTTTCAAGTAAAGATGGCAATGTTTTTTCTATTAATCCTAAAACAGGACAGGTCAAAGTAACCGGTAAAATTGATCATGAACAAGTGTCCTCTTATGAAATGCAGATAAGCGCAAAAGATGGATTAGGGTTGGCATCATACGCAAGTTTATTGATAGAAATAACTGATGTAAATGACAATGTTCCGGCTATTTACCTACAGTCTCTGACAAATCAGATCCCTGAAAATGTGTCACCTGGTACAGAGGTGGGCATCATTAATGTACAGGACAGAGACTCAGAGAACAACAGACAGGTCCGCTGCTCCCTTCAGACTGGTGTCCCTTTCAAGTTAGTACCTTCCATTAAAAACTATTATTCTCTAGTGACCACAGAACAGCTGGACCGTGAGCTAGTGTCTGATTACAACATTACAATCACTGCCACTGATGAGGGCTCTCCACCTCTGTCCTCCTCTAAAACTGTCCACTTAACTGTAGCTGACATCAATGACAACCCTCCTGTGTTTGAGGAGCAGTCCTACAGCGCATATGTGACTGAGAACAACAAACCTGGCTCCACTTTATGTTCTGTTGCTGCTCGAGACCCAGACTGGAGACAAAACGGCACAGTGGTTTATTCTCTGTTACCTGGTGAGGTGAATGGGGCCTCAGTGTCCTCCTATGTATCTGTTAATGGAGACACAGGGGTGATCCATGCTGTGAGGGCTTTTGATTATGAACAATTCAGGAGTTTTAAAGTCCATGTGATGGCCAGAGACAATGGGTCTCCTCCACTCAGCAGCAACGTGACAGTCAATGTGTTTATATCTGATGTGAATGACAACTCTCCTCAAATACTGTACCCCACCCTGGAGGGGAACACTTTCATGACTGAACTGGTCCCTAAAGGTGCACATGCAGGCTCTCTGGTGTCCAAAGTGATAGCAGTGGACACAGACTCTGGACAGAATGCCTGGCTGTCCTATCACATAGTCAAATCCACAGATCCTGGACTTTTTACTATTGGTCTCCACAGTGGAGAGCTCAGGACCCAACGGGACATCTCTGAGTCTGACAGCATGAAACAGAACCTTATTGTGGCAGTGAAGGATAACGGACGGCCTCCTCTCTCTGCCACCTGCTCCATGTATTTACTGATCTCTGATAACTTGGCTGAAGTGCCTGAACTCAAGGACATTTCTTATGATGAGAGGGACTCAAAGCTGACTTCCTATCTGATCATTGCACTGGTGTCAGTGTCTACATTTTTCATCACCTTTATTATTATTGTCCTGGGTGTGAGGTTTTGCAGCAGGAGAAAGCCCAGACTGTTGTTTGATGGAGCAGTTGCAATCCCCAGTGGTTATCTGCCTCCTAATTATGCAGATGTTGATGGCACAGGAACTTTACGCAGCACCTACAACTATGATGGCTACTTGACCACTGGATCCAGGACAAGTGACTTTAAGTTTGTCTCATCCTACAATGACAACACCCTACCTGCAGATCAGACACTGAGAAAAACACCTGTGGATTTTGCTGATGCATTTGGGGATTGTGATGACTTTCTTGAGGTAGGCAAAAAAAGAAGCATGCAATTAGAGTAACTCTGGTATTGACCTAACAATTAAAAGCAATATTATTTACAGTAATATATTACTGTAAATAAGTATCGACTTATAGAAATAATTATGAAATATAAAACAAAACATTTGAAATATGTCAAAAATAAAACAAAAGTTTAAATACATGGGTAATTAATATTTCATTTTGACATGCTTGTTACAAAAATAAAATGCATTTTTGTAAGCATATTTATGTGTTCACATTATAAGAAGGAAATATTGCAACAATGATATGAAATACAGAAATCATTACTGCTAACAAAGAATACAGTGAAAGCATGCATTTAGCAAAACTTATAGACACACAAAAAAAGTCTCAGTTTCCTTATATTAGGTTGTGAGGTTTTTAATGTCATGCCCTGATCTTAATATTACCATGTTTTTATTTTTTATAGTGTTTTTATTTCTTTTACTGATTTAGCTAATTCTGATAACCCTCCTGATGCCTTTTCCCTCTCTCTCTCTCTCTCTCTCTCTCTCTCTCTCTCTCTCTCTCTCTCTCTCTCTCGCTCTCTCTCTCTAAGTGGTTGCTTTATTTTTTGAAGCCCTGCTTTGTTTAAACATCGATGAACAACTTGTAAGTCTCTAACTATTTTTTTTTATTTTTTTGGAGCAATTAAGAACAGTCGTCTGTCCCATTCTTCTGGTCGTGCCTTTACAATTTCTGCAGTGGCTTTCTTTCTTTCTCTGTCTTTGGTGGTGAAACGAGTTAATACTTTTTGTACAAAGTTACATTAAAGTGTATTATTTCTTACGCATCATTTGTGGAGTAGGGTGTGTCACTTGCAGGTGGTGAGCTTGGTAACCGCAAGATTGTTATTTTACGTACATTTGCGTATAGATATCGAATAATAAATGAAGTGTAAAAGCCACATATATTTTATGAAGTGCCTTCTTCCAGTTTGTAATTATGTATGATATATGGCTGATATGTTTGTGCTAAATGTTAAACACACTGATTTCTCTTTGATACTTGTACCTCAAGACAATGGCATTCTAATACATTACGTTTTTAATCGATTTTGATACAGCATTAGCCTAAAGGTAGGCTATTATTGGTTATTCTGATAACATGGAAATTGAAAATGGTGATGAACTGAACGTTCGTTGATGGCCATATCTTTTCTTGATACCTACATTTAACAAAATGTGAGATAAATATTGACATCAGTCTTCTTATGAAAATTAAAATTTTGTTTTATAGTATATACACTGGTTTTGAAGTGAACTATCGCCTATTTTCTCTGTGTGACTAAGACAGTTTTTCTCACACAACTCTTACCGTTCCTACGAATGAACTCATGGTGTCAGTATGCACCAGTGAACGAGAAAGTGCAACCGTTCTCCCTTCTTTGTCAACCAATGTATTGAAAAGATCTACTTCTCGAGTACATTTGAGTTAAAAGACTTCCTACGTGAATACCTAAATTTGTGTTTTTACAGTTACTATTACCTTATTGCATAAATTAAAAAGAGAAAACAATGAGGGATTTTACGCAAACATGGTACTTTGGCCTCGTTGTTGTTTTTATTTTTTTTCACACGGTTCACGGAGACGTGAGCTACTCCATTTCAGAGGAGATGAAACGCGGATTTGTAATCGGAAATATCGCTAAGGACCTCGGTGTTGATGTTTCTACTCGCAGAGCTCGCATTATTTCTGAAGATAGAAGCGTCCAGTACTGCAGTGTTAACCTCAACACAGGAGACCTGATTGTACAGGAGAGGATGGACAGAGAGGGGCTTTGTACGAAAAAGGCTTCATGTATTCTGAAACAGGAGCTCGTGCTGGAAAACCCTTTAGAGCTACATCCTTTCAGTATCTGCATCCAGGACATAAATGATAACTCGCCACAATTCAATGATGATTCACTCAAATTTGAAATACATGAATCAGCTGTTAAAGGCGCACAATTTGCTGTTGGCGAGGCGCATGACGAAGACATTGGGGAAAACGCGGTACAGGGATACACCCTTCAGCAAAACGACCATTTTAAACTAAACGTAAAAACAAACTCTGGAGGACGAAAATACTGTGAGTTAGTTTTAGACAAGGAATTAGACAGAGAAAGTAGCGATGAACTCACACTTGTACTGTCTGCATTTGATAGCGGCTCTCCTCAGAGATCAGGCACAGTAGTCATCCATGTCAATGTCCTTGATGCTAATGATAATGCACCAGTGTTTAGCCAGACTGTGTATAAAGCGAGTCTTCCAGAAAACTCTCCTCCAGATACACTGGTTATTACAGTGACTGCTACTGATGCAGATGAGGGTTTAAACAGTGAAATTACCTATCAGTTTGACCACGTACCAAGTAAAAATGGCAATGTTTTTTCTATTAATCCTAAAACAGGAGAGGTCAAAGTAATGGGTAAAACTGATCATGAAAAGGTGTCCTCTTATGAAATGCAGATAAGCGCAAAAGATGGATTAGGTTTGGCGTCATATGCAAGTTTATTGATAGAAATTACTGATGTAAATGACAATGCTCCATTTATCTACTTGCAGTCATTGACCAATCAGATCCCTGAAAATGTGTCACCTGGTACAGAGGTGGGCATCATTAACTTACAGGACAGAGACTCAGAGAACAACAGACAGGTCCGCTGCTCCCTTCAGACTGGTGTCCTGTTCAAGTTAGTACCATCCATTAAAAACTATTATTCTCTAGTGACCACAGAACAGCTGGACCGTGAGCTAGTGTCTGATTACAACATTACAATCACTGCCACTGACGAGGGCTCTCCACCTCTGTCCTCCTCTAAAACTGTCCACTTAACTGTAGCTGACATCAACAACCCTCCTGTGTTTGAGGAGCAGTCCTACAGCGCATATGTGACTGAGAACAACAAGCCTGGCTCCACTTTATGTTCTGTTACTGCTCGAGACCCAGACTGGAGACAAAACGGCACAGTGGTTTATTCTCTGTTACCTGGTGAGATGAATGGAGCCTCAGTGTCCTCCTATGTATCTGTTAATGGAGACACAGGAGTGATCCATGCTGTGAGGGCTTTTGATTATGAACAGTTCAGGAGTTTTAAAGTCCATGTGATGGCCAGAGACAATGGGTCTCCTCCCCTCAGCAGCAACGTGACAGTCAATGTGTTTATATCTGATGTGAATGACAACTCTCCTCAAATACTGTACCCCACCCTGGAAGGGAACGCCTTCATGACTGAACTGGTTCCTAAAGCTACACATGCAGGCTCTCTGGTGTCCAAAGTGATAGCAGTGGATGCAGACTCTGGACAGAATGCCTGGCTGTCCTATCACATAGTCAAATCCACAGATCCTGGACTTTTTACTATTGGTCTCCACAGTGGAGAGATCAGGACCCAGCGGGACATCTCTGAGTCTGACAGCATGAAACAGAACCTTATTGTGGCAGTGAAGGATAACGGACAGCCTCCTCTCTCTGCCACCTGCTCCATGTATTTACTGATCTCTGATAACTTGGCTGAAGTGCCTGAACTCAAGGACATTTCTTATGATGAGAGGGACTCAAAGCTGACTTCCTATCTGATCATTGCACTGGTGTCAGTGTCTACATTTTTCCTCACCTTCATTATTATTGTCCTGGGTGTGAGGTTTTGTCAGCAAGGAGGAAGCCCAGACTGTTGTTTGATGGAGCAGTTGCAATCCCCAGTGGTTATCTGCCTCCTAATTATGCAGATGTTGATGGCACAGGAACTTTACTGCAGCAGCTTACAACTATGATGGCTACTTGACCACTGGATCCAGGACAAGTGACTTAGTTGTCTCGTCCTACAATGACAACGCACTGCCTGCAGATCAGACACTGACAAAAAGCCTCAACGATTTTTCTGATGCATTTGGGGATTGTGATGACTTCCTCTGAGGTAGGCAAACATGAAACATGTATTTAAAGTGAACCCAGTGTTGACCAAACATTTTAAAACCATTTTTGGGCAATAATATTTTACTTCAAAAAAGAAACAATTTATAAAAAAAACATTTTGAAGTATAAAAACAAATACATTAAAATATTTGTAATGATTAAAATGAATCAAGATTTTAAAAAAATCCAATTACTTGAGTGTGTAGTTTTTTGTTTTTTTTTGACATTGTCTATGCATAAATAAAATACAGTTTAGTAAACATAATTTTGTGTCAACATTAACATAGGGATATATTGTAGCAATTATATTAAAAACAAACCAAAAAAAAAAAAAAAAAAAACTATTGATGAATACGATAGAAAAAAATATGCATTGAGTAAAAATTTCAGAGACAACAAGAATGATCTCCATTTTATTAGGTTGAGGTTTTTCATGCCTTGTCAAAGGTTTTTTGCTGTGCATTTTACTTTCCTTTATGGCTTCTTTTGATTAAACACAATGCATAGGTTAAAATTATTTCCTAAATTTAATATTACCATGTTTTATTACATATGCTGTAATTTTAGTTAATTTACTAATTTTTTAATCACTGGTCTGTTTAAATATTGAGGAACCATTTTTTAGTATCTATCTGTTGTTGTTAGCTTTTAGGAGAACTGATAAATATTGGAAGAGATTTTTATTTTTATTTTTTGGTTAAATATTTGAGAAATTAAGCAGAGTCGTCTGTCCCATGCTTGTGGTCGTACCTTTTTCATTTCTGTGGTGTTTTTTATTATTTCTTTGTCCTTGATGCTGAAACCAGTTAACACTTGTGTGTACAAAGTTACATCAAAATGTCTTAATTTTTACGCATCATTTGTAGATTAGGGTGTACGACCTGGAGGTGGTGAGTTTGGTAACCACAAGATAATTATGTTATGTACATATGCATTATGGACAGTGAATAATCTGCTAAGTGTAAAAGCCACACTTATTATATAAAGTGTCTTCTTCCACTTTGTAATTATGTATGATAGTGAGTCTAGTTAATATACAGTAATTGTGCTAAATGTCAACCACAGTGATTTATCTTTAATACTTGTAATTCAAGCCAATGACATTTTAATAGACCACGTTTTCAATCGAACTTGATACGAAATTTGCTTATAGGTAGGCTAATATTTGTTATTCTGATATCGTGTAATTTGAAAATGGTGATGAACTGAACACGAAGTTCAAGACCATATATCTTATTGATACCTAAATTTATCAAAATGTGAGATAAATATTGATATCAGTATCTTTTTAAATTAATAATGAGTTTATATGTTATGAACTGGTATTAAAGTGAACTATCGCTAATTTTCTTTGCGTGACTAAAGGACAGTTTTTATCTCTCACAACACGTCTTGCCGTTCCTAAGAAAGAACTCATGGTGTCAGTATGCACCAGTGAACGAGAACGTGCAGCCATTCTCCTCCCTTCTGTGTCAGCCATTGCATTAAAAGGATCAGCTTCTCCTACATTTGAGTTAAAAGACTTCCTACATGAGTCCCTAAAATTGTGTTTTTACAGTTACTGTTATCTTTTGCATGAATAGAAAAGGGAAAAACAATGACGGAATTTACGCACACATGGTACTTTGGCCTCGTATTTGTTTTTCTCTTTTTTTACCTGGTTCGCGGAGACGTGAGCTACTTCGTTCCAGAGGAGATGAAACGCGGATCTGTAATCGGGAATATCGCTAAGGACCTCGGTGTTGATGTTTCTACTCGCAGAGCTCGCATTAATTCTGAAGATAACAGCGTCCAGTACTGCAGTGTTAACCTCAACACAGGAGACTTGATTGTACAGGAGAGGATGGACAGAGAGGGGCTTTGTGCGAAAAAAGCTTCATGTATTCTGAAACAGGAACTCGTGCTGGAAAACCCTTTAGAGCTGCATCCTTTCAGTATCCGCGTCCAAGACATAAATGATAACTCTCCAAAATTCAAAGAGGATTTACTCAAATTTGAAATCCGGGAATCAGCTGCAAAGGGTGCACGATTTGCTGTTGGCGAGGCGCACGATGAAGACATTGGTGAAAACGCGGTTCAGGACTACACCCTTCAGCAAAACGACCATTTTAAACTAAACGTAAAAACAAACTCTGGAGGACGAAAATACTGTGAGTTAGTTTTAGAAAAGGAATTGGACAGAGAAAGTAGCGTGGAACTCGCGCTTGTGCTGACTGCGTTTGATGGCGGCTCTCCTCAGAGATCAGGCACAGTAGTCATCCATGCTCACTGTTCTCGATGCTAATGATAATGCGCCAGTGTTTAGCCAGACTGTATATAAAGCGAGTCTTCCAGAAAACTCACCTCTAGATACACTGGTTATTACAGTGACTGCTACTGATGCAGATGAGGGTTTGAACAGTGAGATTACCTATGAGTTTGACCATGTTTCAAGTAAAGATAGCAATGGTTTTTTCTATTAATCCTAAAACAGGAGAGGTCAAAGTAACTGGTAAAATTGATCATGAAAAAGTGTCCTCTTATGAAATGCAGATAAGTGCAAAAGATGGGTTAGGTTTGGCGTCATATGCAAGTTTATTGATAGAAATTACTGATGTAAATGACAATGCTCCGGTTATTTATCTACAGTCACTGACCAATGAGATCCCAGAGAATGTGTCACCTGGTACAGAGGTGGGCATCATTAATGTACAGGACAGAGACTCAGAGAACAACAGACAGGTCCGCTGCTCCCTTCAGACTGGTGTCCCTTTCAAGTTAGTACTTTCCATTAAAAACTATTATTCTCTAGTGACCACAGAACAGCTGGACCGTGAGCTAGTGTCTGATTACAACATTACAATCATTGCCACTGACGAGGGCTCTCCACCTCTGTCCTCCTCTAAAACTGTCCACTTAACTGTAGCTGACATCAATGACAATCCTCCTGTGTTTGAGGAGCAGTCCTACAGTGCATATGTGACTGAGAACAACAAACCTGGCTCCACTTTATGTTCTGTTTCTGCTGGAGACCCAGACTGGAGACAAAACGGCACAGTGGTTTATTCTCTGTTACCTGGTGAGGTGAATGGGGCCCCAGTGACCTCCTATATATCTGTTAATGGAGACACAGGGGTGATCCATACTGTGAGGGCTTTTGATTATGAACAGTTCAGGAGTTTTAAAGTCCATGTGATGGCCAGAGACAATGGGTCTCCTCCACTCAGCAGCAACGTGACAGTCAATGTGTTTATATCTGATGTGAATGACAACTCTCCTCAAATACTGTACCCCACCCTGGAGGGGAACTCCTTCATGACTGAACTTGTCCCAAAAGCTGCACATGCAGGCTCTCTGGTGTCCAAAGTGATAGCAGTGGACACAGACTCTGGACAGAATGCCTGGCTGTCCTATCACATAGTCAAATCCACTGATCCTGGACTTTTTACTATTGGTCTCCACAGTGGAGAGATCAGGACCCAGCGGGACATCTCTGAGTCTGACAGCATGAAACAGAACCTTATTGTAGCAGTGAAGGATAATGGACAGCCTCCTCTCTCTGCCACCTGCTCCATGTATTTACTGATCTCTGATAACTTGGCTGAAGTGCCTGAACTCAAGGACATTTCTTATGATGAGAGGGACTCAAAGCTGACTTCCTATCTGATCATTGCACTGGTGTCAGTGTCTACATTTTTCCTCACCTTCATTATTATTGTCCTGGGTGTGAGGTTTTGTCGCAGGAGGAAGCCCAGACTGTTGTTTGATGGAGCAGTTGCAATCCCCAGTGGTTATCTGCCTCCTAATTATGCAGATGTTGATGGCACAGGAACTATGCGCAGCACTTACAACTATGATGGCTACTTAACCACTGGATCCAGGACAAGTGACTTTAAATTTGTCTCGTCCTACAATGACAACACACTGCCTGCAGATCAGACATTGACAAAAAGCCTAACGGATTTTTCTGATGCATTTGGGGATTGTGATCACTCCTCTGAGGTAGGCAAACATGAACCATCTATTTAAAATGAACCCAGTGTTCACCTAACATTTAAAAACATTTTTTGGCAATATTTATTACTTCAGAAAAGAAATAATTTATAACAACATTTTTGAAATATAAAAACAAATGCATTAAAATATTTGTAATGATTGAAATGCATCAAGATTAAAAATTAAAAAGAAATAAAAAATAAAAATCCAATAACGTGAGTATGTAGTATTTCATTTTGACATCCTTAATGCATAAATAAAATGCAGTTTATTAGACATAATTTTGTGTCAACATTAAAATAAAGATATGTTGTAGCAAATACATTAAAAAAACATTAAATGCTTACAAATACAATAGAAATAAATATCTGTTGAACAAAACTTTCAGAGAAAACAAATATTGTTATTTCCATTTTATTAGGTTGAGGTTTTCATGCTTTGTCAAAGCATTTTTGCTGTGCATTTTACTTTTCTTTTATGGTTTCTTTTGATTAGACACAATGCATAGGTTAAAATTGTTTACTAAATTTAATATTACCATGTTTTGTTACATACGCTGTATTTTTAGTTCACTTACTAAATGTGGTCAGCCGACAAAGACTGAAGTTACTTTTTCATTATCAAAGTTTTTTTTTTTTTGTTTGTTTTTTAAATCACTGCTAGGTTTAAACATCAACAAGCCATTTCTTAATCTCTATCTGTTGTTGTCTTTGTTGTTGTTAGCTTTTAGGAGAACTGATAAATACTGGAAGTAGATTTTTTTGTAAAATATTTGAGAAATTAAGCAGAGTCATCTGTGCCATGCTTGTAGCATTACCTTTGTAATTTCTGCAGTGGTTTTTATTATTTTTCTGTCCTTGGTGCTGAAACCAGTTAACACTTGTGTGCACATAGTTACATCAAAATGTCTTAATTTTAGGCATCATTTGTAGATGAGGGTGAATGACTTGGAAGTGGTGAGTTTGGTAACCGCAAGATTGTTATTTTATGTACGTATGCGCGTTTACAGTTACTGTTATCTTTTTAGAAGCGTAAAAGCTACACTTATTATATAAAGTGCTTTCTTTCAGTTTGTTATTATGTATAATAGTGAGTCTAGTTAATATACAGTATTTGTGCTAAATGTCGACCACATTGATTTCTCTTTGATACTTGTTATTCAAGCCAATGACATTTTAATAGACCACGTTTTCAATCGAACTTGATACGAAATTTGCTTATAGGTAGGCTAATATTTGTTATTCTGATATCATGTAATTTGAAAATGGTGATGAACTGAATACGAAGTTCAAGACCATATATCTTCTTGATACCTAAATTTAACAAAATAAGAGATAAATATTGATATCAGTCTCTTTTATGATTAAAAATCAGTTTATATGTTATGCACTGGTATTTAAGTCAAGTATCGCTAATTTCATTTGTGTGACTATAGGGCAGTTTTTATCTCCCACAACAAATCCTGTCGTTCCTAAGAAAGAACTCATGGTGTCAGTATGCACCAGTGAACGAGAACGTGCAGCCATTCTCCTCCCTTCTTTGTCAGCCATTGCATTAAAAGGATCAGCTTCTCGTACATTTGAGTTAAAAGACTTCCTACATGAGCACCTCAAACTGTGTTTTTACAGTTACTGTTAGCTTTTGCATGAATAAAAAGGGGAAAAACAATGACGGATTTTACGCAAACATGGTACTATGGCCTCGTTTTTGTTTTTCTCTTTTCTCACTTTGTTCGCGGAGACGTGAGCTACTCCGTTCCAGAGGAGATGAAACGCGGATCTGTAATCAGGAATATCGCTAAGGACCTCGGTGTTGATGTTTCTACTCGCAGAGCTCGCATTAATTCTGAAGATAATAGCGTCCAGTACTGCAGTGTTAACCTCAACACAGGAGACCTGATTGTACAGGAGAGGATGGACAGAGAGAGGCTTTGTGCGAAAAAGGCTTCATGTATTCTGAAACAGGAACTCGTGCTGGAAAACCCTTTAGAGCTGCATCCTTTCAATATCCGCGTCCAAGACATAAATGATAACTCGCCAAAATTCAAAGAGGATTTACTCAAATTTGAAATCCAGGAATCAGCTGATAAGGGCGCACGATTTGCTGTTGGCGAGGCGCACGACGAAGACATTGGTGAAAACGCGGTTCAGGACTACACCCTTCAGCAAAACGACCATTTTAAACTAAACGTAAAAACAAACTCTGGAGGACGAAAATACTGTGAGTTAGTTTTAGACAAGGAATTAGACAGAGAAAGTAGCGTGGAACTCGCGCTTGTGCTGACTGCGTTTGATGGCGGCTCTCCTCAGAGATCAGGCACAGTAGTCATCCATGTCACTGTTCTTGATGCTAATGATAATGCACCAGTGTTTAGCCAGACTGTATATAAAGCAAGTCTTCCAGAAAACTCACCTCCAGATACATTGGTTATTACAGTGACTGCTACTGATGCAGATGAGGGTTTGAACAGTGAGATTACCTATGAGTTTGACCATGTTTCAAGTAAAGATAGCATGGTTTTTTCTATTAATCCTAAAACAGGAGAGGTCAAAGTAACCGGTAAAATTGATCATGAAAAAGTGTCCTCTTATGAAATGCAGATAAGCGCAAAAGATGGATTAGGTTTGGCGTCATATGCAAGTTTATTGATAGAAATTACTGATGTAAATGACAATGCTCCGGTTATTTATCTACAGTCACTGACCAATGAGATCCCAGAGAATGTGGCACCTGGTACAGAGGTGGGCATCATTAATGTACAGGACAGAGACTCAGAGAACAACAGACAGGTCCGCTGCTCCCTTCAGACTGGTGTCCCTTTCAAGTTAGTACCTTCCATTAAAAACTATTATTCTCTAGTGACCACAGAACAGCTGGACCGTGAGCTAGAGTCTGATTACAACATTACAATCACTGCCACTGATGAGGGCTCTCCACCTCTGTCCTCCTCTAAAACTGTCCACTTAACTGTAGCTGACATCAATGACAACTCTCCTGTGTTTGAGGAGCAGTCCTACAGCGCATATGTGACTGAGAACAACAAACCTGGCTCCACTTTATGCTCTGTTTCTGCTGGAGACCCAGACTGGAGACAAAACGGGACAGTGGTTTATTCTCTGTTACCTGCTGAGGTGAATGGGGCCTCAGTGTCCTCCTATGTATCTGTTAATGGAGACACAGGGGTGATCCATGCTGTGAGGGCTTTTGATTATGAACAGTTCAGGAGTTTTAAAGTCCATGTGATGGCCAGAGACAATGGGTCTCCTCCACTCAGCAGCAACGTGACAGTCAATGTATTTATATCTGATGTTAATGACAACTCTCCTCAAATACTGTACCCCACTTTAGAGGGGAACGCCTTCATGACTGAACTAGTCCCTAAAGCTGCACATGCAGGCTCTCTGGTGTCCAAAGTGATAGCAGTGGATGCAGACTCTGGACAGAACGCCTGGCTGTCCTATCACATAGTCAAATCCACAGATCCTGGACTTTTTACTATTGGTCTCCACAGTGGAGAGATCAGGACCCAGCGAGACATCTCTGAGTCTGACAGCATGAAACAGAACCTTATTGTGGCAGTGAAGGATAACGGACAGCCTCCTCTCTCTGCCACCTGCTCCATGTATTTACTGATCTCTGATAACTTGGCTGAAGTGCCTGAACTCAAGGACATTTCTTATGATGAGAGGGACTCAAAGCTGACTTCCTATCTGATCGTTGCACTGGTGTCAGTGTGTACATTTTTCTTCACCTTCATTATTATTGTCCTGGGTGTGAGGTTTTGTCGCAGGAGAAAGCCCAGACTGTTGTTTGATGGAGCAGTTGCAATTCCCAGTGGTTATCTGCCCCCTAATTATGCAGATGTTGATGGCACAGGAACTTTACGCAGCACTTACAACTATGATGGCTACTTGACCACTGGATCCAGGACAAGTGATTTTAAGTTTGTGTCGTCCTACAATGACAACACGCTGCCTGCAGATCAGACACTGAGAAAAAACCCTGTGGATTTTGCTGATGGATTTGGGGATTGTGATGACTCTCCTGAGGTAGGCAATAAAAGAAGCAAGCAATTAAAGTAAACCTGGTGTTGACTTAACAATTAAAAGCAATATTAATTACAGTAATATATCACTGCAAATAAGTATCAACTTAAAGAAACAATTGTGAAATATAAAACAAATCATTTGAAATATGACAAAAATCAAACAAAAGTTCAAATACATGGGCAATTAATATTTCAATTTGTCATGCTTGACACAAAAATAAAATGCATTTTTGTAAGCATATTTATGTGTTCACATCATAAGAAGGAAATATTGCAACAATGATATGAAATACAGAAATAATTGCTGCTAACAAAGACTACAGTGAAAGCATGCATTTAGCAAAACTTATAGACACACACAAAAAGTCTCAATTACCTTATATTAGGTTGTGAGGTTTTTAATGTCATGCCCTGATCTTAATATTACCATGTTTTTATTTTCATATGGTGTTTTTATTTCTTTTATTGATTTTGCTTATTCTGATAACCCTCCTGATGCTTTACTCTCTCTCCCTCTAAGTGGTTGTTTTATTTTTTAAAGTCCTGCTTTGTTTAAACATCGATGAACCATTTGTTAGTCTCTAAATGTTGTTATTGCTGTGTTAGTTTTTAGGAGAACTATTAACTACTGGAAGTAGTTTTTCTTTTCTTTTTTTTCTTTCTTTCTTTCTTTTTTTTTTTTTTAAGCAATTAAGAAGAGTCGTCTGTCCCATTCTTGTGGTCGTGCCTTTACAGTTTTTGCAGTGGTTTTCTTTCTTTCTCTGTCCTTGGTGCTGAAACGAGTTAACACTTTTTGTACAAAGTTACATTAAAGTGTCTTATTTTTTACGCATCATTTGTAGAGTAGGATGTGTCACTTGCAGGTGGTGAGCTTGGTAACCGCACGATTGTTCTTTTACGTACATATGCGTATGGATATCGAATAATAAATGAAGTGCCTTTTTCCAGTTTGTAATTATGTATGATATATGGCTGATATGTTTGTGCTAAATGTTAAACACACTGATTTCTCTTTGATACTTGTAACTCAAGACAATGGCATTCTAATACATTACGTTTTTAATCGATCTTGATACAGCATTAGCCTAAAGGTAGGCTATTATTGGTTATTCTGATAACATGGAAGTTGAAAATGGTGATGAACTGAACGCATTGTTGATGGCCATATCTTTTTTTGATACCTACATTTAACAAAATGTGAGATAAATTTTGACATCAGTCTCTTATGAAATTAAATTTTCGTTTTATAGTATATACACTGGTTTTGAAGTGAACTATCGCCTATTTTCTCTGTGTGACTAAAGGACAGTTTTTTCTCACACAAGTCTTACCGTTCCTACGAATGAACTCATGGTGTCAGTATGCACCAGTGAACGAGAAAGTGCAACAGTTCTCCTCCCTTCTTTGTCAACCAATGTATTGAAAAGATCAGCTTCTCGAGTACATTTGAGTTAAAAGACTTACATGAATATCTAAACTGGCGCTTTTACAGTTAGTATTATCTTTTTTGCATAAATTAGAAGGGGAAAACAATGAGGGATTTTTCGCAAACAAGGTACTTTGGCCTCGTTGTTGTTTTTCTCTTTTTTCACATGGGTCATGGAGACGTGAGCTACTCCGTTCCAGAGGAGATGAAACGCGGATTTGTAATCGGGAATATCGCTAAGGACCTCGGTGTTGATGTGTCTACTCGCAGAGCTCGCATTAATTCTGAAGAATACAGCGTCCAGTACTGCAGTGTTAACCTCAACACAGGAGACCTGATTGTACAGGAGAGGATGGACAGAGAGGGGCTTTGTGCGAAAAAGGCTTCATGTATTCTGAAACAGGAGCTCGTGCTGGAAAATCCTTTAGAGCTACATCCTTTCAGTATCCACGTCCAGGACATAAATGATAACTCGCCACAATTCAATAACGATCCACTAAAATTTGAAATACATGAATCAGCTGATAAAGGCGCACGATTTGCTGTTGGCGAGGCGCACGACGAAGACATTGGGGAAAACGCGGTTCAGGGATTCACCCTTCAGCAAAACGACCATTTTAAACTAAACGTAAAAACAAACTCTGGAGGACGAAAATACTGTGAGTTAGTTTTAGACAAGGAATTAGACAGAGAAAGTAACGTTGAACTCGCACTTGTACTGACTGCGTTTGATGGCGGCTCTCCTCAGAGATCAGGCACAGCAGTCATCCATGTCACTGTTCTTGATGCTAATGATAATGCACCAGTGTTTAGTCAGACTGTGTATAAAGCGAGTCTTCCAGAAAACTCTCCTCCAGATACACTGGTTATTACAGTGACTGCTACTGATGCTGACGATGGTTTAAATAGTGAAATTACCTATCAGTTTGACCACGTACCAAGTAAAAATAGCAATGTTTTTTCTATTAATCCTAAGACAGGAGAGGTCAAAATAACGGGTAAAATTGATCATGAAAAAGTGTCCTCTTATGAAATGCAGATAAGCGCAAAAGATGGATTAGGTTTGGCATCATATGCAAGTTTATTGATAGAAATTACTGATGTAAATGATAATGCTCCAGTTATCTACTTACAGTCAGTGACCAATCAGATCCCAGAAAATGTGTCACCTGGTACAGAGGTGGGCATCATCAATGTTCAGGACAGAGACTCAGAGAACAACAGACAGGTCCACTGCTCCCTTCAGACTGGTGTCCCTTTTAAGTTAGTACCTTCCATCAAAAACTATTATTCTCTAGTGACCACAGAACAACTGGACCGTGAGCTAGTGCCTGATTACAACATTACAATCACTGCCACTGATGAGGGCTCTCCACCTCTGTCCTCCTCTAAAACTGTCCACTTAACTGTAGCTGACATCAATGACAACCCTCCTGTGTTTGAGGAGCAGTCCTACAGCGCATATGTGACTGAGAACAACAAGCCTGGTTCCACTTTATGTTCTGTTGCTGCTCGAGACCCAGACTGGAGACAAAACGGGACAGTGGTTTATTCTCTGTTACCTGGTGAGGTGAATGGGGCCTCAGTGTCCTCCTATGTGTCTGTTAATGGAGACACAGGGGTGATCCATGCAGTGAGGGCTTTTGATTATGAACAATTCAGGAGTTTTAAAGTCCATGTAATGGCCAGAGACAATGGGTCTCCTCCACTCAGCAGCAACGTGACAGTCAGTGTGTTTATATCTGATATGAATGACAACTCTCCTCAAATACTGTACCCCACTCTGGACGGGAACTCCTTCATGACTGAACTGGTTCCTAAAGCTGCACATGCAGGCTCTTTGGTGTCCAAAGTGATAGCAGTGGATGCAGACTCTGGACAGAATGCCTGGCTGTCCTATCACATAGTCAAATCCACAGATCCTGGACTTTTTACTATTGGTCTCCACAGTGGAGAGCTCAAGACCCAGCGGGATATCTCTGAGTCTGACAGCATGAAACAGAACCTTATTGTGGCAGTGAAGGATAATGGACAGCCTCCTCTCTCTGCCACCTGCTCCATGTATTTACTGATCTCTGATAACTTGGCTGAAGTGCCTGAACTTAAGGACATTTCTTATGATGAGAGGGACTCAAAGCTGACTTCCTATCTGATCATTGCACTGGTGTTAGTGTCTACATTTTTCTTCACCTTCATTATTATTGTCCTGGGTGTGAGGTTTTGTCGTAGGAGGAAGCCCAGATTGTTGTTTGATGGAGCAGTTGCAATCCCCAGTGGTTATCTGCCTCCTAATTATGCAGACGTTGATGGCACAGGAACTTTACGCAGCACCTACAACTATGATGGGTACTTGACCACTGGATCCAGGACAAGTGACTTTAAGTTTGTCTCGTCCTACAATGACAACACACTGCCTGCAGACCAGACACTGAGAAAAAGCCTAACGGATTTTTCCGACGTATTTGGGGATTGTGATCACTCCTCTGAGGTAGGCAAATATGAAACATGCATTGAAAATGAACCCAGTGTTCACCTAACATTTTAAAACATTTTTGGCAATAATTTATTACTTCAAAAAAGAAACAATTTATAACAACAATTTTGAAATATAAAAACAAATACATTAAAATATTTGTAATGATTGAAATGCATCAAGATTCAAAATAAAAAAATAAAAAATAAATATCCAATTATGTGAGTATGTAGTATTTCGTTTTGACATCCTTAATGCATAAATAAAATGCAGTTTAGTAAACATATTTTGTGTTAACATTAAAATAAACATATGTTGTAGCAAATATATATATAAAAAAAACATTAAATTCTGACAAATACAATAGAAATAAATATCCATTGAGCAAAACTTTCAGAGAAAACAAATACTGTTATCTCCATTTTATTAAGTTGAGGTTTTCGTGCTTTGTCAAAGCATTTTTGCTGTGCATTTTACTTTCCTTTATGTTTTTTTTTATTAGACACAATGCATAGGTTAAAATTATTTCATAAATTTAATATTACCATGTTTTGTTACATATGCTGTATTTTTAGTTCACTTACTAATTTTTAGTTCACTTACTTAATGTGGTAAGCCTAAAAATACTGAAGTTACTTATTCATGTCAAAGTTTGTTTTTTTTTTTTTGTGTTTTTTTTAATCACTGCTAGATTTAAACATCAATGAGCCATTTCTTAATCTCTATCTGTTGTTGTCTTTGTTGTTGTTAGCTTTTAGGAGAACTGATAAATACTGGAAGTAGATTTTTTTTTTTTTTTGTAAAATATTTGAGAAATTAAGCAGAGTCATCTGTGCCATCCTTGTGGCAGTACCTTAGTAATTTCTGCAGTGGTTTTTATTTTTATTTTTTGTCCTTGGTGCTTAAACCAGTTAACACTTGTGTGTACATAGTTACATCAACATGTCTTAATTTTATGCATCATTTGTAGATGAGGGTGTATGACGTGGAAGTAGTGAGTTTGGTAACCACAAGATTGTTATTTTATGTACGTATGCGTTTTTACAATTACTGTTATCTTTTTCAAAGCGTAAAAGCTACACTTATTATATAAAGTGCTTTCTTTCAGTTTGTTATTAAGTATGATAGTGAGTCTAGTTAATATACAGTATTTGTGCTAAATGTGGACCAGATTGATTTCTCTTTGATACTTGTAATTCAAGCCAATGACATTTTAATACGCCACGTTTTCAATCGAACTTGATACGAAATTTGCTTATAGGTAGGCTAATATTTGTTATTCTGATATCATGTAATTTGAAAATGGTGATGAACTGAACACAAAGTTCAAGACCATATATCTTCTTGATACCTAAATTTAACAAAATGTGAGATAAATATTGATATCAGTCTCTTTTATGATTAAAAATCAGTTTATGCACTGGTATTTAGGTCAAGTATCGCTAATTTCATTTGTGTGACTATAGGACAGTTTTTATCTCCCACAACAAATCCTGTCGTTCCTAAGAATGAACTCATGGTGTCAGTATGCACCAGTGAACGAGAACGTGCAGCCATTCTCCTCCCTTCTTTGTCAGCCATTGCATTAAAAGGATCAGCTTCTCCTACATTTGAGTTAAAAGACTTACATGAGCACCTCAAACTGTGTTTTTACAGTTACTGTTAGCTTTTGCATGAATAAAAAGGGGAAAAACAATGACGGATTTTACGCAAACATGGTACTATGGCCTCGTTTTTGTTTTTCTCTTTTTTCACTTTGTTTGCGGAGACGTGAGCTACTCCGTTCCAGAGGAGATGAAACGCGGATCTGTAATCGGGAATATCGCTAAAGACCTCGGTGTTGATGTTTCTACTCGCAGAGCTCGCATTAATTCTGAAGATAATAGCGTCCAGTACTGCAGTGTTAACCTCAACACAGGAGACCTGATTGTACAGGAGAGGATGGACAGAGAGGGGCTTTGTGCGAAAAAGGCTTCATGTATTCTGAAACAGGAGCTCGTGCTGGAAAACCCTTTAGAGCTGCATCCTTTCAGTATCCGCGTCCAAGACATAAATGATAACTCGCCACAATTCAATGATGATTCACTCAAATTTGAAATCCGGGAATCAGCTGATAAAGGCGCACGATTTGCTGTTGGCGAGGCGCATGACGAAGACATTGGGGAAAACGCGGTACAGGGATACACCCTTCAGCAAAACGACCATTTTAAACTAAACGTTAAAACAAACTCTGGAGGACGAAAATACAGTGAGTTAGTTTTAGACAAGGAATTAGACAGAGAAAGTAACGATGAACTCACACTTGTGCTGACTGCGTTTGATGGCGGCTCTCCTCAGAGATCAGGCACAGTAGTCATCCATGTCACTGTTCTTGATGCTAATGATAATGCACCAGTGTTTAGCCAGACTGTATATAAAGCGAGTCTTTCAGAAAACTCACCTCCAGATACACTGGTTATTACAGTGACTGCTACTGATGCTGACGATGGTTTAAATAGTGAAATTACCTATCAGTTTGACCACGTATCAAGTAAAAATAGCAATGTTTTTTCTATTAATACTAAGACAGGAGAGGTCAAATTAACGGGTAAAATTGATCATGAAAAGGTGTCCTCTTATGAAATGCAGATAAGCGCAAAAGATGGATTAGGGTTGGCGTCATATGCAAGTTTATTGATAGAAATTACTGATGTAAATGACAATGCTCCAGTTATCTACTTACAGTCACTGACCAATCAAATCCCAGAGAATGTGTCACCTGGTACAGAGGTGGGCATCATTAATGTACAGGACAGAGACTCAGAGAACAACAGACAGGTCCGCTGCTCCATTCAGACTGGTGTCCCTTTCAAGTTAGTACCATCCATTAAAAACTATTATTCTCTAGTGACCACAGAACAGCTGGACCGTGAGCTAGTGTCTGATTACAACATTACAATCACTGCCACTGACGAGGGCTCTCCACCTCTGTCCTCTTCTAAAACTGTCCACTTAACTGTCACTGACATCAATGACAACCCTCCTGTGTTTGAGGAGCAGTCCTACAGCACATATGTGACTGAGAACAACAAACCTGGCTCCACTTTATGTTCTGTTGCTGCTCGAGACCCAGACTGGAGACAAAATGGGACAGTGATTTATTCCCTGCTACCTGGTGAGGTGAATGGGGCCCCAGTGTCCTCCTATGTATCTGTTAATGGAGACACAGGAGTGATCCATGCTGTGAGGGCTTTTGATTATGAACAGTTCAGGAGTTTTAAAGTCCATGTGATGGCCAGAGACAATGGGTCTCCTCCACTCAGCAGCAACGTAACAGTCAATGTGTTCATATCTGATGTGAATGACAACTCTCCTCAAATACTGTACCCCACCCTGGAGGGGAACTCCTTCATGACTGAACTGGTCCCTAAAGCTGCACATGCAGGCTCTCTGGTGTCTAAAGTGATAGCAGTGGACACAGACTCTGGACAGAATGCCTGGCTGTCCTATCACATAGTCAAATCCACAGATCCTGGACTTTTTACTATTGGTCTCCACAGTGGAGAGATCAGGACCCAGCGGGACATCTCTGAGTCTGACAGCATGAAACAGAACCTTATTGTGGCAGTGAAGGATAACGGACAGCCTCCTCTCTCTGCCACCTGCTCCATGTATTTACTGATCTCTGATAACTTGGCTGAAGTGCCTGAACTCAAGGACATTTCTTATGATGAGAGGGACTCAAAGCTGACTTCCTATCTGATCATTGCACTGGTGTCAGTGTCTACATTTTTCATCACCTTTATTATTATTGTCCTGGGTGTGAGGTTTTGTCGCAGGAGGAAGCCCAGACTGTTGTTTGATGGAGCAGTTGCAATCCCCAGTGGTTATCTGCCTCCTAATTATGCAGACGTTGATGGCACAGGAACTTTACGCAGCGCTTACAACTATGATGGCTACTTGACCACTGGATCCAGGACAAGTGACTTTAAGTTTGTCTCTTCATATAATGACAACACGCTGCCTGTAGAACACACATTAAGGAAAAGTCCTACTGACATCTCCGATCCGTTCGATGACCTGGATGCTTCTATAGAGGTAAAAAGGCACCAATCAATATAGTCGTGCTGTACATTTTACATTTTACCTGTTAAAATTAGATTGTTGTAACCTTCCTGTAGACCTTTTTTTTTTTTTTTTAAGGAAACAAATTTTTTTTAGAGGCATAACTTCATATTTTTAGGGTCTTTATTCAATGATGTTTCTTAACGTCATGGTGTGCTTTCTTTGTTCTAAAAGGAAGTCGGCAATAATTTTCAAAGACGTCGCGGAGTACTTAAAATCATGCATTTAATGAACGCGTGCTGTCCATGGTGCTAAATTCTTTTCGCTGTTGCTGCTTTTTTGGTGTATCACGTTTTAACAAGAAAACTATCACGTTTGTACAAGATACTATCACGTTTTTACCTGATAGTGTTACGTTTAAACACGATTACATCACATTTTAACAAGATAAGTATCACGTTATAACAAGATACAAAATTATCAGGTTTCTACGTGATACTAATTTATCATGAAATTACAAGATACTGAATCATCACGTTTTATCATCACACACATTAATCACGTTTTTAGAAGATAGTACCACGTTTATACAAGATAAGTATCACGTTATAACAAGAGATAAAATTATCACGATTTTACATGATAAATAATTTTCTTGTTTTAACAAAATAAGTGTTCAGTAACATTAATATCTCGCCATGTCTCAGTCCAAGGTCGACGTAAATCTTGAGCAGATCTTTCTCCAGCGTCGCCATACTTGTTGCTTCCTTAAACATCACGTGATTACAAGAACATTTTTATTTTGTTAAAACATGATAAACTGATATTTTGTTATAACGTGATACTTAATTATCTTGTAAAAGCGTGATACATATCTTGTAAAAACGTGAAAAGATCTTGTTTATACAAGAGAATTATTTATCGTGTAAAAACGTGATAAATGTATATCTTGTTATAACGTGACACTTTTCTTGTTAAAACGTGACGCTATCTTGATAAAACGCAATAGTATCAGGTAAAAACGTGATAGTATCTTGTACAAACGTGAAAGTTTTCTTGTTAAAACGTGATACAGCTGAAATTAATTCACACTCGGCAGTAATACGCTGCCGTACGCGGGCAATAGGCTAAATAGCTATGTTAGATTTCTCAGATGAAAGGCTTGCTTACCTTGGACGACCCTTTTCATTGTAAACAAATTTAAAGGAAATGTTTTGTATTTCAAGTTGATGATACAATAATTTTTAGTGTCCTTTTTTATACCATCGTTCTTGTATTGTTTAAGTTTCTGTTTTCAAAATTTTTAACAAAACCAACAATGCATTGTGTAGCTGGTCAAAAATTATTATTAACAAAGTTTTAATAAGTTTTTATCTCTTAATGAAATGTCGTGTTCGTGTTACCGTAGTTTATTGTCTTAATAAAATAAGCCTACGTTTTAATTTTTAAGGTGTACAAATCATTATAGTTGAAACATTTCCTGAAGGGTTCGGCTTTTTTTTTTATATATGCGATTTAAATTTTAACTTAGTTGAGTTCCGTGTTCAGTAACAGCAGAATTCCAGAGTGTTGACTGCTTTTTTTTTTTTTTTTTTTTTTTTTTTTTAAATCAATTTAAGCAGCTTGTCCATGAAAAAGCACGTTGTTTTATTCAGTAACAAAATACATCTTACTTAGCAAAATTACACACATATATTGTTTGAGAGTTGTACTCTCCATCGTTCATTCCACACAAATTGTTCGTAAAAATCAAGATAAATATAGAAATGAAATATGTTTGGTATAATTTTTTAAAGAAAAAAAAAAAGTACATCTCCTAAAGTAACTCACGGCGTCGCTGTTGACTGGTAGAATTTGAGTATGCACTTCACCCACCAATGTGTTGAAATCTGCTCTGCCAGTCGCATGAACCAAGAAACACTTGTCTTTCTTGCAGTGTGATTTGTTTTCAGTTCGTATTGTCTACGTTTCTATTTTTTTAAGGAAAAGGACATAAAACATTAGAGACCGGAGTGTGCTTAACATCAAGATGAAAGATAAAAGATATGGAGCCTTTTTCTTGGTCGTCTGTATGGTGTTACTGGGAGTGCGCCTCGTCTGTAGCGATCTGAGTTATTCCGTTTCCGAAGAAATTAGACTTCAATCTGTCATTGGAAATATAGCAAAAGATCTTGGAATGGACATAAAGACCATTTTATTGCGGAAAGCTCGTCTGGATTTTGAAGGCGATAATAAGAGATACTGTGACATCAATCTGGCTACCGGGGATTTGATCACAATAGAAAGAATAGACAGAGAAGCCCTTTGTGGTAAGAAAGCGTCTTGTGTATTAAAGTCGGATTTGATGCTAGAAAACCCTTTAGAACTATATCGTATAAGCATTCACGTTCAAGATGTGAACGATAATTCGCCAAAATTCAAAAATAATATTACCGACATTGAAATACAAGAGTCAGTTGAAAAGGGGAGTCGCATCGTGGTTGAGGAGGCCCACGATGCAGATATCGGAGAAAATGGTGTACAAAGATACAGCCTTCAGAAGAACGATAACTTTGTTTTGTCCTCTGATAACAATAAGCTTGAGCTACTTTTGGAAAACAAATTAGACAGAGAAAAGCTAAATGAGATTAATTTGATTCTGACAGCCTTCGATCAGGGACAATAGTTATTCACATCACAGTATTGGATGCCAATGATAACGCCCCTGTGTTTAGCCAGGCTGTGTATAAAGCCAATCTACCTGAAAACTCGCCTGTAGATACTATAGTAGTTCAAGTTAGTGCGACAGACGCAGATGAGGGAGTACATGGAGAAGTGACGTTTGACATAAGACATGACGATGATGTTAATATAATTTATATTGACACAAAAACTGGAGAAATTAAAGTAAACGGTTTGATTGACTTTGAAGAAAAGAGCACTTTTGATATGATGGCTGAGGCTAAAGATGGTCTAGGACTTAAGTCATATGCAAAAGTAATAATAGATATAACTGATATAAATGACAATGCACCAACAATAAACATAAAGTCACTGGCAAATTCAGTACCAGAGAATGCCCCACCTGGTGCAGAGGTGGGCATAATTAATGTACAAGACAAAGACTCTGGCATTAACAGCAAGGTTCGCTGCTCTATTCAGAAGAATGTCCCATTTAAACTCATACCTTCATTTAAAAACTATTATTCTTTAGTGACCAGAGAACAGCTGGACCGTGAGCTAGTGTCTGATTACAACATTACAATCACTGCCACTGACGAGGGCTCTCCACCTCTGTCCTCCTCTAAAACTGTCCACTTAACTGTAGCTGACATCAATGACAACCCTCCTGCGTTTGAGGAGCAGTCCTATAGCGCATATGTGACTGAGAACAACAAGCCTGGCTCCAGTTTATGTTCTGTTGCTGCTCGAGACCCAGACTGGAGACAAAACGGGACAGTGGTTTATTCTCTATTACCTGGTGAGGTGACTGGGGCCCTAGTGTCCTCCTATGTATCTGTTAATGGAGACACAGGGGTGATCCATGCTGTGAGGGCTTTTGATTATGAACAATTCAGGAGTTTTAAAGTCCATGTGATGGCCAGAGACAATGGGTCTCCTCCCCTTAGCAGCAACGTGACAGTCAATGTGTTTATATCTGATGTGAATGACAACTCTCCTCAAATACTGTACCCCACCCTGGAGGGGAACTCCTTCATGACTGAACTGGTCCCTAAAGCTGCACATGCAGGCTCTCTGGTGTCCAAAGTGATAGCAGTGGATGCAGACTCTGGACAGAATGCCTGGCTGTCCTATCACATAGTCAAATCCACAGATCCTGGACTTTTTACTATTGGTCTCCACAGTGGAGAGATCAGGACCCAGCGGGATATCTCTGAGTCTGACAGCATGAAACAGAACCTTATAGTGGCAGTGAAGGATAACGGACAGCCTCTTCTCTCTGCCACCTGCTCCATGTATTTACTGATCTCTGATAACTTGGCTGAAGTTCCTGAACTCAAGGACATTTCTTATGATGAGAGGGACTCAAAGCTGACATCCTATCTGATCATTGCACTGGTGTCAGTAGTCTACATTTTTCGTCACATTCATTATTATTGTCCTAGGTGTGAGGTTTTGTCGCAGGAGGAAGCCCAGACTGTTGTTTGATGGAGCAGTTGCAATCCCCAGTGGTTATCTGCCTCCTAATTATGCAGATGTTGACGGCACAGGAACTTTACGCAGCACTTACAACTATGATGGCTACTTGACCACTGGATCCAGAACAAGTGACTTTAAATTTGTCTCATCCTACAATGACAACACACTGCCTGCAGACCAGACACTGAGAAAAAGCTCAGCGGATTTTTCTGATGCATTTGGGGATTGTGATGACTTTTCTAAGGTAGGCAAACCAATAGCAAAATGTAACAATTCATCCATGCTGCTTATACACAGATTTTCCTTTTTTCTTTTTTACTGTAGCTTGGCATTTTTACATTGTACACTCTTTTTAACATCAGTAGGTGCAAATTCAGTTTGATTCACAAAAAAATACTTTTCTCCTATTTAATCAATTCACCAACATTTTGTCACTTTTTTTTTTTTTTTTTTTTTTTTTTTTTGCAAGAGGCATATAGATATAGACAGCTTACTAAAAACAATTTTGGTATAGGTTTAGCAGAATGCCAATTTGATTATCATTTTACACCCCTGTTCCATCTGCAGTTGTGCATTTTGTTTCTTCTATTGGTAGTACTTTTTGAACACAATTTAACTTAGTTTTTTGGCTTTTGCTTATGAGGATATTGGGTAAAAACGTTCAGTCGGTCTTGGTGCTGAAAGGAGTTCAACCGATCCAAAACTGATTGGCGTTTACTATGGGTCAGTTGTTGTTGTTCATTTTTTTCAGCGGAGGCGGACATGTTTCATGCAATATATTCTTCTGGCATAACCGAAAGCATTGCCATTATAGGTATACATTACGAAGTATCTTTAAAACAACTCACAGGTGCAAATGTAACACAATACCAGTGAGTAGAAAGAATTGAACTATAGGTCACCGCATTTAAGTCTTGACTATAACCTTCTCCCTCCCAGTCATTTTTGCCGTCATTTTGTCGTATTTTATATGTTCAATTGTTAACATATTACTCTAATGAAACACTGGGCAAGATTAAGCCATTAAAAAAAAAAAAAGTTCGTACTTTTTGTTTTTGTGGTACGTGCAAATTGTAACGGCCACTGATTTATATATATATATATATATATATATATATATATATATATATATATATATATATATATATATATATATATATATGTTTAATAGAGCAGTTGCAATCCCCAGTGGTTATCTGCCTTCCTAATTATGCAGATGTTGATGGCACAGGAACTTACGCAGCACTTACAACTATAATGGCTACTTGACGACTGGCTCCAGGCCAAGTGAGTTTGGGACCGATTTTGCGATAGGCGCACACCTGATTTTGGCGCAAACAAACCCCTGACAACGCGGGGGCGTGGTGCTGTACAGGTGAGGTGTGTTGTGAGGCGGCCTGCTCTAATGCTGCCTTCATGATACATTGGAATCTCGGAAAGTCCGACCTCCGAGTCGGAAAAACGGCCTTGAAGCCATCTCGGGTCGGAATTTTTGCTCGGAAATTCGTGCGGAAGTGTTCCCGAGTTGACGTCACAATCATAGGGACTCCCTCTGTGAGAGGTAAACAGTGTGGTTACTAACGGGAAATAATCGTTTTTTAAAACAAGAGATCTCATACTTCTGCAAAAAAATTTACTCATCTTTATATAATGAATGAAGTTATCAGTGCTACAGCTCTGCAAAAACATCTTTGAATGTTCATTTATCAGTAAATGACTAAAGAAGAAATAGAAACATCCCCTGATATAACTCAGTGCCACACCAAACAGTTTTATCAAGGTATTTATTTGTTTCCTATAAAACAACATGAAAATGCAAATGTGGTTTTGTGCTGATCCATTGTGTTTTCCGAGCTGAACTCGTGAACAGACGTTTTTCGGATGTCGGGACTTCCGAGATTCCGATGTGTCATGAAGGCAGCATAAATCTGAGGGGGTGGTGTGGAGCATGAACAAACAAAACAAAACAAAAAAACAAACTTCAGTGGCTTATTATTATTATTATTATTATTATTATTATTATTATTATAAAAGACCAACAATTAGATGAAAGGATGCGGCGTAGGCTACATATTGAGACGTAAAGTTCAGACGAAACTCACCAGAAGCTGCAGGTGGTTGTTTTTTGTTTTTTTGCCTTTCCTCTGCATAAAAGTATCCGACAGCCAACGCAGTTTACATATCACAGCAGCGAGCTGTTCTCAACCAAGGAAGTGCTCATGTAGTGTATCAGCGCGTAAATCCAGTCTTTAAAATATCCTTATTCTGTAGGGTAAAGAAGGGTTCAGAAGAGCAGTGTACAATCCACTACTACGCAAATATTCCTCGTGGATGAAAGAAGGATGCAATGTATGGACCATGCCCTGTTCATGTGGATAATTAATTAAGGCGACAGAGACGGACTGTACCCTGCTCTTCTGAACCCATCTTGAAAGTACAATATGGAATAAGGTTATATAAAAGCTGGATTTACGCACAGATGAGCGCTTTCTCTGTGACCTCGAACATTTGGAGGAGGACGGCTCGCTGCTGTGATGTGTAAACTGTGTTGGATATTGGGTACTTTTATGGAGAGGAGAGGCAATAAACAACCACTGCAGCTTCTGGTGAGTTTCACATAAACTCTGCTCAGTGAGATTTTTTTTTTTTTAAATTTATTTTATTTATTTTTTGTTCATGCTCCACACACTGCCCAGATTTAGAGCAGGCCGCCTCACAACACACCTCACCTGTACAGGACCACGCCCCCGCGTTGGCGGGGATCTGTCTGCGCCAAGATCAGGCGTGCGCCAGTTGGCAAGACAGCACCCGATGACGGAATGCGGAGACGGAGAGAGCTAAAACAAACAAACAAACAAACAAACAACAAACAAAACTAAACAAAAAACGACATGCATACTGCACTGCAATTTCTTATTGCCTGTAGCCTATTATTAAGTAGAAAAAGACATGAATTTGCTTCTTTTTTTTCCTCGTATATAATGTATTTTTCCAACGATATGTTTCCAAAGCTCTGCATAATAGTGACTCACAATAAACAGCAGCCTTCGCTGCGCTTTAGGCATTCTCCAAAACAAGAGCAAACCCGTAGCCATTTTACGCAAATCTGGACCCAATTATCTGTCTTTTGGATTGGTTTTACAAACGGGATAATGAAATAAGAAACCACATGGGGAGAACTCAATCACTTACTTTTTTTTTTTTTTTTAGCTCTTTCCGTATTCTGTCTCCATCTGCGCTTGTGTCTGTCACCTTTACAAATTATCCACATGAACAGGACATGATCCACAGGCTACATCACGGGTGCAGAAAGTTCGCGCGGCCTTCTTTCATCCACGGGGAATAATTGCGTCGTACCCTGGGTTGGATATTGGATACTTGGATGCAGAGGAAAGACAAGAAAACTTCTAGTGAGTTTCATGTAAACTTTAGTATTTCTTTTGCTCTATGTGTCGCCTACGCCGCATCCTTTCATCTTCTTCTTGTAATAATAATAATAATAATAATAATAATAATAATAATAATAATAATAATATGCCCTGCGACAAGCTGGCCCCTGTCCAGGGCGTACCCTGCCTTCGGCCCAAAAGTTACTGGGATAGGCTCCAGTCACCCGCGACCCCTAACGGGAATAAGCGGTAGAAAATGAATGAATGAATGAATGAATAATAATAATAATAATAAAACACTGATCATTGAGGGCTTTTTTCATGATTCACACCACGCCCCAGATTTAGAGCAGGCCGCCTCACAACACACCTCACCTGTTACAGCACCACGCCCCACGTTGGCAGGGTCTGTTTGCGCCAAGATCAGGTGTGCGCCATTTGCAAGATCGGGCCCTTAAAGTTTGTCTCGTCCTGCAGTGACAACACACTGCCTGAAGATCAGACCCTGACAAAAAGGGACTAAAAGCCTCACGAATTTTTCTGAGGCATTTGGGGATTGTGATGACTCTTCTGAGGTAGGCAAACATAAAACATGTATTTAAAGTGAACCCAGTGTTGACCTAACAATTTAAAAAAAAAATAATTCAATAATATATTACTTAAAAAAATAACTATTTATTCCAACAATTTTGAAATATATAAACAAATACATTAAAATATTCGTAAAGATTGAAATGCGTCAAGATTCAAACAACAATCCAATTACGTGAGTATGTAGTACTTCAATTTGACATGGTTTATGCATAAATAAAATAAAGTTTAGTAAACCTAGTTTTGTGTTGACATTGAAGTAAAGATATATTGTAGAAATTATATTAAATACAAAGACTATTAACTGCTGACAAACACAATAGGAAAAGCATGCGTTGAGCAACAATTTCAGAGACAACAACCCCCCACAAAATTAATATTACCTTTTTTTTGTTACATATACTATGTTTTTAGTTCTCTTACTAATTTTGCAAAGCCTAATAACCCTGCAGTTACTTTTTTTTTTAAATCAAAGTTTTTTTGTTTTTTTATTAGTTTGTTTGTTTGTTTTTTAAGCACTGGTCTGTTTAAATATCAATGAACCATTTCTTGGTCTCTACCTGACGTTGTTGTTGTTGTCTTTTAATAATATGACTATGATGAAAACTGGAAGTAGATTTTTTTTTTTTTTTTTTTTTTTTGTAAAATATTGGAGAAATTAGGCAGAGTCGTCTGTCCCGTGCTTGTGGCTGTGCCTTTACAATTTCTGCAGTGGTTTTCTTTCTTTCTCTGTCCTTGGTGCTGAAACCAGTTGGCACTTGTATGTACAAAGTTAAATCAAAATATCTAATTTTTACGTATCATTTGCAGAGGAGGGTGTGTCACTTGCAGGTGGTGAGTTTGGTAACAGCAAGATTGTTATTTTATGTACGTGTGCATTATGGATAGCGAATAATATACGAAGCGTAAAAGCCACACTTATTATAAAAAGTGTCTTCTTCCAGTTTGTAATTATGTATGATAGTAAGTCCAGTTAATATACAGTATTTGTGCTAAATCTCGACCACAGTGTTTTCTCTTTGATACTTGTAAATCAAGCCAATGACATTCTAATACATCACGTGTTCAATCGATCTTGATACAGCATTAGCCTAAAGGCAGGCTAATATTTGTTATTCTTCTAACAAGGAAGTTGAAAATGGTGGTAAACTGAACACGAAGTTAAAGCACATATCTCTTTTTGATGCCTAAATTTAATAAAATGTGAGATAAATATTGATATCAGTTCCTTTTAAGATTAAATATTAATGTATATGTCATGTACCGGTATTTAAGTGTACTATTGTAGTCACTATATATCAGTATGCAGCAGTGAACGAGAACATGCAGCCACTCTCCTCCCTTTGTTGTCAACCCTTGTATTTTAGAGGATTAGCTTCTCGAGTACATTTTAGTTAAAAGACTTCCTACATGAGTACCTCAAATTTTGTTTTTACAGTTACTATTATCTTTTTGCATGATTTAAAAGGGAAAAACAATGACGAATTTTACGCAAATATGGTACTTTGGCCTCGTTTTTGTCTTTTTTTCACATGGTTCACGGAGACGTGAGGTACTCCGTCCCAGAGGAGGTGAAACGCGGATATGTAATTGGGAAAATCTCTAAGGACTTCGGTGTTGATGTTTCTACTCGCAGAGCTCGCATTAATTCTGAAGATAACAGCGTCCAGTACTGCAGTGTTAACCTCAACACCTTTTAGTATCTGCGTCCAAGACATAAATGATAACTCGCCACAATTCAAAGAAGATTTACTCAACTTTGAAATACATGAACCAGCTGTTGAATGTGCACGATTTGCTGTTGGCGAGGCGCATGACAAAGACATTGGGGAAAACGCGGTACAGGGATACACCCTTCAGCAAAACGACCATTTTAAACTAAACGTAAAAACAAACTGGTGTTGACTTAACAATTGAAAACACTATTATTTGCAGTAATATATTATTTCAAATAAGTATGAATTCATGCCAACAATTATGAAATATAAAGACAAATTGTTTGAATAATGTCACAATTCAAACAAAAATCAAAATGTTGGTAATTATTATTTCATTTTGACATGCTTTCTACAAAAATAAGATGCAATTCAAGAAACATATTTTTGTGACCACAATGGAAGAAGGAAATATTGTAACAATGATATATAAAAAACAGAAAAATAATTGCTGCTGACAAAGACACTACAGTGAAACCATGCATTAAGCAAAATTTACAGACACAACAAAATGAATTCTCAATTTTCTGTTAGGTCGTAAGGTTTTTAATGCCTTCATACCCTGAATTAAATAATACCATATCTTTGTTACATTTGTGTTTCTTTTGCTATTTTTGCTGAGCTAGATGCTGTTTTTTTTTTTCTTTAAGCATTTTATTTATTTATTTATTTACTTACATTTCTAAGCCATGCTCTGTTTAAACGTCGACAAACCATTTCTTATTTTCTAAGAGGTGTTGTTGTCATTGTTGTTGTTGGAGTTGTTGTTGTTGTGTTAGCATTTTGGAGATCTGATAAGTACTGAAAGTAAATTTTTTTGTCATAAAAATATTGGAGAAATTTAGCTGAGTCGTCTATCTCATGCTCGTGGTCGTGCCTTTATATTTTCTGCAGTGTTTTTTTTTTTTTTTTCTGCCTTTGGTGCTAAAACTAGGTAAAGCTACTTTGTGCAAGTTTACATAAACATGTCTTTACAAATGTTGCGCAAATATAAAGGAGGGTGTGTCATTTGTACATGGTGAGTTTGGTAAAAGCTGGCCTGTTGTTATAGGTGTATGCGTTTTGGATAGCGAATAATAAAGCGTAAAACCACATTTATTATATGAAGTGCCTCCTCATAGTTAGTGATCGTGCATGATAGTTATTCTGTCTGATATTATTGTGCTAAATGTCGAAAACGGTGATTTCTTTTGGATACATGTAACTCAAGCCACTGACATTCTACTTCACCACACTTTCAATCGATTTTGATACAACATAAACCTATAGGTAGGCAATTATTTATTTTTCTAATGAACACGGAAGCTGAAAATGGTGATGAACTTAACACGAAGTTGAAGGCCATATATCTTTATGATACCTAAATTTAACAAAATGTGAGATAAATAGTTAAATCGGTCTCTTTCAAATTTTAATAATATATTGTTTATTCTACACAGTTATTTCAATGTACTATCACAATTTTTTGTTTCACTATAAGCCATTTTTACCCACTACAGTTTTTGCCGTTTCTAAGAATGAACTCATGGTGTCAGTATGCACCAATGAACGAGAACCTGCAGCCATTCTCCTCCCTTCTTTGCCAACCTTTGTATTGAAAGAATCAGCTTCTCGAGTACGTTTAAGTTTAAACACGTCCTTCTAGAGCACGTAAAGTCTTTACAGTTACTGTTATCTTTTGCATGAATAAAAAGGGGAAAGAACAATGGCGGATTTTACGCAAACATGGCACTATGGCCTCGTTTATGTTTTTCTCTTTTTTACCTGGTTCGCGGAGACGTGAGCTACTCCGTTCCAGAGGAGATGAAACGCGGATCTGTAATCGGGAATATCGCTAAGGACCTTGGTGTTGATGTTTCTACTCGCAGAGCTCGCATTAATTCTGAAGATAACAGCGTCCAGTACTGCAGTGTTAACCTCAACACAGGAGACCTGATTGTACAGGAGAGGATGGACAGAGAGGGGCTTTGTGCGAAAAAGGCTTCATGTATTCTGAAACAGGAACTCGTGCTGGAAAACCCTTTAGAGCTGCATCCTTTCAATATCCGCGTCCAAGACATAAATGATAACTCGCCACAATTCAATGAAGATTTACACAAATTTGAAATTCAGGAAAATACTGCTAAGGGTGCACGATTTGCTGTTGGCGAGGCGCACGACGAAGACATTGGTGAAAACGCGGTTCAGGACTACACCCTTCAGCAAAACGACCATTTTAAACTAAACGTAAAAACAAACTCTGGAGGACGAAAATACTGTGAGTTAGTTTTAGACAAGGAATTAGACAGAGAAAGTAGCGATGAACTCACACTTGTACTGACTGCATTTGATGGCGGCTCTCCTCAGAGATCAGGCACAGTAGTCATCCATGTCACTGTTCTTGATGCTAATGATAATGCACCAGTGTTTAGCCAGACTGTGTATAAAGCGAGTCTTCCAGAAAACTCTCCTCCAGATACACTAGTTATTACAGTGACTGCTACTGATGCAGATGAGGGTTTGAACAGTGAAATTACCTATCAGTTTGACCACGTATCAAGTAAAAATAGCAATGTTTTTTCTATTAGTACTAAAACAGGAGAGGTCAAAGTAAGCCAAAAACTTGATCATGAAAAAGTGTCCTCTTATGAAATGCAGATAATTGCAAAAGATGGATTAGGGTTGGCGTCATATGCAAGTTTATTGATAGAAATTACTGATGTAAATGATAATGCTCCTGTTATCTACTTGCAATCACTGACCAATCAGATTCTTGAGAATGTGTCACCTGGTACAGAGGTGGGCATCATTAATGTTCAGGACAGAGACTCAGAAAACAACAGACAGGTCCGGTGCTCTCTTCAGTCTGGTGTCCCTTTCAAGTTAGTACCTTCCATTAAAAACTATTATTCTCTAGTGACCACAGAACAGCTGGACCGTGAGCTAGTGTCTGATTACAACATTACAATCACTGCAACTGACGAGGGCTCTCCACCTCTGTCCTCCTCTAAAACTGTCCACTTAACTGTCACTGACATCAATGACAACTCTCCTGTGTTTGAGGAGCAGTCCTACAGCGCATATGTGACTGAAAACAACAAACCTGGCTCCACTTTATGTTCTGTTGCTGCTCGAGACCCAGACTGGAGACAAAACGGGACAGTGGTTTATTCTCTGTTACCTGGTGAGGTGAATGGGGCCTCAGTGTCCTCCTATGTATCTGTTAATGGAGACACAGGGGTGATCCATGCAGTGAGGGCTTTTGATTATGAACAGTTCAGGAGTTTTAAAGTCCATGTGATGGCCAGAGACAATGGGTCTCCTCCACTCAGCAGCAACGTGACAGTCAGTGTGTTTATATCTGATGTGAATGACAACTCTCCTCAAATACTGTACCCCACCCTGGAAGGGAACTCTTTCATGACTGAACTGGTCCCTAAAGCTGCACATGCAGGCTCTCTGGTGTCCAAAGTGATAGCAGTGGATGCAGACTCTGGACAGAATGCCTGGCTGTCCTATCACATAGTCAGATCCACAGATCCTGGACTTTTTACTATTGGTCTCCACAGTGGAGAGATGAGGACCCAGCGGGACATCTCTGAGTCTGACAGCATGAAACAGAACCTTATTGTGGCAGTGAAGGATAATGGACAGCCTCCTCTCTCTGCCACCTGCTCCATGTATTTACTGATCTCTGATAACTTGGCTGAAGTGCCTGAACTCAAGGACATTTCCTATGATGAGAGGGACTCAAAGCTGACTTCCTATCTGATCATTGCACTGGTGTCAGTGTGTACATTTTTCCTCACCTTCATTATTATTGTCTTGGGTGTGAGGTTTTGTCACAGGAGGAAGCCCAGACTGTTGTTTGATGGAGCAGTTGCAATCCCCAGTGGTTATCTACCTCCTAATTATGCAGATGTTGATGGCACAGGAACTTTACGCAGCACTTACAACTATGATGGCTACTTGACCACTGGATCCAGAACAAGTGACTTTAAATTTGTCTCGTCCTACACTGACAACACCCTGCCTGCTGATCTGACACCAAGCAAAAGCCCAACAGACTTTTCTGATGCATTTGGAGATTGTGATGACTCTCTTGAGGTAGGCAGCTTAAGAACATCCTTATGTGTGTAGTGACGGCAACATCTAATTTACTTTAAAACACCTCCTTTTCTTTAAGTAGTTGGTTCAGTGTTGGTCAGATTTGCATGGTTAATTTTATATCTGTCTATCTATCTATCTATCTATCTATCTATCTATCTATCTATCTATCTATCTATCTATATATATATATATATATATATATATATATATATATATATATATATATATATATATATATATATTATATTGGCTACTTCACACAGAATAATATACTTAAAATTTGCACATTATGAAAAAAATTTCAAGAATAAACAATGCTCAAAAAGCCCCCAGTAAGTTATACTTTTGATTACTTTTAAATTATTTTCTGTTTATCCAACCCAGTGTATTTAGTTATGTGACTTTTCTTCAAAAATTGTATAGGAGACACTTGCTTCAACCCTCATGTGTAGAAAACCTCATATTTTACCTTCCCGTAATGAGAATGATAGTCAGGTAATGTACAGTTTGGGAAGTGATTTTTTTTTGTTTTCAAAGATCGTCAATTAGAATTTACAAAGACTGAAGCAAACTGATTATTTTCATAAATTATAAATCTGGAAGTGTATATTCTATTAAATTACTGTACATTTAAATTAATATTTACTTACTAAATACTAAATAAGTAAATAAATAAAGCTGTGATATTGCACTTTTTGGAAGTATTATAATATAAGTAATTTCATATTTCAGTACTGATTAAACCTTTTATGGTTACTTTTTTTTTTTTTTTTTTTTTTTTTTTTTTTTTTCAGTCAGTTACCGACCTCGTGTAGCCTATCGCTTGATTTGTACCATAGAAAAGTTGGTGGCAAACCTTCTAGCTTTTCAAATAAATTAAAGCAACTGCAGCATTGTTTGATTATCAATATAACTAAATAAAAATTGTTCTTAGACATTTTATTTTGTAATAACAGGAAATGCCGAAATGTCTACACGTTTATATTCATAAGGTCCAATACTCTTTTCTGGGGGTCATTTAATTTACGGAGTTCAAGAATAATCAACAATAGAACATAAAAAAATATTTAAAGCTAAACCTTTAATTTATACTCAATGTAAAACTTAATCTTATACTTCAAGATAACCAATATTATATACAGTATGTGATCAAAGTGTTTGCAGCAGAAAATGTTACTAACTCGTAGTACCTCAAAATTGTGTATCAAGAGATGTCATTTATACATCTCTTTTACAACCCTTAAAAACATTATAAGGTTTACCCAACAGAAACACTGCATCACAACAGCACCACAATAATTTTTATTTTTTTTATTTTTTGGCAAATAAACGAAAACATTTCATGACTTTACCAATAAAGTATATTTAATGGTACTCAAGGTGGTTGATGCTTGTTGGCAAGGTGGCCGCCGTAAATATACACAGTTTTCTGGGAAAACCATCAATCATTAATAAGTATCGACAAATTATATGAGTTAATAAAATAGTTTACTGACATGCACAGACTTGTTGTTCCTCTAAAAGCACTCGTGGTGTCAGTATATACCGGTGAACGAGAGGACGCCTCCACCCTCCTCCCTGCTTTGTCAGCTACCCCGATTCGTTTTCTGAGCTGTAGTTCATATACGACGTTTTGTGTAAGTCTACATAGAAAAATCCTTAAGCTAATAATTGTTAGTTGTCTCCAGGGCTTTTCGAGGAATAATGGCACTTTCTTTGCGTGCATTGTTCTACAGCTTCGCCGTTGTTTTTATCGCCTTTCATTCCATTAATGGTGATGTGAGCTACTCCATTCCGGAGGAAATGAAACGCGGATCTGTGATTGGAAATATCGCTAAGGATCATGGACTTGATATTAGCAGATTTTCTTTTCGTAGACCACGCATAGACTCCGAGGACAACAGTGTCCTGTACTGCAGCGTTAACCTCAACACGGGAGAGCTGATTGTTCAGGAGAGGATTGACAGAGAGGGGCTTTGTGCAAAGAAGAATTCGTGTATTTTGAAACAGGAGTTAGTGCTGGAAAACCCTTTAGAGCTTCATCGTTTTACTATCCGCGTCCAGGATGTAAATGACAACTCGCCACAATTTAAGGAAAACTCGCTTAAATTTGAAATCCAGGAATCAGCTGTTCAGGGTGCGCGATTTGTTGTTGGCGAGGCACATGACGAAGACATAGAGAAAAATTCTGTTCAGGGCTACACCCTTCAGCCAAATGACAATTTCAAACTAAATGTCAACACAAACCTCGCAGGACGAAAATACTGTGAGTTAGTTTTAGACAAAGAATTAGACAGAGAAGATATAACGGAGATTACATTATCGCTGACTGCGTTTGATGGCGGCTCTCCTCAGAGATCAGGCACAGTAGTCATCCATGTCACTGTTCTCGATGCTAATGATAATGCACCAGTGTTTAGCCAGACTGTGTATAAAGCGAGTCTTCCAGAAAACTCACCTCCAGATACACTGGTTATTACAGTGACTGCTACTGACGCAGATGAGGGTTTGAATAGTGAAATTACCTATGAGTTTGACCATGTGTCCAACAAGAATTATGATGCTTTTACTATCAGTCCTAAAACAGGAGATGTAAGGGTAACAGGGGTAATTGATCACGAAAAAATGTCCTCTTATGAAATGCAGTTAAGTGCCAAAGATGGATTAGGGCTTGTCTCATATGCAACCTTAATAATTGACATTACTGATATCAACGACAATGCTCCTGTCATTAACTTGAAATCACTGACCAATCAAATCCCTGAAAATGTGTCACCTGGTACAGAGGTGGGCATCATTAATGTACAGGACAGAGACTCAGAGAACAACAGACAGGTCCGCTGCTCCCTTCAGACTGGTGTCCCTTTCAAGTTAATGCCTTCCATTAAAAACTATTATTCTCTAGTGACCACAGAACAGCTGGACCGTGAGCTAGTGTCTGATTACAACATTACAATCACTGCCACTGATGAGGGCTCTCCACCTCTGTCCTCCTCTAAAACTGTCCACTTAACTGTAGCTGACATCAATGACAACCCTCCTGTGTTTGAGGAGCAGTCCTACAGCGCATATGTGACTGAGAACAATAAACCTGGCTCCACTTTATGTTCTGTTGCTGCTCGAGACCCAGACTGGAGACAAAACGGGACAGTGGTTTATTCTCTGTTACCTGGTGAGGTGAATGGGGCCTCAGTGTCTTCCTATGTATCTGTTAATGGAGACACAGGGGTGATCCATGCTGTGAGAGCTTTTGATTATGAACAGTTCAGGAGTTTTAAAGTCCATGTGATGGCCAGAGACAATGGGTCTCCTCCACTCAGCAGCAACGTGACAGTCAATGTGTTTATATCTGATGTGAATGACAACTCTCCTCAAATACTGTACCCCACCCTAGAGGGGAACTCCTTCATGACTGAACTGGTCCCTAAAGCTGCACATGCAGGCTCTCTGGTGTCCAAAGTGATAGCAGTGGACGCAGACTCTGGACAGAATGCCTGGCTGTCCTATCACATAGTCAAATCCACAGATCCTGGACTTTTCACTATTGGTCTCCACAGTGGAGAGATCAAGACCCAGCGCGACATCTCTGAGTCTGACAACATGAAACAGAACCTTATATTGACAGTGAAGGATAACGGACAGCCTCCTCTCTCTGCCACCTGCTCCATGTATTTACTGATCTCTGATAACTTGGCTGAAGTGCCTGAACTCAAGGACATTTCTTATGATGAGAGGGAGTCAAAGCTGACTTCCTATCTGATCATTGCACTGGTGTCAGTGTCTACATTTTTTCTCACATTCATTATTATTGTCCTGGGTGTGAGGTTTTGTCGCAGGAGAAAGCCCAGACTTTTGTTTGATGGAGCAGTTGCAATTCCCAGTGGTTATCTGCCTCCTAACTATGCAGATGTTGATGGCACAGGAACTTTACGCAGCACTTACAACTATGATGGCTACTTGACCACTGGATCCAGGACAAGTGACTTTAAATTTGTCTCGTCCTACAATGATAACACTCTACCTACAGATCAGACACTGAGAAAAAGTCCAACAGACTTTTCTGATCCATTTGGGGATTGTGATGATTCTCCTGAGGTAAGATAAAGTACACTGTAGGTGAAAAAAGTCATACTTAAATTGAATGAATGAACACTGTTTTTTATTACAACCTTTATAGGTACAATGAAACGTGTTTGAGTTTTCAGCAGTTCAAATATATAAATGAGTTGCAAGATAAATAGTGCAATATACCATAAAAATGTTAAATAAAACAGACTAGACTAGACTAAATTAATAACAACACAATAGTTAGTTCATCAGTAGTGATAGCTTTGTATTAAAGTTATATATGCAGCATTAAAAAGGTGTAATCATTTTAACAAACAGCACAGGATTGAAACTGTCTTGGTATTTTGTGTGTTTTTAATGCACTAAAACACTTTAAAAGCAGCAACAAGCAGCAGCAAAAACAAGTGTCTGCGTTGTGTAGTGTTGTTCGAACTGAAAATCAGTCACTTCTGCAATGATTAGACACAATGAATCAGCCATATATACTGAGCAAAATCAATTGGGCCCAAACAATAATTATCTATACGCAGCTTTGTTTTTTCTACAAGTTTATATTTTACAGGCCTTGTGTTATCTTGACAAACCTTTTTGCAATATGCCTGACGTCTGCTGTGATTTTTTCTGTTGCTCTTTCTATTGGTTTGAAGACAAATATAGTGTCATTATTACAGTGAAAGTTTGGATTGTTTAAAACATTTTTACATAACATTTATGTTAAATCCCCACAATTTACGTTCATCTTTTTTTTCGTTATGTGGGTGTAGGAGCTATTTGTTTTGTTTAGTATTTAATTTGCTTAGTTTACTAATATTTATTTTTGTAATATTTTTGTTTAGTTTATATTGTTTAGGATTTAGCACTTAAGTATTAGTTCTTTTTTATTGGGTTAGGCCATGGGCACCTAGGGGATAAAAGCGCACAGTACAGGTGGACCGGCATGCACCTGGGTGGGCCTATGGTTTTTTACCAGACCGTCAAGCCGTCATGGGGAGCAGGAGAGGCAGCAAGTAGGCCTTAAAAATTTGCTTGTTGTTTGCCTGCCAAACAATGAAATAAAGGAACCAAACTTCACCTTTCGGTATGGATAATGACTTTTGTTCTGCGTAAACCACAAACCCAGGATGCATCTTAGTGATTATTTGAGTTATGTATTTTAAGTTTAGTCACGTTTAGGTTTGTTAGTTTTTGTTGTCAAATAGTCACTACACAAGTAAAAAACCTGCCCTTGGACCTAAGGAGACTTCATTGAAACCAAATCTTGAGGAATATTGTGGCCAGATGTGCGGATAGCGGCGTAAGAAGTGTCTGATTAATCGCCTTTGTTTTTTGAATGCCGCCAGCGGGAAAGTTGCCTCGCCCACAACATCCAAACGCTCATGCTTCTCTGCAGTGACAATGGTATGTAATATGTTTGCTAATGCTGTACAGGAAAACGGCCAAACGATTGGAGTTTGATGATGGTAATTCATATTACAATACAAGTTTATCGGAGATGAATAAAAGGCTGGATTAATGTGCAGTACCTTGAGGCACCGGTAGTGGATTTGCTTCAGAACAAGTCTTATCAAATATTGGATTTAAATAATTGTGTTTGCCGCATTACATTCCCATTTCCTCTTTTGTATTATAAAGTTGGGAGCAGTTTGAAATATTGACCTTTTTAAAATGTCGGATGTTACAAAGGCGCAGCCAGCCACCAGTGACGTGGAAGTATCATCCAAAAGGAGCATTAAATTCACAAGTAAAGGATTGAGCTTTTATATGAAACTGTGTCAGGAAAAAAGGAGTGCGAAATGCAAACAAGCTAAACGAATCATGGATGACATAAATGGTCAGATGGAGTCGAGCGATAATGTCAATTCAGTGACTTTTCTTCTCGCTACATTTATTCAGTGTTACCAGGATGTAAAGGACTCTCATGACTCTTTCATAAGCTTACCGCTACCCCCTGATGAATTTAAAAAACAAAATGAATACTTTGGTAACAAAATGGCCACTTACCTTGAGTTTGCTGAACGTGCAAAAACCTGGTTATATGAATTGGGTCAGCCTTATGTGCAAGCCAATCCAGATAGTAATGACCAAGATGATGATGAAATAAATCCTGAAGACAGTGCCTCTAATGTATGTTCTGTAAAACCTAGTTCAACAAAGGTATGCTCTCAAACATCGCGTGTCTCCTCCACTACAGCCACGCGCATAAAAGCGGAGGCCGACAAAGCGGCTCTGATGGAGCATGTGGTCGCCCTGAAAAGAAAGCATCAAATTGAAGCGCAGGAGGCAAAGCTAAGACAGGAAAAGGAACAACTTGAACTTGAGACGAAGCTTGCTGCTGCAAATGCTAAACTTCGCGTCTTGGAAATAAATTCATCACAGTGTGGCTCAAAACAATCTGACGGCATAAACTCGTATTTTGAAAGGCGTAATTCCAATACAGCGCCACAACTCAATCCATGTGCTGATATATTTGTCCCGGAGCAAGAGGATAAAGTTAATATGCCCTACACCATTATAGAACAACAACCAGTTGTCCGGGCCAAGCAAAAGCTAGCTGTTCAAAATACAGAGATACCACAACGTGCTGATGCCCAAGTGACTGTTTACCAAAGTCCATCTGCAAGTGCGCAGCCACAAATACGAAACGAACACCCAACCAGCATTATTGACATTATGCAAAGGCAAAATGACATCACTGCCATGTTAATGCAGCAAAATCAAAGCTCTGTCTTGCCTCCAAGAAACATCCCTGTCTTTGATGGAGACCCTCTCCAATACAAATCATTTTTACGTGCCTTTGAGAACGGCGTGGAGGCTAAAACGTCCAACTGGAGCGACTGTTTGCATTTTTTGGAACAGTACACCAGGGGGCAGCCGAGAGATCTTGTGCACAGTTGTCAGCACCTGCCAGCAGAACAAGGTTATCACAGAGCCAAAGGTCTTCTCTCTGAACATTTTGGTAATGAACACAAAATTGCACATGCCTATATGGATAAAATTCACAATTGGCCAGCTATTAAAAGTGAGGACATTAAAGCACTGCAGACATTTTCCTTGTTTTTAAGAGGATGCTCAAATTTGACAGAGCACATTACTTACATGAAGGAATTAGATTTACCTTCAAATATGCGGAGTATCATTTTAAAGCTGCCATATAAGATGAGAGAAAAATGGAGAAACGTGGCTTGTGACTTACAGGAAAAGGGAGGTCATAGAGCATTGTTCACAGATATTGTCATTTTTATTGAAAAACAAGTAAGGATTGCATCTGATCCACTTTTTGGTAATATCCAGGACCCACAAAACCTTACCTCAAGGAGCTCCATCAGCAGTCATATCAAACAAAGGAAAAAGGGGAGTAGTTTTGCTACTCAGGTTTCTGCAGTTAACGATAAGAGCTTACCTGGGAATAAGAGTAAGTTCTCAAAAGCTCACAATTGTTTATACTGCCAGCAAAGTCATCATACAGCTGACAAATGTTATAGGTTCAAAGAGAAGCCACACAAAGACAAAGTGAACTTTATAAAAGAAAATGGTATGTGTTTTGGTTGTTTAAAATTGGGTCATACAAGTAGAGAATGCAGAAACCGTTTGGAGTGTTCTGTATGTCACCAAAGGCATCCCAGTGTTCTGCATATTGACCAGGAAGATGGTGTAACATTCTCCAAACATCCACAGCAGCCAGTGAGCACCACATCTACAATGACTCAAACATGTGGCCATATTGGGGCCGGTGATGAAGACCATTCAATTCTTTCCATTGTTGCTGTCCAAGTCAGGAGTCAAAAATACAATGCAACAGTGCAGACTTATGCTTTTTTGGATCCAGGCAGCACAGGCACATTTTGCACTGAAAGTTTAGCAAAAAAACTGAATTTGAAAGGTAAAAGAACAAGCATTCTGTTGCGAACCATGGGACATAGAAGTATTATGAGTACAAATATAATCTCTGGACTACAGGTAGCTGCACTTGATGATGACTATTTCACTGAGCTTCCAGATGTTATGACACAAAAAACAATGCCAGTTTCAAAATGTAATATTCCACAACAGGAGGACTTGGAAATGTGGCCATACCTGCAAAGTATCAAACTCCATAACATAGATGCTGATGTAGATTTGCTAATTGGCACTGACGCACCAAAGGTAATGGAGCCGTGGGAGCTGATCCATAGTCAGGATGAAGGGCCATATGCTGTTCGGACCCGTGTTGGATGGGTCATTAATGGTCCACTTCGGGGGGGAAGTAGAGGCAAGACAGGCTGCCCTACTGTCGCCGCCAACAGGATTTCTGTGGAACATCTTGAAACAATGCTGGTTAAGCAATACAATCATGATTTCAATGAAAAGATATCACAAGAACAGAGTGAAATGTCCAGAGAAGACATCAAGTTTATGAATATTATGAACAACACAGTAGAGTTAACTGAAGGACATTATTGTATTAATTTACCTTTCAAGGTGGAAAATCCTACCTTACCACTGAACCGCTGTATTGCAGAGCAGCGTCTCCAGAGCCTAAGAAGAAAATTCGACAAAAACAGCCTCTTCAAGACGGATTACATCACCTTTCTGGAGGACATGATACATAATGGATATGCTGAATTGGTGCCGGAGGACCAACTGATGGACAGTGATGGAGAAGTGTGGTATATCCCTCATCATGGTGTTTATCACCCCAGAAAGGGCAAGATGAGAGTTGTTTTTGATTGTGGCACAACATACAAAGGGACTTCGCTCAACTGTCAGCTCTTACAAGGACCTGATCTGACAAACTCAGTTGTGGGAGTTCTCATTCGCTTTAGAAAAGAGCCGGTAGCAATCATGGCAGATATTCAAGCGATGTTTCACCAGGTTCATGTTCCAGAACGACACAGAAACTTCCTTCGCTTCCTCTGGTGGCCTAAAGGTGATACAGCACAGACTCCAAGAGAATATCGCATGAAAGTACATCTGTTTGGAGCTGTATCATCATCAAGCTGTGCAAATTATGCTTTAAGGAGGACAGCAGAAGACAATGCTTCTCAGTTTTCAGCTGAAGTGGTTAGTACAATCAAACATAATTTTTATGTGGATGATTGTTTAAAATCTCTGCCTACAGAGGAGGAAGCAATAAAAATGATACAAGATTTGACAGCTCTTTGCAGCAAAGGTGGTTTTAAGCTTTCCAAGTGGCTTAGTAATAGCCGTGCAGTGCTACATACAGTTTCAGACACCAACAAAGTCAAGGAGATTCTGGAGCTGGATTTGGATGAAGATGAGCTTCCAATAGAGCGAGCATTAGGACTACAGTGGTGCACTCAAACTGACACATTTAAGTTTAGAACTTCCCTTCAAGAGCAGTCATATACAAGAAGAGGGATACTGTCAGTTGTGAGTTCACTGTATGATCCTTTGGGATTTCTCGCTCCATTCACCATCACTGTCAAGCTGTTGCTACAAGAGCTTTGTAGAAGAAATTTGGGCTGGGATGATGCTGTTCACCATCACTTTTCCAAACAATGGACCGGCTGGCTGGAAGACCTGCAGAGGATGGCAGAGTTTAAAGTGGATCGTTGCATTAAGCCAAAGGGCTTTTCTCCTGTTATAGCACAGCTTCATCATTTCTCTGATGCAAGCCAACTTGGATATGGTACAGTGTCATATGTAAGATTCCAAAAGGACCATCATGTGCACCTTACATTTCTCTTGGGAAAGGCCAGGGTTGCTCCACTCAAACAGACCACTATCCCTCGTCTGGAGCTAACTGCAGCTGTTCTTGCTGTCCGCATTGACCAATTGCTTCAAAGAGAGTTGCATCTTAAGCTTGAGACATCTGTTTTCTGGACTGACAGCACCACTGTTCTGAAATACATCTGCAATGAAACAAAGAGATTTCACACCTTTGTTGCAAACAGAGTCTCTATCATCCGAGAGGCTACACAAGTTGAGCAGTGGAGGTATGTGAGTTCTAAAGAAAATGTAGCAGACGAGGCGTCACGAGGAATGCGAGCAGGTGACTTCCTAGAGTACAGCAGATGGATTAATGGTCCTGAGTTCCTGTTTAAGTCTAAAGACCAATGGCCTAAGCTGGATATTAAACATGCTTCAATTCCTGCTGATGATCCTGAAGTCAAGAAGGATGTAATGGTCAGTGTAATTGTTGAGGAGAAGAAAAACCCCACCAGTTTCCTCATCTCCTATTTTTCATCATGGGTGAAGCTGAAGACATCAGTGTCCTGGTTTTTAAGGGTGAAAGAACTCCTCAGGTTGCTGTCACAGAAAAGGAAGGAGTTTATTACCATAAGACATCAGTCTGATGGTAATGTAAACACCAAAGAGCAAAGGGTGGAACAAAGCGTCCTGCATTTCAAGTCCACTTTAAAAGGACAACATTTAACATCTGAGGATCTGGCTAAGGCGGAGCAGTTCATAATTCAGTATGAACAATATCATCAGTTCAAAGCTGAAATCTGTTCACTCAGAGCTTCTAAGAACGTCACTAAAGAAAGTTGTCTGTATAGACTGGATCCAGTAATTGACAATGGAGTCCTCAGGGTGGGCGGTCGCCTTGAGAGAGCAGCATTATCGTCAGAAACCAAGCATCCTGCCATCCTTAGTAAAAGCATGCATGTGGCAACATTAATTCTGCGCCATATTCACCATCAAACTGGCCATGCAGGAAGAAACCACATGTTGTCCAGGCTGCGTCAGAAGTACTGGCTAATAAATGCAAACTCCGCTGCCAGAAAAATTATATCTGACTGTGTTATCTGCAGAAGAAACAGAGGAAAGCTTGTGGAGCAGAAAATGGCTAATCTGCCCCAGGAAAGAGTAATGCCGGACAAAGCTCCGTTCACTGACACTGGGGTAGATTATTTTGGCCCCATTGACGTTAAAAGAGGCAGGAGCCTACTCAAAAGGTATGGAGTGATTTTTACTTGCCTGACCAGTCGTGCTGTTCATTTGGAAGTGGCATATACGCTGGACGCTGATTCCTGTATAAATGCAATCAGAAGATTTATCTGCAGACGTGGCCCAGTCTCTTCCATCAGGTCAGATAATGGGACAAATTTTGTTGGAGCCAGCAGAGAGCTAAAAGAGAGTCTTGCTGCTTTGAACCATAATAAAATCCGAAGAGCCTTGACTCAAGATGGCATAAGCTGGCATTTTAATACACCTGCAGCGTCACATCATGGTGGCATCTGGGAGCGTCTGATTCGTTCAGTCAGAAGCGTTCTCACCTCAGTCCTTAAACAGCAGATTGTGGATGATGAAGCTTTTCAAACTGTTTTGTGTGAAGTTGAAGCCATCTTGAATGACAGACCAATTACATCAGTTTCTGATGATCCAGATGATTTGGAAGCCCTCACACCAAATCATATTCTAACGTTAAAGGGCAAACCTATCATGCCACCTGGACTGTTTAACAAACAAGATTTGTATCTGAGGAAAAGATGGAGACAAGTACAGTACATGGCTGAACTATTTTGGAAAAGGTGGATCTCTGAATATTTACCTATGATGCAGGAAAGGCAAAGGTGGATGAGGCCGAGAAGAAGTATGTGTCCTGGAGATATTGTGCTGATTGCAGATGGCACTGCACCCAGGGGATGCTGGCAGATGGGGAGAGTCCTGGCTGTTAAAGCTGATGCACGAGGCCTGGTTCGGTCTGTGCAGCTTCGGACCAAAACCAGTGTGTTAGAGAGGCCAGTGACGAAGCTCTGTCTGCTACTGGAAGCAACTGTGGACTGAGACTTCTATTCTGTCTGTATTATTCCTTCCACTGTTTTGATTTTGTAGGTTCATCATCAAGAGGAAGATGAAGTCATCTAATGTTAATGCATTATACACAGAATGCCGCTGATTTAGTATTAGAATAGCGCCTTTTAATTGTGGAGGTAATTGTGATTTAATGCACAATTAGGGGCCGGAGTGTAGGAGCTATTTGTTTTGTTTAGTATTTAATTTGCTTAGTTTACTAATATTTATTTTTGTAATATTTTTGTTTAGTTTATATTGTTTAGGATTTAGCACTTAAGTATTAGTTCTTTTTTATTGGGTTAGGCCATGGGCACCTAGGGGATAAAAGCGCACAGTACAGGTGGACCGGCATGCACCTGGGTGGGCCTATGGTTTTTTACCAGACCGTCAAGCCGTCATGGGGAGCAGGAGAGGCAGCAAGTAGGCCTTAAAAATTTGCTTGTTGTTTGCCTGCCAAACAATGAAATAAAGGAACCAAACTTCACCTTTCGGTATGGATAATGACTTTTGTTCTGCGTAAACCACAAACCCAGGATGCATCTTAGTGATTATTTGAGTTATGTATTTTAAGTTTAGTCACGTTTAGGTTTGTTAGTTTTTGTTGTCAAATAGTCACTACAGTGGGTTTTTTCTTATGGTTTTTTAGCACTCTTCAGTCGCTGAGCCTAAATGTTTTTGTGTGTCTTTAACGCGCAACTCAACCGTGGCCCAGGCCTTACTCCGCCCACTGCTAGAGATTAAAAAGTGCTCAAAAAGTGTGCAGAAACCACTCGGACACAGAGGGGTAGAACTGAGAGTGGAGCGGGGCCTGGACCAGTGAATCGGCGCGTTGGAGATGAGCCAGATTTACGCAGTTTTGATTGGTGTCTGTGTGTGCGCATTGCACGCCGGTTAGATTTGTGCCCGAGAGTGAATCCCAACATGCCTCCTCACAGCCTCAACTCCTTGATTCTTCGCTGTAAGCCTTGCCCACAGAGGAGAGAGAGATGTTGTTTCCTAGGCGCCTCTGTCCTCTGTGAGCAGAGCTTACAGCAAGGTATCGAGAAGTTGAGACTCTGAGGAGGCATGTTGGGAATAGGCTCATTCGAGATGAACTGCGCCTCGCCTGGATTCTGAACGAGAGTGCAGGGCCGCAGCAGGAGGACAGGAAATACGCCTGTAGTGAAGTCGGAAAGTTTGTGGCTCAGATCACGCACCATCACGCCGGAAACCCACTTCTCGCGTGTGTTGGATGAGATTTTGCAAATAAATGCATTAAACGGAATTCTAAAAACTTTTCTGTCCATGGCATGACCACAGTCTGCCACAGTTTAGACAAAACTTCAGTCAATCATAAAATTAGTAAGTAATCTTACAAAATTATCTCAATAAAACTTTGTCTCGTGTCAGTACATTATTTATCTTTATTGTTATAAATGCTTTGTTAGTATTTATTATTGCTATATATATATATATATATGTATATGTATATGTATATATATATATATGTATATATATATATATGTATATGTATATATATATGTATATGTATATGTGTGTATATATATGTATATGTAAATTCAAACGTCCTTTACAAAACTGTCAAAGATACAACTATAAATAGTGAGATGTATCACTAAAGTCCCGTTTGTACAGCTGCTCAGCTAAAAAAAAACATGATTTATGATTGAATTGCTCTTTAAATTTAAATCTTTGCTCTTTGGCATTGATGCTAATATACCGATGCTTTGAAAATAGTTATTGGTTTAATTGTTTGTGTTGTTACCTGGGTTGTCTGGCCTGTTCTTGAGGTTTTATGTTTTGGAGACAAGTGATGAACTGTCTTCCTTCCTCTGTCCTTGGTGCTGAAATCTAATAATGCCCATTTAAACCTAATTTTACCGCACATCGTTTTTTGTTTAGCTTTTTTTTTCTTTCCTTTTTTTTCTTTGACATACGAGCCATTGTTTATAATTGCACCTCACTAACAGCAGCAAATATAGTAGTGCGAATACTAAAACATGAGAAGCGCACATGCACCGACCGACAACTTAATGCATTTTGTCTGAATAATTCTAACAACGATGGTGACATAGGGTTTCGGGAAACGGCTCGTCTCCTTAATTTTGATCAAGCGTATTTCGTTAAACGTAGGCTACTTTCTAATATCAAAAAGGATTGTATTTGCCTCAAATTCCACTTTATCTTCTAAAAATATTATTTGATATTGTGATGGCATGTAAATTGTAAGTAGTGCGCCACAGAAAATGAACCCTTAATAGATCAAAATGACACTGCGAAAAAACTGCAGTCAATGAGATTTTGTTTTCTTTTTTATTTTCTGTTGGTACATTAACATATAAGCTAGAATGTGTTTAATAGAAATTATTGTTTTTGTTTATTTTTTTTTTAAGTTGGCAATGGGCTATATCCTAATCAGTAACAATAAAATTGTTTAGTAACATCAGTATCACCGTGTGGTTCCCCAAAACACACGCATGGTGTCAGTATGCACCAGTAAACGACACTGAATATTTTCTCCTCCCTTCTGTGTCAACAAATGTAAAATCAATTCAGCTGCACAGTCGCAGTTCCGTAAAACGTTTTATTTGAGACGATATGTGGAGAAGCATTGAAATTGTTAAAATATTTTAGGTTTGTTAAAAAGTAATATTTAAAATGGCAGACATTGCGTTAGCATTTTTATGCGTCTTGCCTTTTATTTTTGTCGTATTTAGCCCGATTTCTGGAGATGTGAGCTACACTATTTTAGAGGAGATGAAACCCGGATCCGTGATTGGAAATATTGCTAAGGATATTGGACTTGATTTGGGCGAATTGTCTACTCGCAGGGCTCGTGTCGACTCCGAGGAATATAGCGTCCAGTACTGTAGTGTTAACCTCAACACGGGAGAGCTGATTGTACAGGAGAGGATCGACAGAGAGGGGCTTTGTGCGAAGAAGACTTCATGTATTCTGAAACAGGAGCTAGTTCTGGAAAACCCTTTAGAGCTGCATCGTTTTACTATCCGCGTCCAAGACATAAATGACAACTCGCCACAATTCAAAGAAGATTCTCTTAAATTTGAAATTCAGGAATCAGCTGACAAGGGCGCACGATTCCCACTGGATGAAGCACACGATGGAGACATCGGGCAAAATGGTGTTCAGGGTTACTCCCTGCAGAAGAACGACCACTTTTCATTGGATATAAAAACAAAGAGTAATGGCCGAAAATATAGCGAATTAGTTTTAGACAAAGAGTTAGACAGAGAGGATAATAACGAGATTGCACTTGTGCTGACTGCGTTTGATGGCGGCTCTCCTCAGAGATCAGGCACAGTAGTCATCCATGTCACTGTTCTCGATGCTAATGATAATGCACCAGTGTTTAGCCAGACTGTATATAAAGCGAGTCTTCCAGAAAACTCTCCTCCAGATACACTAGTTATTACAGTGACTGCTACTGATGCTGATGACGGAATAAATGGCGATGTAACTTATGGATTTGATCATCTTTCAGATGACAATCAAATTTTCTCTTTAAACCCCACAACAGGCGAGGTTAGAGTAGCAGCATCTATTGATTATGAAAAAGAGTCCTCCTATGAAATGCAAATAAGTGCTAAAGATGGGCTGGGGCTGGCATCTTATGCAACTTTATTGATAGAAGTTACAGACATAAATGATAATCCTCCTGTTATCAATCTGAAATCACTGACCAATCAAATCCCTGAGAATGTGTCACCTGGTACAGAGGTGGGCATCATTAATGTACAGGACAGAGACTCAGAGAACAACAGGCAGGTCCGCTGCTCCCTTCAGTCTGGTGTCCCTTTCAAGTTAGTACCTTCCATTAAAAACTACTATTCTCTAGTGACCAGAGAACAGCTGGACCGTGAGCAAGTGTCTGATTACAACATTACAATCACTGCCACTGACGAGGGCTCTCCACCTCTGTCCTCCTCTAAAACTGTCCACTTAACTGTAGCTGACATCAATGACAATCCTCCTGTGTTTGAGGAGCAGTCCTACAGCGCATATGTGACTGAAAACAACAAACCTGGTTCCACTTTATGTTCTGTTGCTGCTCGAGACCCAGACTGGAGACAAAACGGGACAGTGGTTTATTCTCTGTTACCTGGTGAGGTGAATGGGGTCCCAGTGTCCTCCTATGTATCTGTTAATGGAGACACAGGGGTAATCCATGCTGTGAGGGCTTTTGATTATGAACAGTTCAGGAGTTTAAAAGTCCATGTGATGGCCAGAGACAATGGGTCTCCTCCGCTCAGCAGCAACGTTACAGTCAATGTGTTTATATCTGATGTAAATGACAACTCTCCTCAAATACTGTATCCCACTCCAGAGGGGAACTTCTTCATGACTGAACTGGTTCCTAAAGCTGCACATGCAGGCTCTCTGGTGTCCAAAGTGATAGCAGTGGATGCAGACTCTGGACAGAATGCCTGGCTGTCCTATCACATAATCAAATCCACTGATCCTGGACTTTTTACTATTGGTCTTCACAGTGGAGAGATCAGGACCCAGCGGGACATCTTTGAACCTGACAACATGAAACAGAACCTTATTGTGGCAGTGAAGGATAATGGACAGCCTCCTCTCTCTGCCACCTGCTCCATGTATTTACTGATCTCTGATAACTTGGCTGAAGTGCCTGAACTGAAGGACCTTTCTTACGATGAGAGGGACTCAAAGCTGACTTCCTATCTGATCATTGCCCTGGTGTCAGTGTCTACATTTTTCGTCACTTTCATTATTATTGTCCTGGGTGTGAGGTTTTGTCGCAGGAGGAAGCCCAGACTGTTGTTTGATGGAGCAGTTGCAATCCCCAGTGGTTATCTGCCTCCTAACTATGCAGATGTTGATGGCACAGGAACTTTGCGCAGCACTTACAACTATGATGGCTACTTGACCACTGGATCCAGAACAAGTGACTTCAAATTTGTCTCTTCCTACAATGACAACACGCTGCCTGCAGATCAGACTTTAAGGAAAAACCCAACAGATTTCTCTGATGCATTTGGAGATTGTGATGACTCTCCTGAGGTAGGCAAATGTATTAAAAAGTACAAGCGGTAATCAACAAAATTGTGCCTTTTTTCTAATCATATATAAGTGAAATCAAAGTACGCAGCTATTTTCAACGACAACAAAGAAAGTGCTTTGAGCAACTGCAACCTACAACTTTTTAGAAATAATGTATTCTGTCTGCTGGGTTTGTGCAAGCATTTCTGTTCTTGTGATATTTATGTTTTTCTAACAATTTTTTTTCCATGTCGATTTTTCATTCTTTAATTTTTTTATTTTTTTTTATTTTTTTTATTTCTACCATACCCTTGTTTTGGCAGTTTTGATGTTTACAGTGGCGTTTAATAGACTGATAGTTTGAGCAGGCTGTTTCCATTATTTTGAATGAGTCAGACTTCTGTGATCACTTGAAGTACCATTGAATAAATTTAAGACCTTATATGCCTAAATTAAGTTTTTGTTAACCTATCAAAGGTGGTGTCTGTGAAGACTCTCACTCGTCCAGGGTAGTTGCATCGCAACCAAAGTTAAAAAAGCAGTCATCTGGATTCCAATCCAGATGACTGCTTTTTTAACTTTTGTTGCTATCAAAGGTGGTAATAACATTGTTCAAAAACTCTACGCTTTACCTTTTAAAAACAAATTGAAATATGCATCTGTTGTCTTGCGTTGTTCCTACAGTATTGATGGTTAGAAGTCAGGAATTCAATAATTTGAGATTTCAGCTTGGTTTAAAATAATCTTTTGGTGTAATGTCTTGGGTATCTCATTTTTCTCCCCCTCTGTCCATGGTGCTGAAATGTAATGAAGCAGTTTCAGTTTTATATATATATATATATATATATATATATATATATATATATATATATATATATATATATATATATATATATATATATATATATGCATTTTTTGAAAATTTTCCAAACAACTACGGAAAATAATTGTCTTTTCAATGACTACATAAAAGAAAATTTTATCATAACTTTAGGCTTGCCATTCCTCACAACAAATCAACAAATGTCAATATCCACCAGTGAACGGCACGGTGCGTTCATTATCCTCCCTTCATTGTCAGTCATTTCAAAAAAGCTACTAAACATTTTTGTGAATGCAGTTTGATTTAAACATTTCGTTTTAGTAAATAGACGGGGCAACGTGTTTGTGTGAAAATCTCGTCAATTGTTCATATGTTTTGGATGAATAATGGCCGATAACAGATGCGCCTTTTCGTACGCTTTTGCTTTTATTTTTTTTTCACTTTTCATCCGATCAATGGAGACGTGAGCTACTCTCTTCCAGAGGAGATGAAACGTGGATCAGTGATTGGAAATATTGCTGAGAATATCAGACTTGATTTGGGCAGGTTGTGCACCTGCAGGTCTCGCGTCGACTCCGAGGACAACAGCGTCCAGTACTGCAGTGTTAACCTCAACACGGGAGAGCTGATTGTACAGGAGAGGATTGACAGAGAGGGGCTTTGTGTGAAGAAGACTTCATGTATTTTGAAACAAGAGCTCATGCTAGAAAGCCCATTGGAGCTTAATCGTTTTACTATCCGCGTGCAGGACATAAATGACAACTCGCCACAATTCACAGAAGATCCACTTAAATTTGAAATTCAGGAATCAGCTGTTAAGGGCGCACGATTCCCACTGGATGAAGCACACGGTTTGTTGTTGGTGAGGCACATGATGTAGACATAGGAGAAAATGCAGTTCAGGGCTACACCCTTCAGCAAAATGACCACTTCAAACTAAATGTTAAAATAAACTCTGCAGGATGAAAATGCTGTGAGTTAATGTTGGACAAAGAATTAAATAGAGAGGATACTAACGAGATTACAATTGTGCTGACTGCGTTTGATGGCGGTTCTCCTCAGAAATCAGGCACAGTAGTCATCCATGTCACTGTTCTTGATGCTAATGAAAATGCACCGGTGTTTAGCCAGACTGTGTATAAAGCGAGTCTTCCAGAAAACTCTCCTCCAGATACACTGGTTATTACAGTGACTGCTACTGATGCTGATGATGGAATAAATGGTGAAATAATCTATGGATTTGATAATCCTTCAAATTTTCTCTTTAAACCCCACAACAGGTGAAGTTAGAGTAGCAGCATCTATTGATTATGAAAAAGAGCCCTCCTATGAAATGCAAATGAGTGCTAAAGATGGGCTGGGGCTGGCATCTTATGCAACTTTATTAATAGAAATTGTTAATATAAATGATAATCCACCTATTATATATCTTAAATCACTGACCAATCAGGTTCCTGAGAATGTGTCACCTGGTACAGAGGTGGGCATCATTAATGTACAGGACAGAGACTCAGAGAACAACAGACAGGTCCGCTGCTCCCTTCAGACTAGCGTCCCTTTCAAGGTTAGTACCTTCCATTAAAAACTATTATTCTCTAGTGACCACAGAACAGCTGGACCGTGAGCTAGTGTCTGATTACAACATTACAATCACTGTCACTGACGAGGGCTCTCCACCTCTGTCCTCCTCTAAAACTGTCCACTTAACTGTAGCTGACATCAATGACAACCCTCCTGTGTTTGAGGAGCAGTCCTACAGTGCATATGTGACTGAGAACAACAAATCCTGGCTCCACTTTATGTTCTGTTGCTGCTCGAGACCCAGACTGGAGACAAAATGGGACAGTGGTTTATTCTCTGTTACCTGGTGAGGTGAATGGGGCCCCAGTGTCCTCCTATGTATCTGTTAATGGAGACACAGGGGTGATCCATGCTGTGAGGGCTTTTGATTATGAACAGTTCAGGAGTTTTAAAGTCCATGTGATGGCCAGAGACAATGGGTCTCCTCCCCTCAGCAGCAACGTGACAGTCAATGTGTTTATTTCTGATGTGAATGACAACACTCCTCAAATACTGTACCCCACCCTGGAGGGGAACTCCTTCATGACTGAACTGGTCCCTAAAGCTGCACATGCAGGCTCTCTGGTGTCCAAAGTGATAGCAGTGGACGCAGACTCTGGACAGAATGCCTGGCTGTCCTATCACATAGTCAAATCCACAGATCCTGGACTTTTTACTATTGGTCTCCACAGTGGAGAGATCAGGACCCAGCGGGACATCTCTGAGTCTGACAGCATGAAACAGAACCTTATTGTGGCAGTGAAGGATAATGGACAGCCTCCTCTCTCTGCCACTTGCTCCATGTATTTACTGATCTCTGATAACTTGGCTGAAGTGCCTGAACTGAAGGACATTTCTTATGATGAGAGGGAGTCAAAGCTGACTTCCTATCTGATCATTGCCCTGGTGTCAGTGTCTACATTTTTCCTCACCTTCATTATTATTGTCCTGGGTGTGAGGTTTTGTCGCAGAAGGAAGCCCAGACTGTTGTTTGATGGAGCAGTTGCAATCCCCAGTGGTTATCTGCCTCCTAATTATGCAGATGTTGATGGCACAGGAACTATGCGCAGCACTTACAACTATGATGGCTACTTGACCACTGGATCCAGGACAAGTGACTTCAAATTTGTCTCATCCTACAATGACAACACACTGTCTGCAGATCAGACCTTAAGAAAAAGCCCAACAGATTTCTCTGACGCATTTGGAGATTGTGATGAGTCTTCCTGAGGTAGGCAAACATATAAAAAAACTTAAGTGATTATAGTTGGCAAAAATGTGCCTCTTTTCGAATCATAAAGGCAAAATCAAAGTATGTAGGTCATTTTAAAGACAAACAATGAAAATACTTTGAGCAATATTAACCTACAATTCTTGTAGAAAAGAAAATTTCTGCAGTGTTTTTCCAAAGCCTTGGTGTATTTGTGATTATTATGATTTTCTAAGTAGTTTTTGTCCAAGTCAAGTTTACGTTTTCTTTTTTTTTTCTTTTTTGTCCTAATTTTTTTTCTCTAACATACCTTTTTATGTCATAGTTCCACACAGTCACAGTGGCGTTATTAGACTGATACTTTGAGCACATATTTGCTTTACTGAATTTATCATTTGCTGTTGGTTCATTGTTTTTTTTAGTTGAATTTTTTTTTTTTTTTTTTTTTTTTTTGTTTGTTACATCTGTGATCACTTAGAAGGTACTACTGAACATATTCATGACCACAGAGGCCTATATTTAGTTTCTGGTATCCTATCATATGGTGGTAATAATTTTGTTCAAAATATTGAGGCTAAATCTTTTAAGAACAAATTGAAAACTGCATCAGTTGTGTAGTGTTGTTGCTCCAACTATGGAATATAGTAAGTCAGTGGTTTGAGATATCAGTCTGGTTTAGAATAATTTTTTGCTGTGATAGTCTTGGATATCTTTGCGTAGTAATGCTAATTTCTTCTTTGTCCTATCTGCTGAAATTCAATAATGCAGTTGCAGGCTCATTTCTGTCTGTGTATTATTTTTTTTCCTTTTGTTAATGTTTTCTGATAGAGAACGACTTACCACTTACAGGTGATTTATAAATGTACAGACTATGCTTTTTTATAACGTTGTCATACATTTAATTTAATAGTCGAGCCATTCTCAGGTTCTGCTCGTTAATGCAAACAGAGTAAATTTCCATTTAGTGATTAAAATGACACAAAATTGTATTCAATCCATTAAATCGTAACAATTATATCCAAGAGAAATTACATTTTGTACTTGCAACCGCGATGTTTACCTCTAATAAAAACAATCTTAATACATTTTTTATAAATTTTAGCTAACCAATTTCTGTAAATAATTGTTATTCCAGAGGCAAACATAAAAGGAAGCTTGATGTTAAATTTAGGCTTGTTGTTCCTCAAAACACGCTCGTGGTGTCAGTATCCACCAGCGAACGGCACGGCGCGTTCATTCTCCTCCCTTTCTTTGTCAGCCGTTGCAAAAACGCTACTAAACATTTTTGCGAATGCAGTTTACTTAAAGCGTTTCGTTTAAAGAAAATACACGGGACAGCGTGCTCGACCTAAAATCTCACCATTTGTTCACATATTTTGGCTAAATAATGGCTAGTATCAGATGTGCCTTTTGGTACGCTTTTGCTTTTGTTTTTTTCGCTTTTCATCCGATCAGTGGAGATGTGAGCTATTCTATTCCAGAGGAGATGAAACGTGGATCCGTGATTGGAAATATTGCTAAGGATATCGGACTTGATTTGGGCAGATTGTCCACCCGCAGGGCTCGTGTCGACTCCGAGGACAACAGCGTCCAGTACTGCAGTGTTAACCTCAACACGGGAGAGCTGATTGTACAGGAGAGGATTGACAGAGAGGGGCTTTGTGCGAAGAAGTCTTCGTGTATTTTGAAACAGGAACTCGTGCTAGAAAACCCATTAGAGCTGCATCGTTTTACTATCCGCGTGCAGGACATAAATGACAACTCGCCCCAGTTCACAGAAGATCCACTTAAATTTGAAATTCAGGAATCAGCTGTTAAGGGCGCACGGTTTGTTGTTGGTGAGGCACATGATGGAGACATAGGAGAAAACGCAGTTCAGGGCTACACCCTTCAGCAAAATGACCACTTCAAACTAAATGTTAAAACAAACTCTGCAGGACGAAAATACTGTGAGCTGAGTTTAGACAAAGAGTTAGACAGAGAGGGTAATGACGAGATTACACTTGTACTGACTGCGTTTGATGGCGGCTCTCCTCAGAGATCAGGCACAGTAGTCATCCATGTCACTGTTCTTGATGCTAATGATAATGCACCAGTGTTTAGCCAGACTGTGTATAAAGCGAGTCTTGCCGAAAACTCTCCTCCAGATACACTGGTTATTACAGTGACTGCTACTGATGTAGATGAAGGTTTAAATAGTGAGATCATCTATCAGTTTGACCATGTCACTGATGAAAATAGTAATGTATTTTCTATGAATACCAAAACGGGAGAGGTGAAAGTAAAGAGAGTAATTGATTATGAAAAGGTGTCATCTTATGAAATGCAAATAAGTGCCAAAGATGGCTTAGGGCTTGTTTCATATGCAACCTTATTAATTGACATTAATGATGTCAACGACAATGCCCCTGTTATTAACTTGAAATCACTGACAAATCAGATTCCTGAGAATATGTCGCCTGGCACAGAGGTGGGCATCATTAATGTACAGGACAGAGACTCAGAGAACAACAGACAGGTCCGCTGCTCCATTCAGACTGGTGTCCCTTTCAAGTTAGTACCTTCCATTAAAAACTATTATTCTCTAGTGACCACAGAACAGCTGGATCGTGAGCTAGTGTCTGATTACAACATTACAATCACTGCCACTGACGAGGGCTCTCCACCTCTGTCCTCCTCTAAAACTGTCCACTTAACTGTAGCTGACATCAATGACAACCCTCCTGTGTTTGAGGAGCAGTCCTACAGCGCATATGTGACTGAGAACAACAAACCTGGCTCCACTTTATGTTCTGTTGCTGCTCGAGACCCAGACTGGAGACAAAACGGGACAGTGGTTTATTCTCTGTTACCTGGTGAGGTGAATGGGGCCCCAGTGTCCTCCTATGTATCTGTTAATGGAGACACAGGGGTGATCCATGCTGTGAGGGCTTTTGATTATGAACAGTTCAGGAGTTTTAAAGTCCATGTAATGGCCAGAGACAATGGGTCTCCTCCACTCAGCAGCAACGTGACAGTCAATGTGTTTATTTCTGATGTGAATGACAACTCTCCTCAAATACTGTACCCCACCCTGGAGGGGAACTCCTTCATGACTGAACTGGTCCCTAAAGCTGCACATGCAGGCTCTCTGGTGTCCAAAGTGATAGCAGTGGATGCAGACTCAGGACAGAATGCCTGGCTGTCCTATCACATAGTCAAATCCTCTGATCCTGGACTTTTTACTATTGGTCTCCACAGTGGAGAGATCAGGACCCAGCGGGACATCTCTGAGTCTGACAGCATGAAACAGAACCTTATTGTGGCAGTGAAGGATAATGGACAGCCTCCTCTCTCTGCCACCTGCTCCATGTATTTACTGATCTCTGATAACTTAGCTGAAGTTCCTGAACTCAAAGACATTTCTTATGATGAGAGGGACTCAAAGCTGACTTCCTATCTGATCATTGCACTGGTGTCAGTGTCTACATTTTTCCTCACCTTCATTATTATTGTCCTGGGTGTGAGGTTTTGTCAGCAGGAGGAAGCCCAGACTGTTGTTTGATGGAGCAGTTGCAATCCCCAGTGGTTATCTGCCTCCTAATTATGCAGATGTTGATGGCACAGGAACTTTGCGCAGCACTTACAACTATGATGGCTACTTGACCACTGGATCCAGGACAAGTGACTTTAAATTTGTCTCATTCCTACAATGACAATACGCTGTCTGCTGATCAGACAATAAAGAAAAGCCCACTGGATTTTTCTGATGCTTTTGGTGATTGTGATGACTCCCCTGAGGTAGGAAATTTGTTTGAAAGTATCAATTATACAAAACCCCCACACATTTCTTAGTACATTCATTCAGATTTTATTTTAATGTTTATTTCAGTTTTTCAGTTTGTTTTATTATTTTGTGATTCAGACTTTTGAATAGAAATCAAGAACCTTTTCACATGTCACTTCCTGTGTATGAATCCTAGTATTTACATTTGCTTTTGGTAGGCGTCTATTTCATTTGTGATGCTTTTGTTGTAGAAACAAACAAAGAGAGAAGAAATTAATGATTTAAAATGTAAAAATGGATGACTGGTGTAGAGTGTTGTAACACAGAGTAAGATGCAACATTGACATTTGGATCACACACAAAAAAATACATTGTTTTGTCTAATGAACAGACTCTGATGGATCCTGGGTTCAAGGGTGATATAATGATTGTGTGAGTAACCTGAAGGATTTTTAGAACATAAAAGATTTTCAGATTTAAACTATTTACCTTGTGTTGTTTTGTCTTATTTCTGCTTTGATGTTAATGATTTTTAGCATCTGGAAGGACACAATCAACTGTAACAGCCTCTACAGTACAGCCACTGGGAAATGGGGGTGTTGTATGAAATTGTTCCTAGATTTTCCAGAATGGCATTAGAGATTACAGGCAGATATGAACAGCCTTTATAATAGGACAGTTTTCAGTGGGACAATTTGAGAACTCTTTGTGGTATTTTTAAAGGAGGACTTTGTACTGTGGATTAATTTTATTTAGACCAATTTAAACTTTTTCAGTACTCTCTTAAATGTATTATACAGCATTTTAAAATTTATTCATTGAATACTTACAGATACCAATGCACAGTGCTGCACTACATAGCCTGTGCATTGATGCTTGAGTGCATGAACGTTTTTGAATGAAATCTTTTTTTTTTATATACGTTTTTCAGATAAGATTGAGTATTTATTAAGGTATCCCACCTTTATTTTTCTTTACTTATTTTGTAGGCCTCACAGTATATCAGATCTTGTAAACTTAATTTCACAACTTTAATGGTCATTGTATGTTACAGCTCTCTCCCCACATAGTTTTAACTCATTCACGCTCCATGGATACTTTATGGTTATCTCTGTATAACTCACATGGATTGTGATCATCTCACTGAGGTCCAAGTGCGTCCTATTTGTAGCAAAGAAACATGTGAAATATATCTCAACATTTGAGATCTGTAGCACTGCATGAATAACCTCTGACCTACATTTGCTCGAACACAAAACTTTACTTTTATTCACATGCTTCCTTGTGGATAGTCTAAATTTGTTTTTTGGGAAATCATACAGTGCTCATTGCTTAAAACATCACTTAAGCATTTGTACAAATCAGTATGTGTTGTTGCAGGGCTTGTGTATCACTTGACTGGTGTTTCCATAGATGTGGGTAGGACGTGGTGCGTGTACAATATTGATAAAAAATGGTACATGTTTCAACTTTTACGGCAATTGTTCTCTGTAAAAATGTATTTTCTGAAACATTCTGTGCCATCTTCCTCGGTAAATATGGCCACAATATGTGTAGAACAGAATTCGGAAACAGGACAACAAATAACCTTACTGTATGTGCAATAATTTAATGGTTTTAGATTGGCAATTTCATTTTCAGTTACGCTTTTGTTTACCTCATGGTGTCGCTCTACACCAGCAATAGGCTATAGTTATTTGCGCTCAGTTCGTGTATGTAGTGCCGTTGCGTTTTTTTAGCATATAAAGACAAGGAAGGGGCTTGCAGTTGTAGGATATTTTTACTCTGTTTCTGGTCTCAGTAGTTTGGTGATCAACACGCCATGGTGGATTTAAAAATGTCTGTCATTCCGCTGCGGGTATTTTGTTTCGTTTTCTTCTGGCTGGATGTGGCATACGGAGACGCAAGCTATACGCTTCCAGAGGAGATGAATCAAGGAGCTGTTATCGGAAATATAGCCAAAGACCTGGCTCTGGAGAGGAGCGCTTTAAGTCACAGGAAAGCCCGCATTGACACCGAGGGCAGGGATGAACGGTATTGTGATTTGAATTTGCGAAATGGAGAACTGTTTGTCGCCAGCAGGATTGACCGAGAAGGGCTTTGTGGGAAAAGAGTGTCGTGCGTCGTAAAGCAAGAGCTTGTTCTCGAGAATCCGCTAGAGCTTCATCGAATTAATCTACACATACAAGACATTAATGATAATTCACCGCAGTTTAAAGACAAGATGGTTTCGCTTGAAATAAGCGAATCTACTGACAAGGGTGCTCGTTTCGTGATAGAGGAGGCGCATGATGCGGACGTGGGGCAAAATTCAGTCCAACAATACAGCCTTAACAAGAATGATAATTTCGTTTTGGTAATTACAGGAAATACTATAGAGCTAGTGCTTGATAAAGAATTAGATCGTGAAAAACAAGATGATATTTATTTGACTGTGACAGCTTTGGATGGCGGCTCTCCTCAGAAATCAGGGACAGTAGCCATTCACGTCACTGTATTGGATGCTAATGATAACGCCCCTGTGTTTAGCCAGGCCGTGTATAAAGCCAGTCTCCCTGAAAACTCACCTCTAGACACTGTAGTAGTTACAGTAAGTGCAGCTGATGCAGATGAAGGCGTCAATGGTGATGTAAGTTACGATTTTGGACACGTGACTGAAGATGTGAAAAAGACATTTAGCATTAATACCAAAACAGGGGAGATAAGAGTCATAGGTAATGTTGACTTTGAGGCCACAAGCTCATTTGAAATCCGTGTTAAGACAAAAGATGGATTAGGACTCTCATCCTATGCCACAGTAGACATTTCTGTCACTGATGTGAATGACAATGCCCCTGTGGTCAGTTTAAAATCCTTGTCTAATACAATTGAAGAAAACACCCCTCCTGGTACAGAGGTAGGCATCATTAATGTACAGGACAGAGACTCAGAGAACAACAGACAGGTCCACTGCTCCATTCAGACTGGTGTCCCTTTTAAGTTAATACCTTCCATTAAAAACTATTATTCTCTAGTGACCACAGAACAGCTGGACCGTGAGCTAGTGTCTGATTACAACATTACAATCACTGCCACTGATGAGGGCTCTCCACCTCTGTCCTCCTCTAAAACTGTCCACTTAACTGTAGCTGACATCAATGACAACCCTCCTGTGTTTGAGGAGCAGTCCTACAGTGCATATGTGACTGAGAACAACAAACCTGGCTCCACTTTATGTTCTGTTGCTGCTCGAGACCCAGACTGGAGACAAAACGGGACAGTGGTTTATTCTCTGTTACCTGGTGAGGTGAATGGGGCCTCAGTGTCCTCCTATGTTTCTGTTAATGGAGACACAGGGGTGATCCATGCTGTGAGGGCTTTTGATTATGAACAATTCAGGAGTTTTAAAGTCCATGTGATGGCCAGAGACAATGGGTCTCCTCCCCTCAGCAGCAATGTGACAGTCAATGTGTTTATATCTGATGTGAATGACAACTCTCCTCAAATTTTGTACCCCACCCTGGAGGGGAACTCCTTCATGACTGAACTGGTCCCTAAAGCTGCACATGCAGGCTCTCTGGTGTCCAAAGTGATAGCAGTGGACGCAGACTCTGGACAGAACGCCTGGCTGTCCTATCACATAGTCAAATCCACAGATCCTGGACTTTTTACTATTGGTCTCCACAGTGGAGAGATCAGGACCCAGCGGGACATCTCTGAGTCTGACAGCATGAAACAGAACCTTATTGTGGCAGTGAAGGATAATGGACAGCCTCCTCTCTCTGCCACCTGCTCCATGTATTTACTGATCTCTGATAACTTGGCTGAAGTGCCTGAACTCAAGGACATTTCTTATGATGAGAGGGAGTCAAAGCTGACTTCCTATCTGATCATTGCACTGGTGTCAGTGTCTACATTTTTCCTGACCTTCATTATTATTGTCCTGGGTGTGAGGTTTTGTCGCAGGAAGAAGCCCAGACTGTTGTTTGATGGAGCAGTTGCAATCCCCAGTGGTTATCTGCCCCCTAATTATGCAGATGTTGATGGTACCGGAACTTTACGCAGCACTTACAACTATGATGGCTACTTGACCACTGGATCCAGGACAAGTGACTTTAAATTTGTCTCATCCTACAATGACAACACCTTGCCTGCAGATCAGACTTTAAGAAAAAGCCCAACAGATTTCTCTCAAGCGTTTGGAGATTGTGATGACTTTCCTGAGGTAGGCAAATATATTAAAAAATTAGAGATTATAATTGTCAAAATGTGCCTCTTTAAGAATCTTTTTTTTCTTTGATTTTTAACTTACTTTTCCTTGTGGCAGGTTTAGTTGTTTACTGTGTTGGTAATAGTCTGATGGTTTGGCGCGTGTTTGCTTAGCTGATTTTAACACAAGCTGATTGTTCAGTATTGTTTTACTTGTAACATTCTGAATGAGTAAAACCTGTGTGTGCAGACCTTGATTTAGCTTTTGTTTATCTAACACATTGTGGTTATAACATTGTTTAAAAACTTGAGAATGAGTTTTTCATAAACAAACTGAATACTGCTTATGTTCTGTAGCATCATATCTCCATACTTATGTTCAGACTTTAGTGGGACAATGGTTTTTAGTTATCATGTTTACAATAATCGTTTCCTGTGATGTCTCTGATATTGCTGCGTAGTAAATTTTTCTTCTCTGTCCATGGTGCTGAAATGTAATGCCCGAATTTCGAACTCAAATTCTTCTTTTATTTTATTTTATTTTTGTTAATGATTTGTAATAGAGACAGACTTACCACTTACAGATGACTTGAGCTATTTTTTATTTATTTATTTTTTCTGCAGACCTAAATAAATGTACTGCCTTAATGCTTCTTAATTGTTGATCCTTAGACATATTCCTCTCGGTAATATCACCAGAGTAATTTTGCATTTCGTGATTAAAATAACACAAGATTATGCTCAATTCAATAACTCATATCAATAAATACCAAAAAAAGATCCAATTGTTAAATACATCGCAATTATTACATCTAAAAAGTAAAACGTAATACATTATTTTAGCGAACCAATATCTGTAAATAATTGTGATTCTATTGACAACATAAAAGGAAATTCTATCATGAATTTAGGCTTGTTGTTCTTCAAAACACACTCGTGGTGTCAGTATCCACCAGGGAACGGCACGGCGCGTTCATTCTCCTCCCTTCTTTGTCAGTCGTTGTAAACTAGCTAGTACATTTTTCTTCTTTTTTTTTTTTTTTTTAAATGCGATCGCAGTTTGGTTTACACGTTTTGTTTCAGGAAATACACTGTACAACGTGTTCAGCTGAAAATTTCGGCATTTGTTCATCTATTTTGGCTGAAAAATGGCTAATAACAAATGCGCCTTTTTGTACGCTTTTGCTTTTATCTTTTTCGCTTTTCATCCGATCAGTGGGGATGTGAGCTACTCTGTTCCAGAGGAGATGAAACGTGGATCCGTGATTGGAAATATTGCTAAGGATATCGGACTTGATCTGGGCAGATTGTCTACTCGCAGGGCTCGCGTCGACTTTGAGGCCAGCAGCGTCCAATACTGCAGTGTTAACCTCAACACGGGAGAGCTGATTGTACAGGAGAGGATGGACAGAGAGGGGCTTTGTGCTAAGAAGACTTCATGTATTCTGAAACAGGAGCTTGTGCTAGAAAACCCATTAGAGCTGCATCGTTTTACTATCCGCGTCGAAGACCTAAATGACAACTCGCCACAATTTAAGGAGGCTTCAATAAAATTAGAAATTAGTGAATCAGCTGTTAAAGGCGCACGGTTTGTTGTTGGTGCGGCACATGATGGAGACATAGGAGAAAACGCAGTTCAGGGCTACACCCTTCAGCAAAATGACCACTTCAAACTAGTAGTTAAAATGAACTCTGCAGGGCGAAAATACTGTGAGTTAATTTTGGACAAAGAATTAGACAGAGAAAATAATAGCGAGATAATACTTTCGCTGACTGCGTTTGATGGCGGCTCTCCTCAGAGATCAAGCACAGTAGTCATCCATGTCACTGTTCTTGATGCTAATGATAATGCACCAGTGTTTAGCCAGACTGTGTATAAAGCGAGTATTGCCGAAAACTCTCCCCCAGATACACTGGTTATTACAGTGACTGCTACTGATGCGGATGAAGGTTTAAATAGTGAGATTATCTATGAATTTGATCATGTCACTGATGAAAATAGTAATATATTTTCTATTAAAACCAAAACGGGAGAGGTGAAGGTAAAAGGAGTAATTGATTATGAAAAGGTGCCATCTTATGAAATGCAAATAAGTGCCAAAGATGGATTAGGACTTGTTTCATATGCAACCTTAATAATTGACATTACTGATGTTAATGACAACGCTCCTGTCATTAACTTGAAATCACTGACCATTCAGATTCCTGAAAATGTGTCATCTGGTACAGAGGTGGGCATCATTAATGTACAGGACAGAGACTCGGAGAACAACGGACAGGTCCGCTGCTCCCTTCAGACTGGTGTACCTTTTAAGTTAGTACCTTCCATTAAAAAGTATTATACTCTAGTGACCACAGAAGAGCTGGACCGTGAGCTAGTGTCTGATTACAACATTACAATCACTGCCACTGACGAGGGCTCTCCACCTCTGTCCTCCTCTAAAACTGTCCACTTAACTGTAGCTGACATCAATGACAACCCTCCTGTGTTTGAGGAGCAGTCCTACAGTGCATATGTGACTGAGAACAACAAACCTGGCTCCACTTTATGTTCTGTTGCTGCTCGAGACCCAGACTGGAGACAAAATGGGACAGTGGTTTATTCTCTGTTACCTGGTGAGGTGAATGGGGCCCCAGTGTCCTCCTATGTATCTGTTAATGGAGACACAGGGGTGATCCATGCTGTGAGGGCTTTTGATTATGAACAGTTCAGGAATTTTAAAGTCCATGTGATGGCCAGAGACAATGGGTCTCCTCCACTCAGCAGCAACGTGACAGTCAATGTGTTTATATCTGATGTGAATGACAACTCTCCTCAAATACTGTACCCCACCCTGGAGGGGAACTCCTTCATGACTGAACTGGTCCCTAAAGCTGCACATGCAGGCTCTCTGGTGTCCAAAGTGATAGCAGTGGACACAGACACTGGACAGAATGCCTGGCTGTCCTATCACATAGTCAAATCCACAGATCCTGGACTTTTTACTATTGGTCTCCACAGTGGAGAGATCAGGACCCAGCGGGACATCTCTGAGTCTGACAGCATGAAACAGAACCTTATTGTGGCAGTGAAGGATAATGGACAGCCTCCTCTCTCTGCCACCTGCTCCATGTATTTACTGATCTCTGATAACTTGGCTGAAGTGCCTGAACTCAAGGACATTTCTTATGATGAGAGGGAGTCAAAGCTGACTTCCTATCTGATCATTGCACTGGTGTCAGTGTCTACATTTTTCCTCACCTTCATTATTATTGTCCTGGGTGTGAGGTTTTGTCGCAAGAGGAAGCCCAGACTGTTGTTTGATGGAGCAGTTGCAATCCCCAGTGGTTATCTGCCTCCTAATTATGCAGATGTTGATGGCACAGGAACTTTGCGCAGCACTTACAACTATGATGGCTACTTGACCACTGGATCCAGGACAAGTGACTTTAAATTTGTCTCATCCTACAATGATAACACCCTGCCTGCAGACCAGACTTTAATTAAAAGCCCAGCAGATTTCTCTGATGCATTTGGAGATTGTGATGAGTCTCCTGAGGTAGGCAAACATATAAAAAACTTAAGTGATTATAGTTGACAAAAATGTGCCTCTTTTCGAATCATAAAGGCAAAATCAAGGTACAAAGGGCATTTTAAAGACAAAAGAGACAATTGCTTTGAGCAACATTAACCTACAATTGTTGTAGAAAAAATTATTTCTGCAGTGTTTGTGCAAGCCTTTATGTATTTGCGATTATTAGGTTTTTCTAAGTAGTTTTAACCATGTCAAATTTGCTGTTTGTTTGTTTTCCTTATTTTTTCCTCTCTAGCATACCTTTTCATGTGATAGTTCCAGATGATCACAGTGGCAATAATAGACTGATACTTTGAACATGTATCATGTATTTGCTTCAAGTGAATTTACCATTAGCTGATGGTTCATTGTTTTATTTACCTAATGTTTTTTTTTTTTTTTTTTTTTATGATTTGGAGCTTTTTGATCACTTAGAAGGTACTAAGTGAACATATTTATGACCATAGAGGCTTATATTTAGTTTCTGGTGTCCTATCATATGGTGGTGATAATATTGTTTAATATATTGAGGCTAAATTTTTTAAGAACAAATTGAAAAGCTGCATCAGTTGTGTAGCATTGTTGCTCCAAGCTTAGAATATAGTAAGTCAGTGGTTTGAGATATCAGCTCTGGTTTAAAATAATCTTTTGGTGTGATGCCTTGGATATCTTTGCGTAATGCTATTTTTTTCTTTGTCCATGGTGCTGAAATTTAACGACGCAGTTGCAGGTTCATTTCCATCTCTATATTTTATTTATTTATTTATTTATTTATTTATTTATTTATTTTTATTTATTTTTTTATTTATTTATTTATGGTAATGCTTTGTGATAGAGAAAGACTTACCACTTACAGGTGACCTATAAATGTACAGCCTATGCTTTTTATAACTGTTGTCACATTTATTTTAATTGTCGAGCCATTGACAGGTTTCTCTCGTTAATGTAAGCAGAGGGAATTTTCATTTGCTGATTAAAATGACACAGAATGTTGTTCAATCCATTAACTCATAACAATTATATCCAAGAGAAATTAAATTTTGTGCATGCAACCTACGATGTTTACATCTAATAAAAGCTATCTTAATACATTTTTAGAAAATGTAGCTAAACAAATTCTGTAAATAATTGTTATTCCAGGGGCAAACATAAAAGGAAGCTTGATGTTAAATTTAGGCTTGTTGTTCCTCAAAACACACTCGTGGTGTCAGTATCCACCAGCGAACGGCACGGCGCGCTCATTCTCCTCCCTTTCTTTGTCAAGTCGTTGCAAAAAAGCTACTAAACGATTTTGCGAATGCAGTTTACTTAAAGCGTTTAGTTTTAAGGAAATACACGGGACAACGTGTTCGACTGAAAATCTCACCATTTGTTCAGATATTTTGGCTGAAAAATGGCTAGTATCAGATGTGCCTTTTGGTACGCTTTTGCTTTTATTTTTTTCGCTTTTCATCCGATCAGTGGGGATGTGAGCTATTCTATTCCAGAGGAGATAAAACGTGGAACCGTGATTGGAAATATTGCTAAGGATATCGGACTTGATTTGGGCAGATTGTCCACCCGCAGGGCTCGCGTCGACACCGAGGACAACAGCGTCCAGTACTGCAGTGTTAACCTCAACACGGGAGAGCTGATTGTACAGGAGAGGATTGACAGAGAGGGGCTTTGTGCGAAGAAATCTTCGTGTATTTTGAAACAGGAAGCTCGTGCTAGAAAACCCATTAGAGCTGTATCGTTTTACTATCCGCGTGCAGGACATAAATGACAACTCGCCCCAATTCACAGAAGATCCACTTAAATTTGAAATTCGTGAGTCAGCTGACAAGGGCGCACGTTTTGTTGTTGGTGCGGCACATGATGGAGACATAGAAGAAAACGCAGTTCAGGGCTACACCCTTCAGCAAAATGACCACTTCAAACTAAATGTTAAAACAAACTCTGCAGGACGAAAATACTGTGAGCTGAGTTTAGACAAAGAGTTAGACAGAGAGGGTAATTGTTTTGTGGGAGAGCTAATGTGTGGCTAATTATTATTGTGGTCGCCAGGGTGCATCGGTAAAAATGCTCAGTAGAGATGATTCAGTTTTTTACGTTTATTAAACATTCAGAGGCTATATTGATTGGTCTGGTGTGGTTCTGTAACATAAATAAATAAGAAATAAGGGATCAGTTTCATGATCGAGTAATGCAACAACAGAACAGTAGCACAAGAAAAAAAACGTCTGTATAATTAGGCTAATTTATTAGCTTAGCTTAGCATGTCAAAACTGTCCCTAAATGTTGTTCTAACACACAACCCTATGAATAATGAACACTGTAATCATATACTGGGCAGATATACTAAGGAGAAATGAATACAATACTCACTCGTTTATCACGCACACCGATACAACAACAACGGTGCCGATAACATTCCTCTAATAACAACTATCTGACTTCACGGACCGAACGTAGTGCTCTCAACCGAACTTAGCAAACTCTCACTTCTGATTGGCTACTCTAGCTGTCAATCGACACATCAGCTACAAACAATCAAGTCCTTCGTCACAGCCGCCCCCAAATTTGTTCAACATATTTGACACCCTAAGAAGGACAGGCTTGGTCATCATCAGGAATGGAAGGCAAAACTACTAGGCGGGCTACGGGCCGCCTATAAGTCTTGTCTTTGACCTGTACGTCAGCAGATCGGATTCTTCCATCATTTCCAGGAACCACGCTGGTAACACGACCAACTGGCCACATGGCTCTTGGTAACTGAGGATCTATGACCATCACTGTGGTTCCAAGTTGCAGCTGTGCTGGGTCCTTGTGCCACTTAGAACGGGTCTGCAGGGATGGGAGGTAGTGCCGGATAAAATGAGTCCAAAATTGGTCCGCTAACACTTGACTGTGTCGCCAGCGGCGACGGCTTAAGACCTCTGTATCCACATATACAGCCTGCGGTAATGAAGGGTCAAGCCGCCCCATAAGGAGCAGATTAGGAGTCACTGGGTCAGGGTCAGCCACATCTGTTGAGACATAACCCAGCGGCTTGGAGTTTAAGATCCCCTCAACTTCTATTAGAACAGTCCGCAGGACCTCTTCTGGAACAGTCTGGGTTTGGATGGTGGCATAGAGTGCAGACTTCACTGATCTCACTTCCCTTTCCCATACGCCTCCAAAATGTGGTGCGTTTGGTGGGTTAAACTGAAACTGGATCTGGTGCTGGGCGAGTTGATCGCGTAGTGCAGGGTTTAAAGCGCTGAAGGTCTCTCGTAGCTCCCGTTCCCCTCCTTTGAAGTTTGTTCCTTGATCAGATAGGAGCTCTGCTGGCTTGCCTCGACGTGCAATAAAGCGCCGGAGGGCCATCAAGAAAGTGTCGCTATCCAGACTGGATAGAATATCTAAATGCACAGCTCGTGTCGTTAGGCACTTAAATATGATGCCCCACCTTTTTTCCACGCGGCGGCCTAGCTTTACTGTGAAGGGTCCAAAACAGTCCATACCTGTGGAGAAGAAGGGTGGCTTCAGCAATCGCAACCTCGCTGGTGGTAGATCTGCCATTTTAGGCACAGTCGGCTTGGCCCTCCATCTCTGGCAGTCCAGGCAGGAGTGCTGGTGTCTTTTAATCGCTTCTCGCCCTCGGAGTATCCAGTACTGACGTCGTAGCTCTGCAAACAGGCGCTCTGAACCTGGATGACGTAGGGCTTTATCCGCATCCTGGATGATGAGTTGGGTCACTTTATGACAGGGATCCAGTACCACAGGGTGAATAACATCAGATTCCAATTGACCACAACGCCGCAACCTCCCACCAACCCTAATGAGCCCTGAACTGTTGTCATACTCTGGGGCTAGAGTTAATAACCGACTGGTGGTGGGAACTGGTTTACTGGCTCCCAACAGGCTATATTCTTCCGGAAAACTGTCCTGCTGGGCCTGTCGAAGGATCTCTCTCTCTGCTTCTTGATAGTCTGTAGCAGAGAGTCTAGTCTGGTCAGCAGCCACCCCATGGTGGGACTGGGCAACGGCCTTTGTCAGCTCAATAAAGGAGGAGAACTGGTGGGCCTGAATCTGAAGTGTGGTCTGAGCTGTTGTGGTAGTAAGGCAGGAGACTGCAGGTTTACGTACCTCAGCATCATTCTCTGGCTCCTCCCTAGCTGGCTGAGTGGGCCAAGAATCAGGTGACTGCTGCAGAAAGGCTGCACCGTGTCTCCATCTGCTGTTGTTGGACAACTCCAGCAATGTCTTACCCCGTGTGATGTCATCGGCAGGGTTGTGAGCTGAATTCACATATTTCCAAGCCTGGGGGTCAGTTAGCTCCTGGATCTCAGCCACTCGTGTTCCTACAAAAACTTTATATCGACAGGAGTCTGACTGGATCCAGGTAAGGACAGTGGTGGAGTCTGTCCAGAGAATAGTGTTCCCAATGGGTAAAGTCAGTTCTCTTTGCAGAAGTGTGGCCAACTGGGCAGCTGTTAGTGCTGCACAGAGCTCCAGCCTGGGGATAGACTGTTGCTTTTTGGGGGCCACTCTGGATCTAGCTGTAAGAAAGGACACTTGCACATGGCCTTTGGAGTCCTCTGTGCGCAAGTAGGCCACAGAGCCATAGGCTCTCTCTGATGCATCAGCAAACACGTGAATGTCCCTAATGCAGTTTGTGGTGTCCATAGCAGTATTGATGTAACAGCGCGGTAATGTAACCTGGGACAGATACTGCAACTCTTCTTCCCACGCCAACCAAAGTTGCAGCACGTCTTCTGGTAGGGATGGGTCGTCCCACTCTCGTTGTTTATCCCACAAGCGTTGTACTAAAATCTTGGCTCGTGTTGTAAAGGGCACAATGTACCCCAAGGGATCATACAAACGCGCCAGGACCCTGTATATGTTCCTCATAGTAGGGGTAGGGCGATCCTGCATCTGGTACTTGTACCTCAAAGTGTCTGAGTTACAAAGCCAGTGTAGCCCTAGGGCGAGTTCTTGTGGGTCAGTGCTGACCTCCTGCAGCCACAGCTCACTGCTTTCAGACCTGGCTTCTCGAGGTAGATGTCTAATAGTCTCTGGGACATTACTGGCCCACTGTCGTAGCTCGAAACCACCAGTAGCCAAGAGTGCTGTCAGTTTGTCCACAAGGTGTCGGGCTTCCTTTACAGTAGGGAGGCTCTGTAGACAGTTGTCTACATAAAAGGACCTCTCGATTGTCATCCGTACGTCTTCACCTGGCTGGCTGTGGTCAAACACATGCTTCTGCAGTGCAAATGTAGCACAACAAGGGCTACATGTCGTGCCGAATGGGAGCACCTGCCATTCGTACACATTGGGTGATTTCTTAATGTCCAGATTTCGCCACAAGAAGCGAAGCAAGGCTGTGTCTTCAGGGAGCAGCCTGACCTGATGGAACATCCCCTTTATATCACTGCTAACAGCAACTGGATGTTCTCTGAAACGCAGCAGTACTCCCAAGAGATTGGAGGTCAGGGTGGGGCCTGGCAGCAGCAGTTCATTGAGGTTGTTCCCTTTATAGCGGAAAGAGCAATTGAAAACAATTCTATTCTTCTCATTGTGGCTCACCATGTGATGTGGAATGAACCAGGATTCTGCTGCATTGCTCAGCTCATCTTTCTGCACTTTGAGGACATAACCTGACCTCTCTAATTTCTCAATCTCTGCACAGTAGTCAGCTGCCCTCTCTGGGTCACGCAGAAGTCGTCTCTCTGTGCTGCGAAGAGTAGCTAATACGGCCTCTTTGGGTGCATTAAGCTTTGGCATGTCCTTTACCCTGAGGAGTGGAGTGACATAACGCTGGATTCCTTGAATGTCCACCCGTCTGGTTTTAGTCTCCAACAAGTGTATGGCTTCTTGATCCTGTCTGGAGCGCACAACCAACTTCTCACTCCGATAGGGAAGGACATCCAGCTGCCACAACTTCTCAACATTCTGTAGAATCTCAGCAGAGGGTGACAAAGTAGATATGTGCAGGCACTGTTGAGGTGTAGACCGCTGCTTAATCGGCCCCTGAAGTGTCCAGCCTAACCTTGTTTTTACTGCAGCAGGTTCTCCAGGACGTCCCAGGCGCACAGGAGCCACTGGAGTAATAAGGTGCGGGTAATCTGAGCCGATTAACAACAGGGGGCACACTCCTTTAAATGTGGGGAGTGGAAGGCCTCTCAGGTGCCTGTACCTATTCTGAAGTGCCTGCACTGAATATGTGTGTTCGGCTAAGTTTAAAGGCTCAGCCGTAAATGCTCTCTGGATCTTGAAAGACCTTTGAGGCTGGTTAATTGGGGAGATAGTGAAGGACACGGATGCACCATGCAGAACTCTAATGTCTTGTCGGACTGTTCGAAGGGCAAGCTCTTCTGATTCGCCTGTGAGCTTAAGACTCTGAGCAGCCGCGGGGAGAATAATAGTTCGTTCTGACCCATCATCGAGTATTGCATAAGTCTCTAAGGAGTGCTCGCCATTGCGCAGCAGCACTCTGCTTATCTTCAACAAAACTTGATTGCACCCAGAGCGTCGGTCCAGATACAAAACTTCTGTGGTCGAGCTGATGAGGCCTGATGAGTTATCAACCGTGGCATTTACATTGATGTCGTGTAAGGCTTGCAAATGTTTCCCTTTACACTTCTGACATACAATCTTCAGGCGACACTGGGCTGCCTGATGTGAACGTCCACAGCGCCAGCATTTCTTATTAGTCTTGATCCATGCTATTCTCTGCTCCATTGTTAACAGAGCAAAATTAGCACACTGGTCGAGATAGTGCAATGTATTGACACAGTATGGGCAATATGCTGTCTTCTCAGTCCCCTTTGGCCTAGGTGGGGGTTGCTCTGCTGCTGGTATATTACTGGACTTGTTTATGGTGTGGAGGATGGTGGTATTCCTGTTTCTCCTGCTATCTTGATGTCGTGCTGCCTTGGGTTCTGTGAAATGCTTAACTTCACTGTGTAATGATTCATACACTGTCTCTTGTATTTGCAGCTCGTAGTTAAGCCAGTCAGAGAAGTGTAGAAGGTTTGGAATAGTAACACGCATAGGATACAGGAATCTCTTAAACTCAGCCCGCATGTCATGAGGCAGCTTAGACAGCAGTCGCGTCACATGTGATCCACAAGATAGCTCGGTCTGCCCACTATCCCCGAGTTGATCCAACAGACCCACCAGCGCTCTCACCCGCAGTGCAAACCGCTTGAACCCGGTGGTGTCACCACGGGTTATATTTGAGGACTCCATCAGGTCAGCAATCTTCCTGAGGGCCAACTGATGAGGCTGTCCATAATGTTCAGTTAAGCTAGCCATTGTGTCGGTGTATGGCTGTGGTGAGTTGGTGTATGAGTCAGCAATGAGCAAAGCATCTTCGTGCTTTAAGTGGTCTACCAGTATCTGATATTTAAAACGCTCTGTTGCATCTTCAGGCAGAAGGTTCTCTAGAGCCACTCTAAGTCTGGCAAACTCTCTTGGATCCCCCTTTGTGAATGCTGGGATTGTAGGCTTAGGGCCTCGGTACATAGTCTCATGCTGGTGGGGGAGTAGCAGTCTGCTTTGTTCTGAATCACATCTCAGAGTGGTATCAGGTCTGCAGTACCCCAGCGTTTGCATGTGGGATGGTAGAGGGCGTGGTTCTGCTTGATAACTTGGCTGCTCTTGCTGCTTAGCTCTCATATCCCTTAGCAGCTCAGTGAGTTCTGCTATTATGTCCTGTGTGGGTGGCGAAGGCTGGCCCACGAATTCTTCTGTCACAGGGGGTGGTGGTAATGGCCAGTCACCGTCAGCATTCGACAATAACATGACAGCATCAGCTGGTGCAGATGAAGGGGGTAAAGGCAATACATTATTGTCTTGGTTTGTAGGTAATCCAGAGGACGCTGGCCTGGGCATGGTCTCAGATGATAGGGCTGGAAGTCTAATGCTAGAGTCAAGGCGCCTTTGAATCTCCATCATCTGGCTTTGCATCCTCTGATTATCCTCATACAATCCGTGAAGGATTGTAAGGATTTCTGATGATTCTTCTGCAGCTGGCTTTTGCGGAGAAGGGATAGGGGTACTCTCAGGCAAGGGGGGTGAGTATTGGTACTCATATGGATCAATAGCGCCTGCTCCTTCTATAGCACTCCAGTGGTCGATTAATGGGGGAGAGGTAAGAGGTGTCATCCTGGCAGCTCTCTCCGTTGATCTCTCTACCCTGCGAAGTGGTCGCTGCTGCTCATATGTTTCATCAATGGGCTGTGAAACCACTGGCCGGCGTTGTGCTTGAGGGGAGGTTACATACTCCTGCATCCAGGCTGGTGGTCGTGTTTCTCGGCGTGGTCGGGCACCTGCCTTGTGTTGAATGTGACGTTGTTCAGAATCCATCTCTATATAGTCCCATTGGTGGCCACACTTCCCGGGTTTCGGCACCAAATGTTTTGTGGGAGAGCTAATGTGTGGCTAATTATTATTGTGGTCGCCAGGGTGCATCGGTAAAAATGCTCAGTAGAGATGATTCAGTTTTTTACGTTTATTAAACATTCAGAGGCTATATTGATTGGTCTGGTGTGGTTCTGTAACATAAATAAATAAGAAATAAGGGATCAGTTTCATGATCGAGTAATGCAACAACAGAACAGTAGCACAAGAAAAAAAACGTCTGTATAATTAGGCTAATTTATTAGCTTAGCTTAGCATGTCAAAACTGTCCCTAAATGTTGTTCTAACACACAACCCTATGAATAATGAACACTGTAATCATATACTGGGCAGATATACTAAGGAGAAATGAATACAATACTCACTCGTTTATCACGCACACCGATACAACAACAACGGTGCCGATAACATTCCTCTAATAACAACTATCTGACTTCACGGACCGAACGTAGTGCTCTCAACCGAACTTAGCAAACTCTCACTTCTGATTGGCTACTCTAGCTGTCAATCGACACATCAGCTACAAACAATCAAGTCCTTCGTCACAGTAATGACGAGATAACACTTTTGCTGACTGCGTTTGATGGCGGCTCTCCTCAGAGATCAGGCACAGTAGTCATCCATGTAACTGTTCTTGATGCTAATGATAATGCACCAGCGTTTAGCCAGACTGTGTATAAAGCAAGTATTGCCGAAAACTCACCCCCAGATACACTGGTTATTACAGTGACTGCTACCGATGCAGATGAAGGTTTAAAAAGTGAAATCATCTATCAGTTTGACCATGTCACTGATGAAAATAGTAATGTCTTTTTTATGAATACCAAAAATGGAGAGGTGAAAGTAAAAGGAGTAATTGATTATGAAAAGGGGTCATCTTATGAAATGCAAATAAGTGCCAAAGATGGATTAGGACTTGTTTCATATGCAACCTTAATAATTGACATTACTGATGTCAACGACAACGCCCCTGTTATTAACTTGAAATCACTGACCAATCAGATCCCTGAGAATGTGTCACCTGGTACAGAGGTGGGCATCATTAATGTACAGGACAGAGACTCAGAGAACAACAGACAGGTCCGCTGCTCCATTCAGACTGGTGCCCCTTTCAGTTTAGTACCTTCCATTAAAAACTATTATTCTCTAGTAACCACAGAACAGCTGGACCGTGAGCAAGTGTCTGATTACAACATTACAATCACTGCCACTGACGAGGGCTCTCCACCTCTGTCCTCCTCTAAAACTGTCCACTTAACTGTAGCTGACATCAATGACAACCCTCCTGTGTTTGAGGAGCAGTCCTACAGTGCATATGTGACTGAGAACAACAAACCTGGCTCCACTTTATGTTCTGTTGCTGCTCGAGACCCAGACTGGAGACAAAACGGGACAGTGGTTTATTCTCTGTTACCTGGTGAGGTGAATGGGGCCCCAGTGTCCTCCTATGTATCTGTTAATGGAGACACAGGGGTGATCCATGCTGTGAGGGCTTTTGATTATGAACAGTTCAGGAGTTTTAAAGTCTATGTGATGGCCAGAGACAATGGGTCTCCTCCCCTCAGCAGCAACGTGACAGTCAATGTGTTTATTTCTGATGTGAATGACAACTCTCCTCAAATATTGTACCCCACCCAGGAGGGGAACTCCTTCATGACTGAACTGGTCCCTAAAGCTGCACATGCAGGCTCTCTGGTGTCCAAAGTGATAGCAGTGGACGCAGACTCTGGACAGAACGCCTGGCTGTCCTATCACATAGTCAAATCCTCTGATCCTGGACTTTTTACTATTGGTCTCCACAGTGGAGAGATCAGGACCCAGCGGGACATCTCTGAGTCTGACAGCATGAAACAGAACCTTATTGTGGCTGTGAAGGATAATGGACAGCCTCCTCTCTCTGCCACCTGCTCCATGTATTTACTGATCTCTGATAACTTGGCTGAAGTTCCTGAACTGAAAGACATTTCTTATGATGAGAGGCACTCAAAGCTGACTTCCTATCTGATCATTGCACTGGTGTCAGTGTCTACATTTTTCCTCACCTTCATTATTATTGTCCTGGGTGTGACGTTTTGTCGCAGGAGGAAGCCCAGACTGTTGTTTGATGGAGCAGTTGCAATTCCCAGTGGTTATCTGCCTCCCAATTATGCAGATGTTGATGGCACAGGAACTTTGCGCAGCACTTACAACTATGATGGCTACTTGACCACTGGATCCAGGACAAGTGACTTTAAATTTGTCTCTTCCTACAATGACAATACGCTGTCTGCTGATCAGACAATAAAGAAAAGCCCACTGGATTTTTCTGATGCTTTTGGTGATTGTGATGACTCCCCTGAGGTAGGAAATTTGTTTGAAAGTATCAATTATACAAAACCCCCACAAATTTCTTAGTACATTCATTCAGATTTTATTTTAATATTTATATCAGTTTTTCAGTTTGTTTTATTATTTTGTGATTCAGACTTTTGAATAGAAATCAAGAACCTTTTCACATGTCACTTCCTGTGTATGAATCCTAGTATTTACATTTGCTTTTGGTAGGCGTCTATTTCATTTGTGATGCTTTTGTTGTAGAAACAAACAAAGAGAGAAGAAATTAATGATTTAAAATGTAAAAGTGGATGACTGGTGTAGAGTGTTGTAACACAGAGTAAGATGCAACATTGACATTTGGATCACACACACAAAAATACATTGTTTTGTCTAATGAACAGACTCTGAAGGATCCTGGGTTCAAGGGTGATATAATGATTGTGTGAGTAACCTGAAGGATTTTAGAACATAAAATATTTTCAGATTTAAACTATTTGCCTTGTGTTTTTTGTTTTATTTCTGCTTTGATGTTAATGATTTTTAGCATCTGCAAGTACACGATCAACTGTAACAGCCTCTACAGTACAGCCATTGGGAAATGGGGGTGTTGTATGAAATTGTTCTAGATTTTCCAGAATGGCATTAGAGATTACAGGCAGATATGAACAGCCTTTATAATAGGACAGTTTTCAGTGGGACATTTGGAGAACTCTTTGTGGTATTTTTAAAGGAGGACTTTGTACTGTGGATTAATTTTATTTTGACCAATTTAAACTTTTTCAGTACTCTCTTAAATGTATTATACAGCATTTTAAAATGTATTCATTGAATACTTACAGATACCAATGCACAGTGCTGCACTACATAGCCTGTGCATTGATGCTTGAGTGCGTGAAAGTTTTTGAATGAAATCTTTTTTTATATACGTTTTTCAGATAAGATTGAGTATTTATTAAGGTATCCCCCCCCTACTTATTTTGTTGGCCTCACAGTATATCAGATTTTGTAAATTTAATTTCACAAGTTTGGTGGTCATTGTATGTTACAGCTCTCTCCCCGCCTAGTTTTAACTCATTCACGCTCCCTGGATACTTTATGGTTATCTCTGTATAACTCACATGGATTGTGATCATCTCACTGAGGTCCAAGTGCATCCTATTTGTAGCAAAAAAACATGTGAAATATATCTCAACATTTGAGATCTGTAGCACTGCATGAATAACCTCTGACCTACATTTGCTCGAACACAAAACGTTACTTTTATTCACATGCTTCCTTGTGGATGGTCTAAATTTGTTTTTTGGGAAATCATACAGTGCTCATTGCTTAAAACATCACTTAAGCACTTGTACAAATCAGTATGTGTTGTTGCAGGGCTTGTGTATCACTTGACTGGTGTTTCCATAGATGTGGGTAGGACGTGGTGCGTGTACAATATTGATAAAAAATGGTACATGTTTCAACTTTTATGGCAATTGTTCTCTGTAAAAATGTATTTTCTGAAACATTCTGTGCCATCTTCCTCGGTAAATATGGCCACAATATGTGTAGAACAAAATTCGGAAACAGGACAACAAATAACCTTACTGTATGTGCAATAATTTAATGGTTTTAGATTGGCAATTTCATTTTCAGTTACGCTTTTGTTTACCTCATGGTGTTGCTCTACACCAGCAATAGGCTATAGTGATTTGCGCTCAGTTCGTGTATGTAGTGCCGTTGCGTTTTTTTAGCATATAAAGACAAGAAGGAAGGGGCTTGCAGTTGTATGATATTTTTACTCTGTTTCTGGTCTCGGTAGTTTGGTGATCAACACGCCATGGTGGATTTGAAAATGATAATGATGTTAATAAGTTAATAATTGAGTATTTAGTAAATTATCCCATTATTATTTTTCTCTAATTTTCTCATAGGCTGTACAGTATATCTGATCTTGAAAACTTTATTTCACAACTTTAGAGGTCATTGTATGTTAGATCTCTTTCTCTGATTTGTGTCCTAACTCATTCACGCTCCCTGGATACTTTAGGGATATCTCTGTATAACTCACATGAATTGTGATCATCTTACTGAGGTCCAAGTGTGTCCTTTTTGTAGCAAACGAACATGTGAAATATATCTCAACATTTGAGATCTGTAGCACTGCATTGTTAATAATCTCTGACTTACATATGCTTGAACAAAAAGCGTTACTTTTATCCACATTCTTCCTTGTGCATAGTCTGAATTTGTTTTTAATTTTTACTTTTTGGAGGGAAATCATACTGTGCTTATTGCATAAAACATCACTTAAACACTTGTACAAATCAGTATGTGTTGTTGCAGGTCTTGTGTATCACTTGACTGGTAATTCAGTAGGTGTGGTTAGGACGTTGTGTGTGTGCCTTATTGATAAAAAAGGTGCATATTTCAACTTTTACGGCAGTTGTTCTCTGTAAAAATGCATTTTCTGAAACATTTTGTGCCATTTTTCGTCGGTACATATGGCCACAATAAACATAAGAAAGAATTCACGAACGGGACATCAAAGAAACTCAATGTATGTGCAATAATTTAATGGTATTGTCTCACCAGTTGTTGTATGTTTACCTCATGGTGTCGCTCTACACCAGCAATAGGCTATATATATTTGTGCTCGAGTTCGTGTAAGTAGTGCCGTTGCGTGGTTTAGCATATAGAGACAAGGAAGGGGCTTGCAGTTGTATGATATTTTTACTGTGTTTTTGGTCTCAGTAGTTTGGGTTATCAACACGCCGTGGTGAATTTGAAAATGTCTGTCAATCCGCTGCGAGGATTTTGTTTCGTTTTCTTCTGGCTGGATGTGGCATACGGAGACGCAAGCTATACGCTTCCAGAAGAGATGAAACAAGGAGCTGTTATCGGAAATATAGCCAAGGACCTGGGTCTGGAGAGGAGCGCTTTAAGTCACAGGAAAGCCCGCATTGACACCGAGGGCAGGGATGAACGATATTGTGATCTGAATTTGAGAAATGGAGAACTGTTTGTCGACAGCAGGATTGACCGAGAAGGGCTTTGTGGGAAAAGAGTGTCGTGCCTCGTAAAGCAAGAGCTTGTTCTCGAGAATCCGCTAGAGCTTCATCGAATTAATCTACACATACAAGACATTAATGATAATTCACCGCAATTTAAAGACAAGATAGTTGCGCTTGAAATAAGGGAATCTACTGCCAGTGGTGCTCGTTTCGTGATAGAGGAGGCGCATGATGCGGACGTGGGGCAAAATTCAGTCCAACAATACAGCCTTAACAAGAATGATAATTTCGTTTTGGTAATTACAGGAAATGCCATAGAGCTAGTGCTTGATAAAGAATTAGATCGTGAAAAACAGGATGATATTTATTTGACTGTGACAGCTTTGGATGGCGGCTCTCCTCAGAAATCAGGGACAGTAGCCATTCACGTCACTGTATTGGATGCTAATGATAACGCCCCTGTGTTTACCCAGGCCGTGTATAAAGCCAGTCTCCCTGAAAACTCACCTCTAGACACTGTAGTAGTTACAGTAAGTGCAGCTGATGCAGATGAAGGAGTCAATGGTGATGTGAGTTACGATTTTGGACACGTGACTGAAGATGTGAAAAAGACATTTAGCATTAATACCAAAACAGGGGAGATAAGAGTCATAGGTAATGTTGACTTTGAGGCCACAAGCTCATTTGAAATCCGTGTTAAGACAAAAGATGGATTAGGACTCTCATCCTATGCCACAGTAGACATTTCTGTCACTGATGTGAATGACAATGCCCCTGTGGTCAGTTTAAAATCCTTGTCTAATACAATTGAAGAAAACACCCCTCCTGGTACAGAGGTAGGCATCATTAATGTGCAGGACAGAGACTCAGAGAACAACAGACAGGTCCACTGCTCCATTCAGACTGGTGTCCCTTTTAAGTTAATACCTTCCATTAAAAACTATTATACTCTAGTGACCACAGAACAGCTGGACCGTGAGCTAGTGTGTGATTACAACATTACAATCACTGCCACTGATGAAGGCTCTCCACCTCTGTCCTCCTCTAAAACTGTCCTCTTAACTGTAGCTGACATCAATGACAACCCTCCTGTGTTTGAGGAGCAGTCCTACAGCGCATATGTGACTGAGAACAACAAACCTGGCTCCACTTTATGTTCTGTTGCTGCTCGAGACCCAGACTGGAGACAAAATGGGACAGTGGTTTATTCTCTGTTACCTGGTGAGGTGACTGGGGCCTCAGTGTCCTCTTATGTATCTGTTAATGGAGACACAGGGGTTATCCATGCAGTGAGGGCTTTTGATTATGAACAGTTCAGGAGTTTTAAAGTCCATGTAATGGCCAGAGACAATGGGTCTCCTCCACTCAGCAGCAACGTGACAGTCAATGTGTTTATATCTGATGTGAATGACAACTCTCCTCAAATACTGTACCCCACCCTGGAGGGGAACTCCTTCATGACTGAACTGGTTCCTAAAGCTGCACCCGAAGGCTCTCTGGTGTCCAAAGTGATAGCAGTGGATGCAGACTCTGGACAGAACGCCTGGCTGTCCTATCACATAGTCAAATCCACAGATCCTGGACTTTTTACTATTGGTCTCCACAGTGGAGAGATCAGGACCCAGCGGGACATCTCTGAGTCTGACAGCATGAAACAGAACCTTATTGTGGCAGTGAAGGATAATGGACAGCCTCCTCTCTCTGCCACCTGCTCCATGTATTTACTGATCTCTGATAACTTGGCTGAAGTGCCTGAACTGAAGGACATTTCTTATGATGAGAGGGACTCAAAGCTGACTTCCTATCTGATCATTGCACTGGTGTCAGTGTCTACATTTTTCCTGACCTTCATTATTATTGTCCTGGGTGTGAGGTTTTGTCACAGGAGGAAGCCCAGACTGTTGTTTGATGGAGCAGTTGCAATTCCCAGTGGTTATCTGCCTCCTAATTATGCAGATGTTGATGGTGCTGGAACTTTACACAGCACTTACAACTATGATGGCTACTTGACCACTGGATCCAGGACAAGTGACTTTAAATTTGTCTCATCCTACAATGACAACACACTGCCTGCAGATCAGACTTTAAGAAAAAGCCCAACAGATGTCTCTGTTATGTTTGGAGATTGTGATGACTTTCCTGAGGTAGGCAAACATATTAAAAACATTACAGATTATAATTGACAAAATTTGCCTCTTTTTGAATCATATAGATAAAATTAAAGTATCTTGGTAATTTCAAATAAGAAATAAGAAAGTTATTTGAGCAATATTATCCTACAAATATTAAAGAAATAATGCATCTTTTCTCCATTGCTTCTCTTTTCAAATCTTCATGCATTTGTGATTTTTATGTTTTGCTAAATAGTTTTTGTCCATATCAATTTTTTTTTTCTTGATTCTTAACTTACTTTTTCTTGTGACAGGTTTAGTTCTTTACTGTGTTGTTAATAGTCAGATGGTCCGGCGTGTGCTTGCTTTTCTGATTTTAATATTAATTCATTGTTCAGTGTTGTTTTACTTGTAATATTCCTAATGAGTAAAACCTGTGTGTGCAGGCCTAGATTTAGTTTTTGTTTTTCTAACACATTGTGATTATAACATTGTTCAAAAACCTGAGACTGAATTTTTCAAAAACATGTTGTGTGGTTCCTCCATACCTATGTTCAGAATTTAGTGTGACAGTGTTTTTAGATATCATGGTTTACAATAATCTATTGCTGTGATGTCTCCGATATTGCTGCGTAGTAATCTTACTTTCGTCTCTGTCCATGGTGCTAAAATGTAATGACGCGGCTTTGAGCTCATTTCCCGCTCTCTTTACTTTTTTTTGTTGTTGTTATTTTGTAATAGAAACACACTTACCACGTACAGATGACTTGGTGTTTTTCTGCAGAGTTTCATAAATGTACTGCCTATATGCTTCTTAATTTTTGAGCTTTTGACATATTCCTCTCAGTAATTTAACTATAGTAAATTTGCATTTAGTGATTAAAATAACACAAAATTATGTTAAATTCATTAACTCATAGCAATAATTACCAAAAAAGATACAAATGCTAAATGCATCTAATCTAATGCTAATTTTTACATCTAAAAAAAAAAATCGTAACACATTTTTAAATATTTAGCCAACCACTTTCTGTAATTGTGATACTACTGACAACATAAAAGGAAATTTGATCATAAATGTAGGCTTGTTGTTCTTCCAAACACACTCGTGGTGTCAGTATCCACCAGCAAACGGCACGGCGCGTCCATTCTCCTCCCTTCTTTGTCAGTCATGGCAAAGTAGCTACTTCACATTTTTTGCGATTGCAGTTTGGTTTACACGCATCGTTTTAGAAAATACTTTGGACAACGTTTTCACCTGACAATTTCGGCATTTGTTCATATATTTTGAATAAATAATGGCTAATAACAGCTGCGCCTTTTCGTGCGCTATTGCATTTATTTTTTTCGCTTTTCATCCGATCAATGGAGACGTGAGCTACTCTATTCCAGAGGAGATGAAACGTGGATCCGTGATTGGAAATATTGCTAAGGATATCGGACTTGATTTGGGCAGATTGTCTACTCGCAGGGCTCGCGTCGACTCCGAGGACAACAGCGTCCAGTACTGTAGTCTTAACCTCAACACGGGAGAGCTGATTGTACAGGAGAGGATTGACAGAGAGGGGCTTTGTGCGAAGAAGACTTCATGCATTCTGAAACAGGAGCTCGTGCTTGAAAACCCATTAGAGCTGCATCGTTTTACTATGCGCGTCCAAGACATAAATGACAACTCACCACAATTTAAGGAGGCTTTAATTAAATTAGAAATTCGTGAATCAGCTGACAAGGGCGCACGGTTTGTTGTTGGTGAGGCACATGATGGAGACATAGGAGAAAACGCGGTTCAGGGTTACACCCTTCAGCAAAATTACAACTTCAAATTAAATATGAACTCAAACTCTGCAGGGCGAAAATATTGTGAGTTAGTTTTAGACAAAGAATTAGACAGAGAAGACAATAACGAGATAACACTGTTGCTGACTGCGTTTGATGGCGGCTCTCCTCAGAGATCAGGCACAGTAGTCATCCATGTCACTGTTCTTGATGCTAATGATAATGCACCAGTGTTTAGCCAGACTGTGTATAAAGCGAGTCTTCCAGAAAACTCTCCTCCAGATACGTTGCTTATTACAGTGACTGCTACTGATTCTGATGAAGGTTTGAATAGTGAGATTATCTTCGAATTTGATCATGTCACTGATGAAAATAGTAATGTATTTTCTATTAATAGTAAAACAGGAGAGGTGAAAGTAAAAGGAATAATTGACTATGAAAAGGTGCCATCTTATGAAATGCAAATAAGTGCCAAAGATGGATTAGGGCTTGTTTCATATGCAACCTTAATAATTGACGTTACTGATGTTAACGACAATGCTCCTGTCATTAACCTGAAATCACTGACCAATCAGATTCCTGAGAATGTGTCACCTGGTACAGAGGTGGCCATCATTAATGTACAGGACAGAGACTCAGAGAACAACAAACAGGTCCGCTGCTCCCTTCAGACTGGTGTCCATTTCAAATTAGTACCTTCCATTAAAAACTATTATTCTCTAGTGACCACAGAACAGCTGGACCGTGAGCTAGTGTCTGATTACAACATTACAATCACTGCCACTGATGAGGGCTCTCCACCTCTGTCCTCCTCTAAAACTGTCCACTTAACTGTAGCTGACATCAATGACAACCCTCCTGTGTTTGAGGAGCAGTCCTACAGTGCATATGTGACTGAGAACAACAAACCTGGCTCCACTTTATGTTCTGTTGCTGCTCGAGACCCAGACTGGAGACAAAATGGGACAGTGGTTTATTCTCTGTTACCTGGTGAGGTGAATGGGGCTTCAGTGTCCTCCTATGTATCTGTGAATGGAGACACAGGGGTGATCCATGCTGTGAGGGCTTTTGATTATGAACAGTTCAGGAGTCTTAAAGTCCATGTAATGGCCAGAGACAATGGGTCTCCTCCGCTCAGCAGCAACGTGACAGTCAATGTGTTTATATCTGATGTGAATGACAACTCTCCTCAAATACTGTACCCCACCCTGGAGGGGAACTCTTTCATGACTGAACTGGTCCCTAAAGCTGCACATGCAGGCTCTCTGGTGTCCAAAGTGATAGCAGTGGACGCAGACTCTGGACAGAATGCCTGGCTGTCCTATCACATAGTCAAATCCACAGATCCTGGACTTTTTACTATTGGCCTCCACAGTGGAGAGATCAGGACCCAGCGGGACATCTCTGAGTCTGACAGCATGAAGCAGAACCTTATTGTGGCAGTGACGGATAATGGACAGCCTCCTCTCTCTGCCACCTGCTCCATGTATTTACTGATCTCTGATAACTTGGCTGAAGTTCCTGAACTCAAGGACATTTCTTATGATGAGAGGGAGTCAAAGCTGACTTCCTATCTGATCATTGCACTGGTCTCAGTGTCTACATTTTTCCTCACCTTCATTATTATTGTCCTGGGTGTGAGGTTTTGTCGCAAGAGGAAGCCCAGACTGTTGTTTGATGGAGCAGTTGCAATTCCCAGTGGTTATCTGCCCCCTAATTATGCAGATGTTGATGGCACAGGAACTTTGCGCAGCACTTACAACTATGATGGCTACTTGACCACTGGATCCAGAACAAGTGACTTTAAGTTTGTCTCATCCTACAATGATAATACGCTGCCTGCTGATCAGACCCTGAGAAAAAGCCCCACAGACTTCCATGATGTCTTTGGGGATTTGGAAGAATGTTCAGAGGTATGACAAATTATTGCAATAATAATAATACTCTTCTCTCTCTTCTCATTAGTAACATGTTTACTGTAGTGATTTATACCAAAAACTGCTTTTGATCACAGCATGGCGTTTTGGCATATTTTGCTCTGAGTCTTGGTGGAATTTTTAGACCCACCATTCTCAAACTGCGGTCCCAGTCTCTATTTAACTGGGACAGTCCCACTTTTAGGCTCCTTATCTCATGTCCCAAGACATATCTTAAAAACACTCATATGTTCTAGTTTTCAACAAACCATGTCCCAGTTGTCCCCATTTTAACAATCAGAAAAGCATAGGACACTTAAAAACCTTTGTCTAAAGACTTATCACTCGAAAATAGAGAGGTAAGGCACACCCAAAACATTTTTTGTCTGAGTTGCAGACACTGGAAAACAGCTTAAAAACTGAAAAACAGCATTGCACACTCTACCATTCCATGTCAAATATGTTTTATTTGATGATGATGATGATGATGATGATTACGTTTCAGCTCAACAGCCTTTTTCATATAAAAACTTATCACTAAAATGATTTACATTGTCATTATGTTATTTAATAAATTGCATATGTAACATTTAGGACTTAGATTCTTGTACTTTGAATTACATGACTGAAACTTTTATGGATTTTGGAAGCGTTTGTGTCACTTTCTGGGTTCAAATGCACCAGGATTTGTGAAAAAAAAAGTGTACCCATTTTTGGGTCTAAAAATCTGCTCACCCTTTATTGAAATTTTTGTGGTGCACTCCATAAGTCACGTTGATCAGGAGCAAAGGGTGCTATAAGGTGGTCCTTGAGATTTTGTCTCTCCTGTAAGGGCTCCCCGGCCCCAAAAAGTTTGAGCACCCCTGTTTTAGACAATTAGATTTTCTTAGTTTAAGCAGCAGTGTTTCACTTAATTAGGCATTATTTTAAGTCCATTTGGACTGGTTTATGCATTTGGTGACTGTGTTGGTTTGGTTTTGACTTTTGTGACACACTCTATCCCTACAGATATTTTTCCAGTCTTACATAGATATCGATTAGACAATTGCTGCTGTTGTGTTCATGATTGCAACGTGTTCTCTCTGGCTTTTTTTTTTTTTTTTTTTACATAAAATGAGGCTTTTCATAAAACATAAATCCTTTGTTTTTAGTATTTACTCATTAAAAATATGTATTTTTTTAATCAATCTTTTTTTTTTTTTTTTGACAAATACATTACAGAATACCTTTACTATACTAACCAGAGATGGCAAAAACTTTAGAGAAAACTATGTAGTTTTTTTTTTCTGCAGAGGCAAAGTCTCTTGGAGCGGCAAGTCTGAATTATGCTATCATGTAGAACAGGGCTTGGCAACCTTTTTGGCATGAAGTGCCACATTCAAATTTTCAAGTCTTTGAGTGTGCCACAGCTAACTACTACTTCTAAGATCTAAAATTTTTAGCTTGTAATTAAGACATTGATTTATTCTTTCCATACCTGCATCAGCCACACAATTTTAAACTTGTCTTTTTGATATTCCCATATGTTACAAACATGTCAGAACACTTTTTAAACCTATTGCAAGTGAATTCACAGTCTCTGCCTCGTGAGGCTTTTCCTATTTCAAATACTGTATTAGAAAAATATTGCAAAAAAAAAAAAAAAAGTACAGACTGCATTAAACAACATCCGAAACCCTGTCTTCTTAAAACAAAACATTGCATCAGAAGAAAATGTGCAATGTACAATACCACAAACAAAATAAGACAGCTATGAAGGGTAAACTCAAAGGTTGCCTAACAACAAATACAGTCAATGTGATACTTGGCCCTGCTTTTCTCTGCTCAGCTTTGTAATCTGTGGGTTATATTTTGTTACTTTGAGTTGCACACATGCCTCAGAATGGTCTGTTGTTAAACTACTGCGGGTGGGGGCTAGTACATTTTTCATCTGTGAGAATATTTGTTCACAAAGATATGTTGAGCCAAACACAGTGAGGAGGGCCATTACAACATTTCGCAGACAGACAAACTTGTCAGCTAGTGAGGACCAACATGAGAAGATGTGTGTGTGATGCTGTGCTGTGGTGCTTTCAAGTTCTTTGCGTAGCTCTGTAGTTTAGTTATCCACAGCGCTGAGCTTTTCAAGTCAATCAACTGCATTTCAAAATTCATTGTGATCAGCCACTCAAACAGAGACAAATCTAGCTCGCCCACAGTACAACTGTCAGGTTTGATCAGAAATGCAAACATGGGACCGTACCTGTGAAAGTCCTCAAAACGCGTTGTGAACTCTGACACCAGTCCGCGCATGTACTTGAGTATATTTGCAGCACGGATGCTGCGCTGCGAAGCTGACAGCTCCCTCAAGTTTTTGAAATAATGAAAAGTGGAGGCAGCCACGTCGTCAGAAAATACATCCAGCTTGGCGACAAAAGCAGTCCATGTTTCAAACAAGTTCAAAACAGTTTGTCCGGCGCCTTGCAGTTGTAGATTCAGTTCGTTTAAATGTCCAGTGATGTCCGCGAGAAACATAAGCTTTACAATCCATATCTCGTCATGTAGCTCTGGAAAGTGTTGTCCTTTTTCTGCCAAAAAGGTCTTGATGGCGTCAAAGCAGGCGACGAATCGTTCCAACACTTTCCCACAGCTTAGCCACCTTACTGATGAGTGAAGAGGGAGATCTCCATACGCACAGTCCATCTCCTCTACTAGTGACCGGAACTCTCTGTGTGTCAGTGCTGACCGCTTTACGATGAAGTTGACTATCTTTGCAACCGTAGCCACAACACTGTTGAGATCTCTATTGGACATTTTTGCACACAGGTTCTCCTGATGTATTATGCAATGGAGTTTCATGACAGAGTGGCCAACCTTTTCCTCAATTAACCTGACGGCGCCCCTCTGCTTCCCAACCATTGCCGGCGCACCATCTGTTGTCACTGCGAATATTTTCCTGATGTCAATCCCTCGTTCCTCAAAATGTTCAACAGACACCTTGGCTATGTCCTCACCTTTTGTCGTGGTGGACAGTGGCCTTAAGCAGCACAGTTCCTCTCTAACAGTTACATCACAATATCTTGCCATAACTCCTAAACGCGGGATATCGTTTATGTCCACACTCTCATCCAGGGCCACACTGAACACCGCTGCATCTTTAAGCCCAGTCGTTTGCTGCGCCCTCACGTCTTCAGCCATTTCAGATATACGCCGCTCAACAGTTCTCGCTGACATGGGAACGTCCCGTATTCTTGTCTTGATAGTTTCTTTGTTAGGCAAGCCTTCAAACAAAACATCGGCGCAACTGAGAAAAGCCTCCTTAATATATTCTCCATCCGTGAAAGGCTTGCCACGTTTGGCAATGCAGTTAGCGATGCGATAGCTAGCTTCTGTAACATTGTTATTAGCGGTGGCAAACGCTTTGAGACTGCTAGCTTGTTTTCCATACCTTGATACAGCTCATTTAATATGCTCTGCTTTATCCGAGTCACATTTGAACGTTTTCTCATGTTTTATCTCAAAGTGACGCTTAACACTTGATGTCCGGCAAACAACATTTTCATAGCATAAAGTGCAAATAGCACGGTCTTTCTGAAACACAAACCCAAACTCCTCGGTCCATGAGGGCTGGAATGGCCTGATGTTGGCTTTCTTTGTAGAGGGCTCAGCCATTACTTAACGCATCTGAATTACAGCGAGCAAATGTGGGCGGGAGATAATAACGCTGCCACAACAAGAGAGGCGGGAGCACGGGTTGTCAATCAACTTAACCTTGGCTCAGCGGCAGAGGATGTACTACTATTAAAACACCACTGAGTGGCACTGCTGCATTCTTGATGATAAACTGTTGTTTTTCTTTGCCCACAACGCGTGCCATGGCATATGCTTAGGAGTGCCCACCATGGCACGCGTGCCCTAGGTTGCTGAGGCCTGATGTAGAACAACCCAACTATCACAAAGCACCTGAAGGAAAACAACTTTATTTATTGTCATTTAATCACTGCAGCAACACTATCACATCATGTCTGTACTAAGAACACCACTCTTGATTAACGTTCAGCTATTTTTAGCAAACTATTCCAAATGTTAAAATGCTGCTCTCTCAAACAGTAAATGGTAATTCCACATCCTTTCTGTTTTGATTGGCCAAAAGAGGTAGATCTAACATTACTGACATAGCTATCTTTTCTGTCTTATTCCACAGTTTCAGAAACACTTGGAGGAGTTTGTAATCAGTTCTTGCAAAATTGTGTACACAACTAATATTAGCCATAAAAAAATTTTCAGTACATTAGTTTTTTTTCTTTTCTTGTAGCAAAATTGATGAGATTATATATATATATATATATATATATATATATATATATATATATATATATATATATATATATATATATATATATATATCTTCATTTGCATGTTATTACAAACTTTCAAATGGTTGTGTAATGTTGCCCTTTTATCACCAGATTGTGATGTTGTAAGTGAAATGAGAAATTGTAATCGGATCCATGAAAGCCACAGGTTATTGAATTTACATCAAAAAGTGTATACCCATGAACTGCATTGTTTGGCTCACTATTCTTTCATCTTTGTTTGCAGTAAAGGGTAACAGTTAAAATCAAATGGCCTTCTTGGCCATAGTAGACATGACAGGATTGAGAGCTGTGTGATAAGCTAAGAAGAAATGCTGCAACCCATTGTTCTGCTATATATTGTGTCAGCAAAGTCCAGCAATTGTTTAATTATTTGCTCAGGTTTACACAGAAAGTACTGATCAGCAGTACAATAGAAAAACACGAGGCTCTGGATACTTCAGATATAGGCTGTGTTGGAGCTATTTGTAGTTTGTCTTAATTTACAGTTTTGTGTAATTGCACATTTTCAGAAACATGTACATAGTGTGGCAAAACTACTCACACTCAACTATAAAACTTTTAAATTAAGTAACAAAAATTTCATAATACAAGTAAACCAAAACACTATGTTAAAAACTTTGGAAACTCTTGCAAAAATGACAATTTATTGTCCACACACATATTGTATCACACACAATCACCACACCTATGAATCTGCCCATCACCAACAATACACTGCAGAAATCCCAAATACTTTTACATTTACTTTTAAGAAGATAGACCAATATGCCAGCCGAGTCTTTCTCTGAAAGTGCCTTCATTGTTTGCTTCTTAAACTGATCAACTTCTCATTTTTTATTTGACACTGAACACCGTGGCCATGCTCAGAACTTATCCTCTCTCGAAGACTTTAAGACTTATTGTTAAAACATTTTTCTTTGTGGATTATGTCTTTGGCATTTTCTATATAGGAAATAAACATAGCATATCTTTTTTTCTGTTGTTGTCTTTTGTATGAGTTCTCAAAAACAAAACAAAAAACAAAACAAACAAAAAACAAACAACAACAATAACAAAAACATGATTAGTCACCCCCCCAAAAAATAAATACAAATAAATAAATAAATTAATTAATTAATTAAAAACGCATATAAAGCAATGCATTGGCAAAATGAATTGGACTTTTTGTTGTTGTTGCACAGAAGCAGATAAATACTTCGTTTAACTCACGGTGGCACTGTATACCAGTATAATGACCGGACCTTAGCCACTGCTACACGTTCTTGAGCTCTCGTATTTGACGAGAAGACTTGGCACGGGAATTGCATATTATATCCTACTTGGTTTTACTCGTCTTTTTGTCACTCGCGTGAAGATGTTTTTTAAGAAGAAAGTCTGCGTTTTCTTTATCGTTATGTGGATTCAGGCAGTGTGGGGAGACGTGAGCTATTCCCTACCAGAGGAAACGAAACGAGGATGGGTAATTGGAAATATAGCTAAAAATCTTTGGCTGAAGGGCAGCGAATTAAGCCACAGAAGAGCCCGCATTGACACCGAGGAGACGGAGAAGCGTTACTTCGACATAAACGCGCAGAACGGAAACCTGATTGTTGCCGACAGACTTGACCGAGAAGAGCTTTGTGGTGAAAGGGCGTCGTGTGTCGTTAAACGCGAGCTTGTTCTGGAGAGCCCTCTTGAGCTTCATCGAATTAGCGTACATATTCAAGATATAAATGACAATGCACCCCAATTTGACGAAGAGGTTATTGATCTAGAAATAAGGGAATCTACCGTAAAGGGTGCTCGTTTCTTGATAGAGGAGGCGCACGATGCGGATGTGGGACAAAATGCAGTTCAACAATACAGTCTTGACAAGAATGATAATTTTGTTTTGGTGATTACAGGAAATACCGTAGAGCTAGTGCTTGATAAGGAATTAGATCGGGAGGAACAACAGCATATTTATTTGACTCTGACAGCTTTGGATGGCGGCTCTCCTCAGAAATCAGGGACAGTAGCCATTCACGTCACTGTATTGGATGCTAATGATAACGCCCCTGTGTTTAGCCAGGCCGTGTATAAAGCCAGTCTCCCTGAAAACTCACCCCTAGACACTGTAGTAGTTACAGTAAGTGCAGCTGATGCAGATGAAGGAGTCAATGGTGATGTGAGTTATGATTTTGGACATGTTACTGAAGATGTAAAAAAGACATTTAGCATTAATACCAAAACAGGGGAGATAAGAGTGATAGGTAATGTTGACTTTGAAGCCAGAACTTCCTTTGAAATCCGTCTTAAAGCAAAAGATGGATTAGGATTATCATCTCATGGCAAAGTCATCATTTCTGTTACTGATGTGAATGACAATGCCCCCGTGGTCAGTTTAAAATCCTTGTCTAATACAATAGCAGAAAACACCCCTCCTGGTACAGAGGTGGGCATCATTAATGTACAGGACAGAGACTCAGAGAACAACAGACAGGTCCGCTGCTCCCTTCAGACTGGTGTCCCTTTCAAGTTAGTACCTTCCATTAAAAACTATTATTCTCTAGTGACGACAGAACAGCTGGACCGTGAGCTAGTGTCTGATTACAACATTACAATCACTGCCACTGATGAGGGCTCTCCACCTCTGTCCTCCTCTAAAACTGTCCACTTAACTGTAGCTGACATCAATGACAACCCTCCTGTGTTTGAGGAGCAGTCCTACAGCGCATATGTGACTGAGAACAACAAACCTGGCTCCACTTTATGTTCTGTTGTTGCTCAAGACCCAGACTGGAGACAAAATGGGACAGTGGTTTATTCTCTGTTACCTGGTGAGGTGAATGGGGCCCCAGTGTCCTCCTATGTATCTGTTAATGGAGACACAGGGGTGATCCATGCTGTGAGGGCTTTTGATTATGAACAGTTCAGGAGTTTTAAAGTCCATGTGATGGCCAGAGACAATGGGTCTCCTCCCCTCAGCAGCAACGTGACAGTCAATGTGTTTATATCCGATGTGAATGACAACTCTCCTCAAATACTGTACCCCACCCTGGAGGGGAACTCCTTCATGACTGAACTGGTCCCTAAAGCTGCACATGCAGGCTCTCTGGTGTCCAAAGTGATAGCAGTGGATGCAGACTCTGGACAGAATGCCTGGCTGTCCTATCACATAGTCAAGTCCACAGATCCTGGACTTTTTACTATTGGTCTCCACAGTGGAGAGATCAGGACCCAGCGGGACATCTCTGAGTCTGACAGCATGAAACAGAACCTTATTGTGGCAGTGAAGGATAACGGACAGCCTCCTCTCTCTGCCACCTGCTCCATGTATTTACTGATCTCTGATAACTTGGCTGAAGTGCCTGAACTCAAGGACATTTCTTATGAAGAGAGGGAGTCAAAGCTGACTTCCTATCTGATAATTGCACTGGTGTCAGTGTCTACATTTTTTCTCACCTTCATTATTATTGTCCTGGGTGTGAGGTTTTGTCGCAGGAGGAAGCCCAGACTGTTGTTTGATGGAGCAGTTGCAATTCCCAGTGGTTATCTGCCCCCTAATTATGCAGATGTTGATGGCACAGGAACCTTACGGAGCACTTACAACTATGATGGCTACTTGACCACTGGATCCAGGACAAGTGACTTTAAGTTTGTCTCATCATACAATGACAATACACTGCCTGCTGATCAGACCTTGAGAAAAAGCCCCACAGACTTCTGTGGTGTCTTTGGGGATTTGGTTGAATGTTCAGAGGTATGTGAAATCATTGCAATAATCATGCTTTTACTCTCTATTCTGTTCTCATTAGTAACATGTTTACCATTGTGCTTCAGTCCAACAACCTTTCTTTTGATCACTGCATGGCATTTTGGCATATTTTGCTGTACAAGTATTTTCACTTGATTGATCAATTTGATGTTCTTATTGTAAGCAGCAGTGTTTTACCAATTGAGCATAATCTGTTATGTAGAACAATTCCTCTATCACAATGCACCAGGATAGCAACTGTCAAGTTTATTTTCATTTAAATTACTGCAGCAAAACTATCACATCAAGGCTGTATTAAGGAAAGCATTTTCAATAATCTTTTAACCATTTTAGAAAACTATTCAAAATGTTGTTAAAACGCTGCACTCTCAAACAGTCCATGGTAATTTCACATCCTTTCTTTTTTGATTGTCTAAATGAAGTAGATCTAACATTGACAGCAGTCTCCTCTGCTTCCTCACACAATTTCACAAACACCTGGAGGGGTCATGCCGTCAGGTCTTTAAAGATTGACTACACTTAACTAACATTAGCCATAAAATACATTTCAATATATAGTTGTTTTGTTTTTGTTTTTTTTCTAGTAGATTTTTTTCTTTCTTTTTTCTTATATATACATTTTTGATTGTGTGGTACAGTTTTTCCTCGATTGCTTTTTACACATTTCTCTATTCAGAATTGACATTTGCAAAACAGGTCACACAGAAAATCCAAACAGGATTTAAGGTTATCAAACAAAAGTTTTTTATTTGCAAAATGTTGTTCTGTAATCAAAACAAGCCCCAAAAGCCCCCTTTTTTTTTGTATCAAAAATGATCAAAATGCAATCAGGTGACTTCATTTGCATTTTCACTCATTTCACACTGCAGGTCAGAACTCTGAGTCCTGCTCTCTGTAACTGCGGCTCTCACTGATTTAGAACAGTAAGCAGTTGAGTTCATACTTTACACAAATGAATAAACAGTGAACTATGGGTAGGTTCACTAAACCTGACAGTTTTTATACAATACAAATGAGTTTATCTAAGTAGAGAATGTGTATTTTGCTGATTTCTGTACTGTGCTGTACAATATTTCGCAACAGTTTGGTTCCAGTAATGTGCTGAAAACATGCAGTGTATTGTTTATAGTCTGTATACAGTCTGTGAGAAATGACCATTACAGTAACAGCAAACTGAAGCAAAGAACATGAGCTTTATTCTTTATGCTCCTTATATCTTATCTTTACAAGTGGGAGCACTGCTGAAACATTTAATTATTTTGATAAAGGAAAAATAGTTTGTATGTGTATGTTTTTTCTTCATTTGTTGGCTGTTGGGAAAACCCTCTTTAGTGATGGATCCATCCTTACTGTAAACAGGTGTCCTCAGTCCACATGATTTATATAAAAAAAAAACAAAAAAAACTAAAACAAAAACATTTCTGTAACAATACTATATATTGAGTCATTCCACTGACTCTGTCAAGACCCTTTCCCCTTTGATTCATATCTGAAAACATTGAAACAGAAGACATTTCATTGTAATCAGATGCTCAGTACTCACAAATGTTAAATTTTTGCAGCTAGATTTAAGTTTCAATATTTAAAGCAACAGCATTTTGACCAAAAATTCCTTTCCATGTGTGAACAGGACTGTTGTATTGGCCAAGCAAAGTTATTACAGTGAAGCTGTGTCTCTGTGTGAGAGCTGTGTGAAGTGTTTTGAGAAAGAGTTTGAAAACTGAAATAATGAGAAATGAAAAAGATACATTTTAACCAGGTTTCAGTAAATGCTCTAAAGCAAATGAGAAAACTTGTAATACAAACTTTTAAATAGTTTTTTAACACTGTCCTGCTAACACTAGGTTATGATGCTAAAGGAAAAATCAAAACATGTAATTAGATACATGAATGCTTCAGACTGTTGGATCTACTTCCAAAAGTGTATACCCACGAAATGCATTGTTTGGCTCACTATTCTTTAATCGTTGTTTGCAGTAAAGGGTCAGTATTACAGTCAGTTTGCCTTCTTGGCCATAGTAGACATGACAGGATTGAGAGGTGTGTGATAAGCTAAGACGAAATGCTACAACTCATTGTTTTGTTACATATTGTGTCAGCAAAGTCCAGCAATTGTTTAGTTACTTGCTCAGGTTTACACCGAAAATACTGATCAGCAGTACAACAGAAAAAAACATGAGGCTCTGGATACTTCAAATATAGGCTGTGTTGGAGCTATTTGTAGTTTGTCTTAATTTTCAGTTTTGTTTAATTGCCTGAGCATGTTTTCAGAAATGTGTAGCCAGTGTGGCAAAAATACTCACACTCAACTATAAAACTATTAACTTAAAACAATAATGCAAGCAAAATTAAACGCTAATTTAAAAACTTTGAAAACCCCTGTAAAAATTACTCTTTATCGCCTACATATGACACACAATCACCACACTTATGAATCTCTCCATCACCAACAGCATTCCACTGAGAAAACTAAAATACTTTTTACATTTACTTTTGAGGAGATAGAGCAATATGCCATGCAAGTCTTTATCTAGAAGTGCCATCGTTGCTTTGACATCTTATCAACTTCTGATTTCTTTGTTCTTATTTGTCATACTGAATGTGTCTTCAGGCTGTGTTTTTTGCTGAGAATGTGTTGTTTTATTTTTTTATTTTTTTTATTTTTTTATTTTTTGCTAGGCAGCGTTTAGGATGTAACTAAGAATGTCTTTCTGGTTTGACTTGTGTTTCAAAAGCAGATAATTGCATTTTAGATTTTGCAAAACTGTGTGTGTTAAAAAAATTCTCAGAATTGAGAAAGCCTCTTGGATAAGAGGTGAAACGTCTTCAACTTGAAAAATCTAATCCAGATGACTGCTTTTTTTTAACTTTTGTTGCGATGCATTTACCCTGGACGAGTGAGAGTCTTCACAGACAAAACTGTGTGTGGTTGTGCCTAAAAAGGGATGGTGAGGATGTGTGTTGACTTGTGCCTCTCTTGAATGACCTTTTACTCCCTGGATGTCAAGTTTCAGAATGTGTGCATTTATTTTGACTTCAGGGTCTAAGCATGAGTAAACAACTGTAGTAGTTGAAGGCTAACTTATTGTTAATTTGTCATTTGTTGACGCTCACATTGTGTATTTAGGTACATTTCACATTGCTATATTAGTGTTATAGTTTGTTTGGGTTTATGCCTTAGTTTGACAGGACCAGTAGTGTAATTTACATATACATCTAAGGAGATGGATCTAGTGGGCAGAGAGCATGTTTTTATTATAGGCGGTAGAGAGGCTAAAGGGTTTGCTGTTAATGTCTAAGTTTGCTTTCAATGGTAAACAAACCAACGCAAAATGCACTGTGCACTAAAGACTTGTCCTACAGAGTGCCACAGTGGCCTTCAGATTGTTTGGGATTTGATTATGCTTGGAACAAATACAGTAGCTGCTACATGTAGCATCCCAGAGACCTTTGTTCTGTAATCAATCATGAACGTTATTTCCAGTAAGCAGTACATGGATGTAACACCTACGTGGTAGTTACAGTGTAATTGGACCAGTACTAGGTTCGGCTAAGAGAGCAGTAAGGTGTAAGTGCATTAAAGACCACAGACCATATGAAATGTTTAACTTGCCGGCTTGTAATTAGTTGACATAACAGAACAAAAAACATACAATTGACATAGAATTTTCAAGGTTGCTTTATACCACCTTTAAGAGGGACAATGAAAACTCCCCTCTTTTTGCTTTTTTGTTTGAGTGGTTTAGTTTATCAATCCCTATTTTGTTTAAAACCTATTATTTGGATTTAAAAGGATTTATTTCCAATCTAAGTTTAGTTAAGTAGTTCTTTGTGCTAAGTTCAAGTTTGTTCTTTGAATCTATTTGAGTTAACTCGGTGTTCCTTGAAATCTAATTTAATTCTTTAGTTCAAGATCTATGCAAGTTTTAATTTCCCCCTTTTTAAGTTTCAACCATTACTTGCTTAGTTCGACCAAGAAAATTACTACAATACAACATTACAATTTATTGTTAGAAAATAAAACAAGAGTATAAAATGTACAAAACTCAAAATAATTCAGCAAAAGACTGAATAAATGTGTTTAGCACAGATTAAATGTCTATCCTTTTCTTTAGCTGTGACTCTTTGGTAGTCCGGAATCGTTAATCCTGTATTCGTCCGAGAAGCACTGCTGTTTGCAGTGAAGTGAGGGTAAATCCTACCAGTTTAGATGAAAACCATGCAATGTCCAGCAGAGGGCGTTTCGGTCCTGTCTAATGCACGGTTCAACAGGTCCATGGGCAGCTCGCCATCTTGTTTCCCACACGCCTTCCTGAAGTCCAGTATTCTCTCAATATTTCTCCAGCCAACCTAAATGGCCTACCATAAACAACATAAAGTATGTAAAAATGGGTAAAATAAAACACCATGTAGTCTAAAACATTGGTAAAAGTCTTTTTTTCTTTGCTTAATTGGTACTCGTTCAGAGGGTGCACTCCCCGTAATGGCGGACAGAGACGAGTCGGGGCATTGAACTTACGGCCACACCTCAAGTTAGCACCAATAATAATCGCAATTTCAACGTAAAACAACAGAAATCCACTACCTTAGCTTTCCATTTTCATGAAATGCGCAATATCAGATAACCAAAATTACTTGCACAATATAAAATACATTTGACACACTCACCAAGTCCCGGTCAGTAAAGTACAAAATGTTTCCCAGGCAAGGACAGGTTAAAAAAAAAAAAAACTCCACAACCATGCAGAAAAAAATAAAATAAAATACAGCTCTTAAGACTCCTCACTGTTTTTTTCTTTAGCAGCAGCTCTGCGTGAAATGGCAGCGTTTCTCCCTCGTTTTGACACAGAGACAGACACAACGATCCGATTGGCTGTTGCTAATCACATGGGCCACGCAGCAGCATGCCTTTTCAAAATAAGAGTCTTACACCATTTTAACCATATTAAAACGTAAAATGATACAATAACACATGAATTTACAATTTTTAACCCTTTTAACATGTTTTTTTCAACCAAAATGAAATATTATTGCATGAGATAAAATATTCTTAACTTTAATTTTTATTATTTAAATTGACTTATTTATTGTCTGTTGATTCTTTTTAGGCCTATTCTTAACAAGGCTATGTAACCCTGGGTTACACCCTCCCTGCCTAACTCTATGCAAGTCTCTTTGCATAGTTTAAACCACTTTGATTTCATGTGTTTCAAGGGAACTAGTGAAAGCTTCACTCAAGCTTTGAAAAAAAGATTGCACTACACTAAGGAGGGGCTTCCCCAACTCTGGGTAAGTTAGCAGTTTGGTCGTTTTTCTTTCACGAGAAGATCTTCTGACAGTTTGGTCTGTATCAGAATCATGTTTTTCACCATTACTTTCATCCACAGGTGCATCTTTGTTCACGTCAGTTTGAGTTAGCTCCTTTTGATTTGTTTTGGTTTCATTCGGTGCATTTTCTACTCCATCTGTTTGTGTTTCTTGTTCTCTTTCCTTTACAGGTTCAGGTAAGTTCTCCGTGTCGGGCAAGTTCTCTGTGTCGGGCAAGTTCTCCGTGTCGGGCAAGTTCTCCGTGTCGGGCAAGTTCTCTGTGTCGGGCAAGTTCTCCGTGTCGGGCAAGTTCTCCGTGTCGGGCAAGTTCTCCGTGTCGGGCGAGTTTCCACAGTCGGGCGAGTTTCCAGTCGGGCGAGTTTCCAGTCGGGCGAGTTTCCACAGTCAGGTGAGTTTCCACAATCAGGTATGGGAGGAAGGCCAATTCTGTACTCTTTGATGGACCTTGAAATTTCTCGAGAAGGACCTGAAGAATAATACAGTGGATAGCTATCCTCCTCCTCAGAGTTATACTCAAGTTCATGGTCATCAGAGTCAGTTGTTGGATTTTTTCGTGTGCTTGTCCGGCGAGGCTTTTCTTGGACTGCGGAAGGACTTTCAGGAACCATTGTCAGGAACCCGCAGGGTAACAAAAGGTCTCTGTGGAGAGTTCTAGTGGGACCATCTTGATGCTCGGGCTTGACTGTATATACAGGTAGGTTGCCCTTTTGACTTATGACAACATGGACTATAGATTCCCACTTATCAGCCAACTTGTTTTTGCCTCTTATCCGAACATTTCTCACAAGCACACGATCGCCAACCTCAAGGACAGATTCAGTAACATGTTTGTCATAGCGAACTTTATTTCTTTCAGCAACTTTGGCAGCATTTTTGGTAGCCAGCTGGTAGCTCTCTTGAAGGTGAGATTTAAGAGCTTTGACATACTGCGAGTGTGACTGTTGCTGACGCTGATTTAAAGGGACATTAAAGGCAAGGTCAATTGGTAGTCTGGGCTGCCTACCAAACATTAACTCATATGGCGTAAATCCTGTACTTTCATGTTTGGTGCAGTTATACGCGTGTACAAGCGGTTTAACAAAGTCACGCCAGTGCCTCTTGTCTTCGTCTTTGAGTGTACCAAGCATGTTTAATAAAGTTCTATTAAACCTTTCAACAGGGTTTCCCCTGGGATGATAGGGTGTTGTCCTGACTTTCTGAATACCAGCTAGGTCACAAAGTTCTTTGATTGTTTTAGACTCAAAGTCTGCACCTTGATCACTATGAATTTTCTCCGGAAAACCATAGTGGATGATGAAATTTTCCCAAAGGCTCTTGGCTACAGTTTTAGCCTTTTGGTTTGGAGTAGGGGTCGCTACAGCATATTTGGTAAAGAAATCTGTAATGACAAGAACATCCTTTGTGTTACTCCGGTCTGGTTTGATTGCCAGAAAGTCAATGCAGACTAATTCAAGGGGTCTGGTAACTTGAATATTTACAAGTGGTGCTGCCTTCTCTGGCAGTGTCTTTCTGCAAACACATCGACTACAGCTCTTGATTTTCTTTTCGACATCTAGGGCCATTTTTGGCCAGAAAAATCTGGATCGTGCGAGATCGAGAGTCCGCTCCATGCCAAGATGACCCATGTCATCGTGAAGACTTTTCAAAACCATGTGTCTCAGACTGTCAGGTAGAACGAGTTGACACTGAATCTCTTCACCAACTTGCCTCTTTCTGTACAGAATCCCATTCTGCAACTCTAGTTTGTTTAGCTCCCGCAAAAGGATGGGAAGTTGTGGGATCTCTCTGCGTACACCAGGGGGAGATGTTTCGCCTGTTTCAAGCTGGTGAATGATTTCATTTATGGCAGGGTCATTTCTTTGATTTTGTCTCAGCTCCTCTTCTGAAACACTTGGGATAACTGGAAAACCATCACACTGATCAAAACTGTCGGGAACGGCTTTGGCTGACATGGACAAAGATGTTACGAATGGGCAGGTAAGAACATTACTTGTATCTAAAGACTGGAGGATGAGATGTTTTTCACAGATTGCACTGACAGCATTTTGAGGAACCTGAGTGAAAGGACCAGTGCCAGGTGAGTGATGTTGTACAAACTGGCGTATTCGCTCTTCTTTCTGGGAGACTAGGTCATTTACTGGTTCAGGATGCGGGCGGCGGGATAAACCGTCTGCATCCATGTTTTGCTTGCCTGCTCTGTACTGAAGCTGGAACTCAAAGGAGGACAAGGCAGACAACCAGCGATAACTTGTAGCATCCAACTTAGCTGTGGTCAAGATGTAAGTTAAAGGATTGCTGTCTGTTATCACTGTAAAGGGGCTCCCATACAAATAATCACAAAATTTTTCTGTTACAGCCCACTTGAGGGCTAAAAACTCAAGCTTGTGAGCTGGGTAACGGTTTTCACTTTTTGACAGTCCTCTGCTGGCAAATGCGATCACACGCATCTCTCCCTCCTGCTCTTGATAAAGGGCTGCCCCTAGCCCAGTCGTGCTTGCATCTGTATGTAGTACATAAGGTATTTTTGGGTTGGCAAACCCTAACACTGGAGCTGTAGTGAGTTTGTTGATTATAGTCACAAACGCTTGTTGACAGCTTTCTGTCCATCTTTCTCCGAAGGGGGCTTTTGGCTGAAAGTACTGGACATTGTTTGTCTTAGGGCCACGGGTCTTTCTCAGAGGTGGGTATCCGGCGGTCAGATTTGTCAGGGGTTTTACAATTTTGGAAAAGTCTTTAATAAAACGCCTATAATACCCTGCAAACCCTAAAAAAGAGCGAAGCTCTTTAAGGTTTCTGGGACTTGGCCATGTTTTAAGGGTTGCAACTTTTTCAGGGTCTGTTTCAACACCATGTTGGGAGACGATGTGCCCCAAGTATCTTACAGATGTCTGAAAAAATTTACATTTTTCAAGGGACAATTTGAGGCCATATTCCTTGAGACGACTAAGCACATGGAGAAGGCGTGTTTCGTGTTGTTCAAGGGTCTCAGAAAAAACTATAAGGTCATCCAAAAATACTAGGACTTCCTTAAGGTTGATGTCGCCCATACATTTCTCCATCAGCCTTTGAAAAGTGCTGGGAGCGTTTGTTATGCCCTGAGGCATCCGATTAAACTCCCAGAAACCCATGGGACAAACAAAGGCTGTCTTGTGTTTGTCTGCCTCGTTAACCTCAATCTGATAGTACCCGCTCTTGAGGTCGAGGACCGAAAACCACTTCAATCCTGTGAGGGCTGAAAATGCCTCTTCTAAATTTGGAAGGGCGTAGGCATCTTTGATCGTGTTAAGATTTAATTTTCGATAATCTACACAAAGCCTAACATCTCCATTCTTCTTCCTCACCACCACTATTGGTGAGGAAAATGGCGACTCTGATTCGCGGACTATCCCTGCCTCGCTCAGCTCTTGCAAATGCCTCCGAACAGCATCAACGTCTTGAGGACGTATAGGACGGGGTCTGTGTTTAAAGGGCATTTCATCGCTCAGTTTTATTTGGTGCTTTACTTTGCTTGTACAACCAAAATCTGTTTCATGTTGTGCGAAAACCTCTGGCATTACACTCAGTTTTTGTGTGAGTCGCTCTTTCCATTCAGCTGGAACTGGAGAATCAGCAAAGTTTAGATTTAGCATGGTGGATTCACTTGGCTTTGGAATTTGGGACTGTTTAGACTTTATCTGACTTGGTGACACTACCTCCTGTATAGCATGAACCTCAGCAATGACACTTTTTGCAGAGATGACAATGTCGTGCTTACTCTCGTTGCGCAGCACCACCGGCAACCGCTGTGAGTGTCTGTCAGGAAGGGTAAGTAAACAATTGGTGACTAAAACACCACCTGGCAAGGAGGATGTGGAGGGTGATTCGACAACAACCCACTTGTCTGGGGTTTTGGTGGCAACATGGACTGACCCCTCCAAGACACGAGTTTGGCCTGCTGGAATAATTTCCGACTCCTTTCCTGATAGCCTAACAAGTCCAAGGCTGCTGTTTTCCTTTTGCTTTTGTCTTTGTTGCAACACACTTAGCACTACTCTGTAACCATAGGGTAGGGCTTGGAGATCGACATTGGTTAGGGAAAAACTCTCATAAAGAAGGTCTAAAGTGTTGGCCTATTAAAAGAGAGGACTGAATATTAGAGCGTGTGTCTGGAACAACTAACGCAAAGGTCTCCACAGTAATGTCAGAGCCAAAACAGTTTTTTGGAAAGGTAATGTCAACACCAATAAAGCCTAAATATGGGACATTTTGACCGTTTGCAGCCTCTACTTCCAGCAGCTCATTTATCGGATGGACCTCCAGGTGAGAAAGATTACTTTTATAGTATGAATGGGACACAGTGGTCACCTGCGACCCGGTATCAAGAAGGCAACTGCAGCTTTGTTCATTTATTTGTACTTGAGCCGTGTACTTGGCTCCAATCAAGCCTTTTGGCAATTTTGCAGTGGCTGATTTGTTGTGAAGAACCCATTTTTTAGGTTTTCTTGAATGTCCAGAAGTGGGACTGGTTTCGCTTGTAGCACCCATTTGTCCCGCAATGAGGGCTGATTTTAGTTTAAAGGTGAATTGGGCTTCTTTGTTTTGTCTGTCCCATAATGACTGTTTTTCTTTCAACTGTTGTCTCTTCTCAGCAACTAAAGAAGGGTTTGGGTCATTGGAGCATGCTAACACAATATGACCATCCTCGCCGCATTGGAAACAATACCATGGCTTTGGTCTATTCTTTGCAGCTTGAGGTGTCGGGGGTGCTTGTGCAGATACTTTAGCTTTAATCTTTGTCTTGGCATTTACCTTTTGCGCACTCGCCCTCTTGGGAGAGTCTGTTGGCTTAAGACTGGCAAGATGGCTCTGAAGTCCTGTGATTTGTGCCTTTAGTTCTTTGACCAGATTGTCTGGAGAAGCTATGGGTTGGTCTATTTTTTGTACTTTGATCTTAGTGAGTTGACTGTGCAAGTTGGTTATTTGTCTTTGCATTTCTGTGAGGTCATTTTGCATTGAGGGTTCAGGCACATCAGTGTTTGCAACAATGGTATGTGAAGCTACTTTTGGTCTGGTAGCGGCAAAATGTTTTTTCATTCTGCTCTCTTTGGCTGTATGCTTATCTTCCTCCACTCTTAACTGCAGCAATAAATCTGCAAAAGGAGGGGGGTTATCTTTTTTTCGTTCAAGCTGAAGGTCTGCTAAGAGAGCATTATCCGAACACCCTCGACAGAACTGGCGTAAAAGGTGTCGGTCTGCTTCACTAGCTGAAATGCCACCTCTTTTCAGGGCTTTGGAGAGAGCTGTTTGTAATCGATGGAGGTAATGTGATGGCTTTTCACCTGCATCTTGCAGTGTGTTGAGAAATTTAGCAAAAAGCTCATCGCCATCTTCTACAGTGCCGAATGCTGAATTTAGAAGTTCGATGTAAGCAATAGGCAGTGCTCGGGGGCCTAAGGGCTTGACTACATTTGCGGCAGGTGGCACCAGACTGTCTAAAATCTTTCGTGAGCGCTGCAGGTCAGACGGGTCTGGGTCTTGAAGAACAAGCTCAACGCTGTTGCGCCACGTGTCAAAATCAACTTCATGAGTGGGACAAGGTACTTTGCCAGAAAACTGTCTTAAACGAAAGGATGCACTCACTGGTGAGACAGGACTTTCACTTCTGACGATGTGCTCCACAACAACCTTTTGCACCTCTGGGTGAGTTATAAGGCTCTGATGAATGTTAGAAGCTAAATCGTAATGGGTTGATTTGACTGATCCAGGTTCATTGGCACTTGAGTTACTTTTATTTATTTCCTCAGTTTCACTTTGAAAAGCTTGGTCAACAGCTTGTGTTTCAATGGTGACTGGGAATGTGGTGCGACTTTGTGTTTCTCGGGTGGAAAACCCATTTTCAGGTGGTTCTGGATCACCTGCTATTGACTGACTGCATTTAGAAAGGTGTTCTTGCAAAACTATTTCAAAAGGCTGGCTGCTTAGTTTGGCAATTTTTTGCAGTTCACTGAAAAAACGGTGGGTGGCGCTGTTGGTAACTGCCGCCATGTACTCAGTTGACAGGGCTCTGATTTGATAAGTGATTTCATTTTGAGTCTCAAGTGTGTAGGGCAGTAAGGGTTCAAGTAATGTCAAGGCAGCTCCACTCTCATATTCCACAAGAGCATTATTGTGGTGGGGAGACTGGGGATCATCAACTTTTATGGTTCTCGAAATGCGCCCATACTTGTTTAAGAAGTCAGTTAGATCTTCGTCAAAGCTTGTGTCAGTGAGCCCACTAACAATGACTGAGTTTGGAATTTTAATGTTTTCTTTGTCAACAATGTCCATCTTTACCAGGGTTGGCCTATTTCAAAGTCTGGGTCAAAAATACAGATTTTCTCCCAATTCACGATGTGTCAAAAGTTTTATTACTGCTCCTGGCTGGCTCGCCACTTTCTGTAACACCTACGTGGTAGTTACAGTGTAATTGGACCAGTACTAGGTTCGGCTAAGAGAGCAGTAAGGTGTAAGTGCATTAAAGACCACAGACCATATGAAATGTTTAACTTGCCGGCTTGTAATTAGTTGACATAACAGAACAAAAAACATACAATTGACATAGAATTTTCAAGGTTGCTTTATACCACCTTTAAGAGGGACAATGAAAACTCCCCTCTTTTTGCTTTTTTGTTTGAGTGGTTTAGTTTATCAATCCCTATTTTGTTTAAAACCTATTATTTGGATTTAAAAGGATTTATTTCCAATCTAAGTTTAGTTAAGTAGTTCTTTGTGCTAAGTTCAAGTTTGTTCTTTGAATCTATTTGAGTTAACTCGGTGTTCCTTGAAATCTAATTTAATTCTTTAGTTCAAGATCTATGCAAGTTTTAATTTCCCCCTTTTTAAGTTTCAACCATTACTTGCTTAGTTCGACCAAGAAAATTACTACAATACAACATTACAATATATTGTTAGAAAATAAAACGAGAGTATAAAATGTACAAAACTCAAAATAATTCAGCAAAAGACTGAATAAATGTGTTTAGCACAGATTAAATGTCTATCCTTTTCTTTAGCTGTGACTCTTTGGTAGTCCGGAATCGTTAATCCTGTATTCGTCCGAGAAGCACTGCTGTTTGCAGTGAAGTGAGGGTAAATCCTACCAGTTTAGATGAAAACCATGCAATGTCCAGCAGAGGGCGTTTCGGTCCTGTCTAATGCACGGTTCAACAGGTCCATGGGCAGCTCGCCATCTTGTTTCCCACACGCCTTCCTGAAGTCCAGTATTCTCTCAATATTTCTCCAGCCAACCTTAATGGCCTACCATAAACAACATAAAGTATGTAAAAATGGGTAAAATAAAACACCATGTAGTCTAAAACATCGGTAAAAGTCTTTTTTTCTTTGCTTAATTGGTACTCGTTCAGAGGGTGCACTCCCCGTAATGGCGGACAGAGACGAGTCGGGGCATTGAACTTACGCCACACCTCAAGTTAGCACCAATAATAATCGCAATTTCAACGTAAAACAACAGAAACCCACTACCTTAGCTTTCCATTTTCATGAAATGCGCAATATCAGATAACCAAAATTACTTGCACAATATAAAATACATTTGACACACTCACCAAGTCCCGGTCAGTAAAGTACAAAATGTTTCCCAGGCAAGGACAGGTTAAAAAAAAAAAACTCCACAACCATGCAGAAAAAAATAAAATAAAATACAGCTCTTAAGACTCCTCACTGTTTTTTTCTTTAGCAGCAGCTCTGCGTGAAATGGCAGCGTTTCTCCCTCGTTTTGACACAGAGACAGACACAACGATCCGATTGGCTGTTGCTAATCACATGGGCCACGCAGCAGCATGCCTTTTCAAAATAAGAGTCTTACACCATTTTAACCATATTAAAACGTAAAATGATACAATAACACATGAATTTACAATTTTTAACCCTTTTAACATGTTTTTTTCAACCAAAATGAAATATTATTGCATGAGATAAAATATTCTTAACTTTAATTTTTATTATTTAAATTGACTTATTTATTGTCTGTTGATTCTTTTTAGGCCTATTCTTAACAAGGCTATGTAACCCTGGGTTATATGGACATAAATAAACAAAACATTTCCATTTTCATGTAACAGAAATGATTCACTCTTGATATATAACATCATTCTCAATTAAAACTGTATTCCTATTTTGCTGGTTCAAATGTTGCAGTTTACCTAATTGTTAATATACTAGGTTTAAATGTAGAAATCTATTTCAAATGCATTATTATTACTACGGTATTCTCTTTTGTCAATAATGTAGCACTACAGTTAAATCAGAGAGTGCAGCATATAACTTCCTGCATACTACCCAACTAATTTTCTAACTACGGATACTTTTTTTAGTTTTTCTACTTTTATAGTAGGTGCGCAAATTTTATTGATGAAATTGTGCCACAGAAATTTTGCAATTTTTGCACCGCAGGGCTAAAGATGTGAAAATGTCATTTGCTGCAGATGAGCAGTTGTTGTAGTTTTAAATGCTTTGACTGGCTGTAACATGTGTTTCAGAAAGTAATTAACAGTCAGTTGGGACTTGGGTAAATTCTATAAAACACAATTTTTCTTTGTCTGTGTAAAAACGTTAGGTATATGCTGATGGTAAATGTGAATCAGTACCTCCAGTTTTTATTTTTGTTGCAATTACAGAGAATTGGCTGTGATTAGGAGACTTCTGTGGATTCACTAGCTCAATATCCAAGGCAATTATTATTAGGCCCGAGTGCCAATAATAATAATAATAATAATATTGTTGTTATTATTATTATTGTTATTAGTATTGTTATTTTATGTGATACTGTGCACAGGCCATACAATGAACCTTTGCTCTCAAGTACTTCAAGACTTATAAAGAAAGCATTTCACTTTGTGATTATGCATTAAGATTGTGCATTTGACAGTTGCCTTTTACGTGGCTTCTCTCTAAAAAAAAGAAAAAGAAGTTATTAGTCACTATTAACTAAAATGCATACAAAGTAATACATGCTTTGGCAAACTGAGTTACACTGGATTTTTTTTTTTTTTTTTTTTTTTTTTTTTTTTTTTTTTTGCATGGAAGCAGATTTCAATAGTTTAGAAACTTGGTGGATAAAAATAGTTAAAGTTTAGCTCACGGTGGCGCTATATGCCAGTATAACGACCGGACCTTAGCCACTGCTACACATTCTTGAGACTTGGCACGGGAACTGCAGATTATATGGTACGTGGTTTTACGCGTCTTTTTGTCACTCGCGTGAAGATGGTATTTAAGAAGAAAACCTGGAGCTTTGTGTTTATATTCATGTGGATTCAGGCAGCGTGGGGAGACGTGAGCTATTCCCTACCAGAGGAAACGAAACGAGGATGGGTAATTGGAAATATAGCTAAAGATCTTGGGCTGAAGGGCAGCGAATTAAGCCACAGAAGAGCCCGCATTGACACCGAGGAGACGGAGAAGCGTTACTTCGACATAAACGCGGAGAACGGAAACCTGATTGTTGCCGACAGAATTGACCGAGAGGAGCTTTGTGGTGAAAGGGTGTCGTGTGTCGTTAAACGCGAGCTTGTTCTGGAGAGCCCTCTTGAGCTTCATCGAATTAGCGTACATATTCAAGATATAAATGACAATGCACCCCAATTTAACGAAGAGGTTATTGATCTAGAAATTAGCGAGTCTACAGACAGGGGTGCTCGTTTCTTAATGGAGGAGGCGCATGATGCGGATGTGGGGCAAAATTCAGTCCAACAATACAGTCTTAACAAGAATGAGAATTTTGTTTTGTTAATTACGGGAAATACCATAGAGCTAGTGCTTGATAAAGAATTAGATCGTGAAAAACAAGAGGATATTTATTTGACTCTGACAGCTTTGGATGGCGGCTCTCCTCAGAAATCAGGGACAGTAGCCATTCACGTCACTGTATTGGATGCTAATGATAACGCCCCTGTGTTTAGCCAGGCCGTGTATAAAGCCAGTCTTCCTGAAAACTCACCCCTAGACACTGTAGTAGTTACAGTAAGTGCAGCTGATGCAGATGAAGGGGTCAATGGTGATGTGAGTTATGATTTTGGACATGTTACTGAAGATGTAAAAAAGACATTTAGCATTAATACCAAAACAGGGGAGATAAGAGTGAAAGGTAATGTTGACTTTGAAGCGACAACTTCCTTTGAAATGCGTATTAAAGCAAAAGATGGATTAGGATTATCATCTCATGGTAAGGTCATAATTTCTGTCACTGATGTGAATGACAATGCCCCCATGGTCAGTTTAAAATCCTTGTCTAATACAATAGCAGAAAACACCCCTCCTGGTACAGAGGTGGGCATCATTAATGTACAGGACAGAGACTCAGAGAACAACAGACAGGTCCACTGCTCCCTTCAGACTGGTGTTCCATTCAAGTTAATACCTTCCATTAAAAACTATTATTCTCTAGTGACCACAGAACAGCTGGATCGTGAGCTAGTGTCTGATTACAATATTACAATCACTGCCACTGACGAGGGCTCCCCACCGCTGTCCTCCTCTAAAACTGTCCACTTAACTGTAGCTGACATCAATGACAACCCTCCTGTGTTTGAGGAGCAGTCCTACAGCGCATATGTGACTGAGAACAACAAACCTGGCTCCACTTTACGTTCTGTTGCTGCTCGAGACCCAGACTGGAGACAAAATGGGACAGTGGTTTATTCTCTGTTACCTGGTGAGGTGAATGGGGCCTCAGTGTCCTCCTATGTATCTGTTAATGGAGACACAGGGGTGATCCATGCTGTGAGGGCTTTTGATTATGAACAGTTCAGGAGTTTTAAAGTCCATGTGATGGCCAGAGACAATGGGTCTCCTCCACTCAGCAGCAATGTGACAGTCAATTTGTTTATATCTGATGTAAATGACAACTCACCACAAATACTGTACCCCACCCCAGAGGGGAACACCTTCATGACTGAACTGGTCCCCAAAGCTGCACATGCAGGCTCTCTGGTGTCCAAAGTGATAGCAGTGGATGCAGACTCTGGACAGAACGCCTGGCTGTCCTATCACATAGTCAAATCCACAGATCCTGGACTTTTTACTATTGGTCTCCACAGTGGAGAGATCAGGACCCAGCGGGACATCTCTGAGTCTGACAGCATGAAACAGAACCTTATTGTGGCAGTGAAGGATAACGGACAGCCTCCTCTCTCTGCCACCTGCTCCATGTATTTACTGATCTCTGATAACTTGGCTGAAGTGCCTGAACTAAAGGACATTTCTTATGATGAGAGGGACTCAAAGCTGACTTCCTATCTGATTATTGCACTGGTGTCAGTGTCTACATTTTTCCTCACCTTCATTATTATTATCCTGGGTGTGAGGTTTTGTCGCAGGAGGAAGCCCAGACTGTTGTTTGATGGAGCAGTTGCAATTCCCAGTGGTTATCTGCCTCCTAATTATGCAGATGTTGATGGCACAGGAACCCTACGGAGCACTTACAACTATGATGGCTACTTGACCACTGGATCCAGGACAAGTGACTTTAAATTTGTGTCATCCTACAATGATGACACTCTTCCTGTTGATGCAACCCTTCAGAAAGATTCAATAGACTTTTCTGCAGATTCGTTTGGAGATTGTGATGGCTTTACGGAGGTAGGCATTCATTTTAATTCATAAAATACACAGTATTTTCTGAAAAGAAGTGAACCCAGCTTTACACGATACAACCTTTCTTAACTTCCACATACTAAACACTTTAAAAGTTCAATAACTCCACAAAAAATAATCCAGTGCAATTTTAAACCTTTACTGGTGACAAAACTAATCACAAATTATAGCAAAAGCAACATTATTTGTCTATCCATAAACATATCTGCAAATACCACAAGTGATGCCTGAGGTGACTGAAAACAATTCTGATTTAATCTAGTATGTTCAATATTTAAAGTATTTTATTCTCACTGTTTAACACTTCTTTTGTGAGAGATTTTAAATTATTATCCTATTTATTGCACCCACACATTTGTACACTCACATTTTAAAAACAATTAAAGTGGTATTTTTTCCACAGAGGTGGCAGTCATTCACGTCAATAAAACAAAGGTGATGGAAGTACAGGGGAAGCATTTGATTTTGCTTATCAGTGATTATTGGATCAAATATGTTTTTCAATCAATGCAAATTTTCATTTGGCTATAGCACATGTGAGAAAGTCATTGAGGAAAGAGGTCATGAGAAAGTTGAGTAAAATCTTTTCATTACCTTAGATTTTAACTTAAGTCACACCTAAGTACAGTTTAGTATACTTTTTTCATACCATTAATACCAACTTAAGTATAACTTAATAACTAGAATATTTAGTTTGTATTGATTTTAATAATACTTTTGTTCTATCTGAGGGGTATTAAAACTATACTATTAAAATATTTATGAATATAATTATATTGTATGCAAAATTTATTAAAATATGTGAAGAATGTTCTTAAAATACATAATATCATTTTTACTAAACTTTATAGCATACTATATTTATACAAACGGAGACTGACGCACTCAATAGGATTTCAAAAATATTTAAAAAGCCTTTATTTCATGGGCAGTATTTAGTTTAAAAACGCCAACGCGTTTCAGCCTCTCAGGGCCTTCATCAGGATATGTGCATCATTAAAAGAAACAAAATGGCTGCCAGAACTGTTTTATACCTCAAGATCATGTGACCTATTCACATGACCAATGCAAAGAGTAAATCCATAACAAGATAATCACACCACATTATCGTAGAAACCACAAATAAGAAAAGTAAATCATTTCAATATAAACAGAGAATAATGACAAAAAATAATCACAAAAACATGACACATAACTATGGAATCACAATGAAAAGCAATTCACAAAAAAGGAGTAAAGTCAAGTTCTTCATTTAGGCCTGGATATTGTGTTGCCTTTAGAGTATATATCCAATATACTATATTCATATTTTTATGTTTCAGCTTCTGTCTTTGTTATTCAGAGTTGCCACAGTGAACCAGTTGCATGGTGATTTGGCAGGGTTTTTATGGTGAATGCCCTTCCCGTCACAACCAGCCACATTCAGTGTATGGAGTAAGTAATGTCAACGACAGTATGTGCTTTGGCCGAGATTTAAACCGGCTACCCTCCTGGTTGCTGGGTCAATGCTTAACCCACTTCGCCTAAAAAATAGCATGTTCGCAGAGGTACCGCTACCAACATTAACACCTTGACGCACGTTCAAATCCCGTGAATGGCAAAAGAAATGTTGAGCTAATAAAAGCATATTTTTCTTCCCCTTAATGCACAATTATATGTTAATTTAACAAAATGAGACATTATTCATACACATATTTGTCATTAATGAAGCCTAGCGCCGTTTATGGCCTGTGATGTCACTATATTGCGGTGCGTGTCAGTTTAATTATTTTACAGCATATAGCTTTACCACGTAAAACCACTGACACGATACACATGTAACTGCAGCTGGTACACATTTTATATTCAGTGATTGTATTATTTGTAATTCTGATTCAGTTCATTTTATTATTGTTTATATTGTAATGCATGAGACTTGAGATTTGCAGATTTTTTATGTACACACTAAAATGCCACCACAAACTGCTAATATTTGAAACCCATTACACTTATAATAAATAATAATGCAATAAAAAAAGCTTATTTTTATACAATAACAAAATAACGGTACATGATGTGTAAAATTTGTCCTAAAATTTACCACATGGAATGACTCAGTGATTTCATTCAAAGAATGTTTATTTCAGAACAAAATACTGTTAATGAAAGAGGTTTTTTTTATTACAGCCAAAGCAAGGACAAGCATTACAAACGACAGTAATAAAATGAACTGTTCTAGTGTGCTAATATTTACAAATATATTATTTTTAACATAAATATTTTAAGGTAAGAGGGTAGAAGAGTATGTTGGTGTGGTTACATTGCCATCAAGCTAAGATGCTCTTCAATATAATATTCAATATTCAATAATATAGTCCAGTAAAAATGTGTAATTGCAATACAGATATTAAAATAAATTCATAATACATATATTTACAAAACTATACACAAACATGTTAATAATATACTGTTAAAATGAATAAAAGGAATAAAAAGTCTCAGTTTGTCTTTTACAGTATCTTATTCTCTTTCCACTTTTTTCTTCTTGCTGCTTGTTTTTGTGATAAAGCTGTGTCATGTATGAAATAACACCTCTGCAACTAAGCATTGGAAATGCAAGACATTGTGAAGCTGACAGAGGAATCAGAGAAAGAGAAAATACTTTGTGCTGTAGGTCAAATAGTTTGTGAAGCAGACTGCACGAGCTGGACACACTGTCTGTGGTGTAGGGCAGACCATGTGTGAAGCAGGCTGCAGGAGCTAGACACACTATCTGTGGTGTAGGACTGATTTTGAAGCAGGCTGGAGGAGCTGGACACACCATCTGTGGTGTAGGACAGATAGTTGGTGAAGCAGACTGCAGGAGCTGAGGAGCTGGATGAAGGACAAAACATGAGGACTGTCCACAGAGGTTGCTTGAGCTCTGCTCATAACAGGTGGTAGGTGTTGCTGGTGCAGAGATGCCATGCTTAAGAACACTCAGTACTTGTCTGTGTATATGTTCAGTACAAGTTTACTGTACATGTAGCTGCTACTATCAATAAAAAAATATGTAAGGAAAAGGAATAAAAACATCTTTACAGACTTATTTATAATGAAATGAAGGAGCCTGAATATTAAAGCATTAAATATTAATTTACCACAATAACAGTTTTGTTAAATTTGCCAATAGATCTGGAATATCTGCGCTGTTGATATTTAGGTCTGCAGTTAGGCTTCACGGGGTGACACAAACGTTTAAAAAGAAGGCGTACTGTAGTAGGTAGTTAAAACTGCCCATAACCTGTGTGTACATGCCTACACTGTTACATTAGAATGTATACATTATAATTAACAAAACTGATTATGGCCAAAGGCAAAATCTGTATTCTGCAGATGGATCCTAGTGCCATACATTGTGTGATAAAAATATAGCACTCAAGGTAACTTCCATTTATTACTTTCATTACATGTCATTGCTAGACCTTAACATGATAAAGATAATCACTTTAACTTGTCAAAAAACGTTTCTATCAAAATGGTAACAAACTACCAAAATGAGCAGCATGTCCCTCTCCTGTCGGACATGTTGGTCATTGTTGTACTAATGGAAGTGAATTGTATAGAAAGTATGAACATCTTAATTTACATACTCCTCCTCCTCCTTGGAATACACAATTAATGAGTTTGGTAATAACATAGATCCTGATAATCATTTCTACAGTAGTCTAATGAATAATTGTGAATATTATAATGATGATAATGATGATTTAAAAGTGTCAAAATAGAAGGTACATTTACAATAATACACTTTAATAGTAAGCATTTGTATAAAAACTATAATAGTATCAAAGAATATCTCAGGCAATTTAGCAAATTCAGTGTTATTGCATTTTCTGAGACCTGGATAGATACAGAGAGTGGTTGTGACATGGAACTGGAGGGATATGAGTTGTTTACACAAAACGGGATTAATAAAAAAAGGAGGGGGAGTGGCATTATGTGTAAATAGATTTGAGATGTAACATGATAAATAGTGGGGTGCACGGTGGCAGAGCGGTTAGCGGTCACCTCCCAGCAAGGAGATCGTGGGTTTGAGCCCCAGGCTGACCAACACACCTTCACATGAACTCTCTGGGTGGAGTCTGCATGTCCTCCCCGTGTTACCGTGGGTTCTGGCTTCCTCCCACTGTCCAAAGACATGCATGTGTTAGGTGAATTGGTGACTCTAAATTGCCCGTGGTGAATTAATGTGAGAGTGAATGGTTGTCTGTCTGTGTTTGTCTCTGTGTCAGCCCTGGGTGTAGGGTGCAGGGTGTACCCCGCCTATGGCCCAAAAGTTACTGGGATAGGCTCCAGTCACCCGCAACCCCCAACGGGAATAAGCGGAAGAAAATTAATAAATGAATGAATGATAAATAGTAAGTCAGCCACCATTGATGGGGTTTTAGAATGCCTATGAATTGTTGTTTAAGATTATAAAAATATAGTTGTAAGCTGTTTGTATAGGACACCTGGATCATACTTAGACACATTTCACCAAAACATTGTGACAGTTTGTTTAGCAATATTGACAACAAGGTGCACATTGTGTGTGGTGACTTTAATAGTAATCTTTTAGACCCACACCAAAATATGAAAACAACAGATTTTACCACTGCCATGTATAGTAATAATCTATTCCCACTTATCATTAAACCAACTAGAAATACAGTTGACACTGCTACACTAATTGACAATATATTTACCAATGAATCAGGAAGCCAAATAACAGCTGGATTACTCATCAGTGATATTACTGACCATCTTCCTGTTTTTAGTATTTTTCATCAACTTCTTCAAAAAGATAATAATATTAAAACAGAAAACAATAAATTGATCCTATTGACAAATATGTTAATAGTACAGTTTTTATACACTTGAAATAGAATCAAAGTCTTATTAAAATCAATAAAAATGAAATATATTAAAGTCAAGTATTTTACACTGTACTTACAATAATTGTGACTTAAGTTGTGCTGATGATATATCAGAAGTATACTAAGTATGATATCTGAAAATAGCACTCTTTTGTATACTAATCTTTAGCACACTTTTGTACTAAATGTGCTTAAATGTAGTACACTTTAATATACTTTATTTTTACCTGGGAAAGTATAATTTTTACAAGTATACTAAAATTTGCTTTAAAATAAGCATGGCTAATTATATTGCAGATAATTAAATTGTGTTTTAAAGAAAATGTATTTAAAGTTAAATATGTTTATAGTACATTTAAACATTAGCAAATATTTATTTCTTTATGAAAAGTGTGATTTTAGGTAGACTATTTAAAAGATATTTTATAAAAGTATACTTAATATAAGTTAATACCAATAAATTAATATTTAAGTATTAGTACAAATAAGTTCACTTTTCAGAAATGCACTCAAATACTACTTGAGTTAAATATTTAAAAATATTGTCTTTAAATCCACTATTATTGTGTTAATAGATAGTGCACAAATATTTTGTGTGCTACTAATGTACGCAATTGTAATTAAGTACATTTATAGTACATTATTTTGTAGTATTTTTTTTTTTACCTGATTTATCTGCCTCTGTTCAGCCCTCATAGCATTGTGAGACTACAAAGGCCCCCAGCAACTTTGCCAATCTTTCCAGTCCACTTATTGGAGTTGATTGCTCCTGTGAGGTCCCAATGATGACATGATTCTCAGGTTGTCTATAATCTATTCTCTTCTCTATTGTATATTTCCTATTTATAATTGAGCAGCTCTAAAACACCCACCATAGACTTAATTGTGGATTTGATCTGGAAATCATATTCATGAGCTGACAAAGTAATGCATATTGTAATTCTTGTCTAGTTTAATCATATTAGTTGTTTTACACAATTAATTAAAAACCTAACTTTCTCTTGGAAATGCTGTTTTTATCTTGGTTTTGTGTCAGATATGTTACTGTGCATATGTGTCTGTGATATATGTTTGCATACAGTTTCATATTGATTATATTATTTACAGGAATAAATGTGCGGTAGAGTTTATTCTGCCCAGGAGCTATGCTATGCATATTTATTTATGTTTATACTGTTAATTTTAGTTTAGTTTTTAGTTCGTTTTAAAACAGAACATAAAAATAGCGAATGCAGCTTAGAGAAAGTGCACAATTAAGGAGTTTAAGGTCTTGATGAATTCCGCTCCACTAATTTAAATCACTATTATTCACATGTACACGTCTGATGCGGGCTGTTCTTATAATATTGTAATACTTGTAATACTTCAAAGTACCCACTGGGGGGAAGTTGGCAACCATTTCTGTTCGATGCAATGCTGGGGATTAAGTAATGCAATCAAAAAATCATGTATCAAAAGCTGCTGGCGTGTGGCCCTTCGCCTCTTGAAAATTAATTTGAAATATATATTTTGCATTTTAGTTGTATTTTTGCAGTCTGCTACAAAGTGTGACTCAGACTGCATTCTATGCCGTGTCTGGCCGAATCTGTGTCAGTAGAACTGGAGTATTGGGTTAAAGCCGTAGGCTGGGCACGTATCACTGGATGTTGCTGTGAATTGCTGGAGAAATGGAGGGGCGGTTTGTAGTGTGTGTATGCGTGTGAGTCAGACACAGCGAGAGAGAAAGAGATGCGGATAGCGGAAGCATGTAGAGCATGATTAACACAGCCACAGAAGAGGCGAAGCATCGAGTTTTATATTGCAGTAGCCTACATTTTTGAGCTTCGAATGTATATACAAGACTTTATTTATTCATTTTTTTAACAATGGATCAACGTGTGCTCACACATCTTTATCCCAAAATTTGGTTGCTTTGCTTCCTTTTTGCGGCATCGTCTGGAGAAGTCCGATATGTTCTTCCAGAAGAAATGCAGCGCGGAGACGTTATTGGGAATGTTGCTCAAGATCTGGGGCTGAGAGTGATGGACCTTGGAGCTCGTCGAGCCCATGTTGTTGCAGAAGGCCTCTCACCGGTTGTTTGAAATGGACATTGCGTCGGGAAATCTTGTGATCATCCAGCGGATAGACCGAGAGGAGCTGTGCGCACAAGCTTCTGTCTGCACCCTGCATTATCAGCTTTTACTCGAGGATCCTCTCCAGGCATACAGTCTAGTTTTGGATATCGGAGATGTAAATGACAACAGCCCTGTCTTTGCCACAGAGGAAATAAAATTAGACATAGTCGAATCAACCGCCATAGGTAGACGATTTCCACTAGAGAGTGCTCAAGACCCAGACTTGGGTACCAATTCGGTCCGTAATTACAAACTGAGCCCCAGTGAGCATTTTGCCTTGGAAATAAGTACCCAAATAAATGGCGTTGCATACCCTGAACTAGTTTTAAAAAATGCTTTAGACCACGAGGCGCAAACTGAACATGTACTGAAAATCAATGCAATTGACGGAGGAAATCCAGCAAGATCGGGGACGGCTTCTATCCTTGTCCGTGTTTTGGACGCCAATGATAATGTTCCAGTTTTCACCCAGCGTGTTTACAAAGCCTCTGTATCTGAAAATTCGCCCATAGGGACCACCATAGCCAGGCTGAATGCCAAAGACGCAGATGACGGTCTTTATGGGACTATCGCCTACTCCTTCAGCCACAAAATGGGGGAGTTGTTTGAAATTAATCCTACCAATGGAGAAGTCTTTGTAGCAGGTGTTATTGACTATGAAGAAGCGAACACCTACGAACTAGATGTCCAGGCAAAAGACGGCGGTGGTCAGGCATCACACTGTAAACTAATAGTTGATGTGGTTGACACAAATGACAATAAACCTGTTGTTGAAATAAAATCAGCCTCTGCTAACGTACTTGAGGATTCTAAATCAGGAACTATGGTTGCTCTTATTAATGTGTATGACTTGGACACTGGGAGCAGTGGGCATGTCACGTGTGTAATATCAGAAGATGTTCCTTTTAAGCTTGTATCAGATGTAAAAAATTACTACATGTTAGTGACTGATGGGATTTTAGACAGAGAAATTCAAGCAGAGTATAACATTACGATTTTGGCCTCTGACGGCGGTTCACCTTCTCTCTCAAGCTTTAAAATGCTAACAATTACCGTTAGCGATATAAATGACAATCCTCCGATTTTTACGCAGAAAAACTTTGTTGCAAATGTGTTAGAAAACGAGCCAGTGGGCACATTTGTACTAAAAGTAAAAGCACAGGACCCTGACGCTTCCTCTAATGCCAAAATACACTATCAAATATTAAAATACACAAACACAGAAGAGGCTTCTTTCTTTAACATAAACTCAGAAACAGGGGAGCTCTTCACGTCGCGCCCATTTGATTACGAAAATTCAGTTCATTACCAGATTATGATAATAGCTCAAGATGAAGGTAACTCTCCTCTTTCCTCTAGCTGTACAGTAAATGTTTTTATTCAGGACCAAAATGACAATGCACCTGTTGTTTTGTATCCTGTTCAAAGCAGTGGTATTATTGCTGAGGAAATGGTGCCTTTTGATGCGCCAAGGGGATACCTGGTTACTAAGGTGGTCGCAGTTGATGGCGACTCTGGTCACAATGCTTGGCTTTCTTACAAAATAATCACTGCAAGCAGAGCCCTACTTGTTTAGTATTGGTCAGCACACAGGGGAAATCAGAACTGTCCGAACATTTATGGATAGCGATGAACCGAAGCAAACTTTAGTCGTTTTAGTAAGCGACAATGGGCCCAGATCTCTTTCAGCCACGTGTACTGTTAGCATTGTAATTACTTCTGGGTTGCCGGTTTTAAACGAATTGTATGAGTTTGCTGAAGAGTCTGGGGGCAGTGATAATTTAACGCTCTATTTAATCATCGCGCTGTCAATAATTTCTTGTCTTTTTATACTTTTTATTAGCGGAGTGTTTTACGCCAAGCTCTGCAAGCGTAGTTACATCTACCGTTCAAGCAGTGCGTCTCTCCCAGTTTTTCCTACGACATACTGCCCGCCTACTTTTACTGATTTCAGTCGTTGTAGGACTCTCTTAAATGATGAACGCTTTGATTCCTTTTTGACCACTGGCTCGTGGAGAGGCGACTTTCGATTCAGCTCAAACACAGACACGGACACACTAAAGAAAAGGAGCGCTGCTTATCAGAAAAACACTTTAAGGCGCGTTAGTGCAGCTGGTGTAAAGGTCAGTGCAGGCGCACCGCATCCCTTTTACGTGGTCACGTAAAAATACTAGTGTACCAGTAGTAATGACAAAGTACAAGCACCTGTCTACTTTTCCACTTGATTTAATCCTAAAGCAATTACGAAGCAGAATGAAAGAGTGTTGTATCATATTGTATTAGTTCGGTAATTTTGTAACACATTATTACTTTTAATTGCTTGAATATGCTTATATAGCTTATATTACGCAGTAGTTGTTCTTGACTTGATATTGTTAATTTCTGTCATCTAAAAAACTAAAATAATATCTAATTATGCATCTTTCTTACTTTTTCTTTTTTTTCTTTTTAAATAAACCTTTACCTCCTATTATCCTTGTAATAAACCGTCTCTCTTATTTTCTTTTGACTGTATTTGATAACGTGAAAACACATTGTAACTGCTTAATAAAGATTATTTCTCCTCTTCTGATATCTTTTTAGTGCACAGCCAAACATGTTGAAAACATAAATTATCATTATTACTACAAAACAAAAATCGATATTTTAGAATGTCAATTTGTGGTTTTACAAACTCATAGAGTGAATGAAGAATGAAGTCAGTTAATGATGTGCAGATTACTTTTTGCAACATGCATCTTCAGAAAAAATAATATAATTGTATATAGAGAGCAGTAAGCCTGTGACATGAGATTGCACATTAATAGGCCTAAATAATTTATTACAAAAATATTTGAATCAAATGGTAACTATAATCAACAACTAAAAAAAGCAAATACCCTTAATTGCCAGGACAGAATATATTGTATATAAAAGGGCAGAAATTATGACAAATTAGTCTCACCTTGAATGTATACTATAAATATTTATCCTTCCGTCTGTTTTATTAATAAGTTCTATTATTTTCTGTCGTTTCAGCACCATGGACAGTTTCGTATTTTACATTCAATAATCTTTCGCTGGCGTTGTCTCTGAACGGATAGTGACACTTTTCCAACAATTACTTTTTAGAGTGCTTTGATTTGGAAAGCTGTGACAAGCAGAGAGAAGAATTGCCACAACATTTTTAATTCAACATGATGACGAATAACTTAGTGCTGTGAGCATTTGGAAGAATTATGAAACCAAAGAAGCAACATGCAGCCTTGCAATTCCAAACAAAACTGAATGCTGGTTTTAATAAGGCTATTTGAATAAGGCTGACCACAAACAGTATAGTGTTGTAGTGTTGAATATAAAGGGTAACTGGCGTTCTTCTAAGATTTGACTGTAAATATGATCAACAAAAATGTCAAACAAAATCTAACTAATGCCTTTTCTTTTTCTTGTTTTTGGTGCATTCCCTTATCGACATCCTCCGTGTTCTTCCAACAGGTAAGATCATTTTATATTTATTCTGGCTCTACTCATATTTCTTGCACCCCTTGATTCCATTGAACCTTACTTTTTTTCATATAGCTACGATACGAAGCTCACATTATAACAACAACACAGGATATTCACACCTAGCATATTTCTTTCTGCTATCTTTGTTTTGTTTTGTTTTTTATCTTATCACAAACAAGTTAATGTAATAAGAAGGCTTCGTTGAAATAATATTGCTCTGCTTTATTTTAGAACTACAGTCAGTTAAACCTCTTGCTGAACCTTTAAATCGTTCAGATAGCCTACATAAATATTAATAATTCCCTCTGCTGTAGTGCATTCATAGCTCAAGAATTGCCGTGTTGCTATGCAGAATTCTGGTCGGATGAAGTTATTACTGTGTGTAGATGGGTCAGAACACATTTTACACGTATTTGACAAGGGACGCAAATACATCCACCATAAACCTCACAGTAATATTGACCAGTAGTTATTAATTCTTCAGAGTGAGTCTTGTAGTTCCAGGCTGACATTAATTCCGCTGCTCAAAAGTAGGTCACTGGGTGTATCACTCAGTTAGGATCAGAGAAGCTATGCTCAGTATCTCTCTATGAAACATGCAATCAATGAAATGCAAGAGTAGTTCACGTCCAGTAAACTGTTGTGCTTTCATTATCGTGTTACTTGTACAATCTACTACTGTCAATGTGCTAACCATTTTCCGATTTACGTACTTAAGTCTAAGCTACATTATATGTATGTGTACATTTAGCCTGCAATGTTACATAAGAAAAACAGAATAAAAGAGAATATCCAGGGCTGCTAGACTGCGAGAAAAATTATCGCATATGTGGCTATAGGCGCTAGAGTGCGAGTGAAATTTTTGAGGACTTTTGCAGTCGAGTAAAGTTAGCACGATATTCACAGATTCAAACTTCCGGGGTCAATAGCTCACAAACGCAGCGTTATTGGAATATAAAACGTATGTCACCTCACTCACCGTTACGTAGACAAATTACTACAGCCTCACTTTTATCAATAAGAAGCGTATTTTCTGCGCTACACAAATCATGGCTCCAAATAGGCAGCGGGCACTGGGACGAGCGCTTAGGGATTGTCAACAAATGACAATACCATGGATGAAAAAACTCAAAAAACTGAATGTCATTCACCGCACAGCAAGAAAACTCATATCACACTTCGACTACAACACAGTGAACGTGCTACGTGCTATTTTTTTTTCCATATGGGGCTCTATTACTATTTTTTATGAATATCTATGATTATTAATCTTCAGTATCTTTAATAATAGCTTTTAATAGCTTTATGATGACATGGTGAACATACTACAACCTATACTTTTACAAATAATATTTATAATAATCATAAAAATATGAATAAAGTGTAAAAATGTAAAAGTAGAGGTTGTAATATGTTCACCGTGTCATAATGAATAAGTGGTGTGAGTTTGGTGTCATTACAACCCATAATGTCAAAGATATTGAAGATTAATGAGAATAAATAATCATAAATAATAATAAAAATAGTAATAAAGTGTATAAATGTAAAAGTATAGGTTGTAGTGTGTTCACCATGTAATAATGAATAAGTGGTGTGAGTTTGGTGTCACTACAGCCCATAATGCCAAAGCTATTGAAGATTAATAATCATAAATAATCATAAAAATATGAATAAAGTGTAAAAAATGTTAAGTATAGCAAATAGCAATAGAGCCCCATATGGAAAAAAAAATAAAGGTTGTAGCACGTTCACTGTCTTGTAGTCGAAGTGTGATATGAGTTTTCTTGCTGTGCGGTGAATGACATTCAGTTTTTTGAGTTTTTTCATCCATGGTATTGTCATTTGTTGACGATCCCTAAGCGCTCGTCCCAGTGCTCGCTGCGTATTTGGAGCCATGATTTGTGTAGCGCTGAAAATATGCTTCTTATTGATAAAAGTGAAGTTGTAGTCATTTGTCTACGTAACGGTGAGTGAGGTGACATACGTTTTATATTCCAATAACGCTGCGTTTGTGAGCTGTTGACCCCGGAAAATTGAATCTGTGAATATCGTGCTAACTTTACTCGACTCACTTTTGCGAGTGAGTAGCGATGTCATAATATTATCATCTAGTTAAAGCACAATATGGAGTCTCACCTCATAGAATCCTAATGAAAAGCACACGTTGGATAGAGGCGTTACCAGTCTTTTTGTGTTTGGTTAAAAAGCACAGTATTTAGAAATTATTCAAAAGATTCTGCTCTTTTTGTTTATTTTTATGTCATTGCACATTTTGCTTCTACATAACCACAATTAAGGTGATATTTAAGTTGTGCCCTCCGCAGTATAAAGGATGAGATTACTCATGTTTATAAGAAAGATTAAGGCGTTGAGTTCTTCTGTCCTTTCAGCTGCCATGAGCTGCTTTCAGAATACCACTCTTTTTTTTGCGTATTTACAGTTAATAATCTACTACTATATTCTATAGTATATATTCTACTACTATATTCTATATTCTACACTACTACTACAACTACTACTAATTGACCTGCTTTAACAATACTTACTGAGATTTTTTTTTTTTTTTTTTTTGGTTGTTTGTTTTGTTTTCTCATAAAATGCGTACATTATTGTTATACACTATAATTTTTAAAGACATAGAGAATAAGGGAACCTAACAAAGAAGGCCTCACTAAATATGCAGTCAGAATAGTTTCGGTTTTGGCCTCATAGCGACGCTGTTGTCCTGTAAGTTATTTCCAGCGTTCTGTGAATCTGTGTTGTTCCCTCCCATCACTGCGTTTTGTCTGGAGGACGGGAAAGGATTTTCAAGCAACCTTCAATTGGGAGATACACATATTGCCCATGGAAACATATCTAAAATGAGATAAACGCCTTTAAATAACTAACTAAGTGTAAGAGATTTTGGATCTTGACGACAAACTTTTATCATGGAATTTCAAAAACACTCTGGAGACGGAAGAGCAAAATGGCGCTTCTTTGTGCCATCTTTACGGTTAATGTCAATGATTATTTTCCTGATGCTATTTTTGATTCAAAGCGATGCACAGATCCGCTACTCAATCCCAGAGGAGATGAGGAAAGGCTCACTTATTGGTAACGTCGCACAGGACTTGGGTTTGGACATAAAAAGGCTTCGTTCAGGTCGAGCTCGTATTGTGACCGGAGAAAATGTTCAGTACGCCGAGCTGAAGACAGACAAAGGGACTCTGGTTGTGAATGAGAGAATAGATAGAGAGCAGCTCTGTGGAGATATGACGCCCTGCAGCTTCACGTTTGAGATTTTATTGGAAAATCCGATGGAGTTACACCCGGTGACTATAGAGGTGCTGGATGTAAACGACAACGCGCCCATCTTTCAGAGCAAACACCTGGATTTTGAAATAAGCGAAATAGCCATGATTGGATCCCGTTTTGATTTGGAAGCTGCACGCGATGCTGATGTTGGAGAGAATAGACTACAAAACTATATCTTAACTCCAAATGATAATTTCGTTTTGAAACAGCACGTTAATCCAGACGGTAGTAAATACAGTGTAATGGTGCTTCAGACTGCGTTAGACAGAGAGAAACAGCCGCGTCTTAATCTAAAACTGGTGGCTGTTGATGGAGGAAGTCCACAGAAATCTGGTACAGTAAATATAAATATAGTCGTTCTAGATGCCAACGACAACGCCCCTGTGTTTAATCAGAGTGTTTATAAAGCAATTGTGACTGAAAACTCAACCAAAGGCACTCACATTGTTACAGTAAATGCCAGTGACATAGATAGTGGTGAAAACGGTCAAGTGACATATTACTTTTCAAAATCAAAGGCACCAATGGGTAATTTCTTTGAAATAAATCACAAAACTGGAGGTATTTTTGTGGCAAAGGAAATTGACTTTGAAAAGGACAAAAAAATTGAGTTCAGAGTTGAGGCTAAAGACCAAGGAGGACTGACAGATACTTGCGAAGTAGAAATAGATATTATTGACGTCAACGACAACGCACCTGTTATTAACGTAATGTCATTTACTAATCCTGTGTCAGAGGACTCTCCGGTGGGCACCACCATCGGTATAATTAATGTAAAAGACCTGGATTCAGGTGAGAACGGACAGGTGAAGTGCACAGTGGAAGGCAGTGCCCCCGTTGAAGTTAAATCTAACGTCAGAAATTACTATGCGCTGGTAACCAATGCGCTATTAGATCGTGAAAGTTTGACGGAATATAACATCACAGTAATCGCCTCAGACTCAGGAAAGCCTCCGCTCTCGGTCACAAAAATATTAAATTTAAAGATCTCTGATGTTAATGATAATTCTCCAGTGTTCTCTCGTGCGCTGTACAGCGCGACCATCACAGAGAACAACTCCCCTGGTTTTTCTGTGCTAAGTGTCCTTGCTAAAGACCCGGATGAAAACCAGAATGCGCGTGTGTCATATATTATAGAGGAGTGTGACATCGGTGGGTCTCCCGTTTCTGATTATATTTCTGTTAATTCAGAAAATGGAATAATTCGTGCCGTGCGCTCATTTGATTACGAGCAGGTCAAACAGTTTTTTTGCGTCATCAAAGCGCAGGATGGAGGCTCTCCTCCTCTCAGTAGCAATGTGACTGTGAAAATCCTGGTCCAGGACCAGAACGACAACGCCCCTCAGGTGCTTTACCCAGTCCAGACTGGGGGCTCTCTGGTGGCTGAGATGGTGCCTCGTTCAGCAGATGTGGGCTATCTGGTCACTAAAGTGGTGGCTGTGGATGTGGACTCTGGACAGAATGCCTGGCTCGCCTATAAACTGCAGAAAGCCGCAGACAGGGCGCTGTTTGAAGTGGGCTTACAGAACGGAGAAATAAGAACTATCCGTCAAGTGACTGATAAAGATGCAGTCAAACAGAGACTGACTGTTATAGTGGAGGACAACGGGCAGCCCTCTCGTTCAGCTACAGTCATTGTTAACGTGGCGGTGGCGGACAGCTTTCCTGAAGTTCTGTCTGAGTTCACTGACTTTACACACGACAAGGAGTACAATGACAACCTGACTTTTTATTTAGTGCTGGCTCTGGCTGTAGTCTCCTTTCTGTTCATCACGTGTGTAGTGGTCATTATATCAGTGAAAATCTACAGATGGAGACAGTCTCGCATCCTGTATCACAACAATCTGCCAGTGATCCCATATTATCCTCCACGTTACTCAGACACTCTGGGTACAGCGACTCTCCCACACGTGTACAATTACGACACCTGCAGGACCACAGACTCCAGAAAGAGTGACATTAAATACATGCAGCCGATGACTCAAAGTTTGGTCAGAGTTGATGAGGTCGGGACTGATTCTGCGCAGACTGGACAGCAGAGATCCGCAATGTCTACACTGGTGAGACAGCATTGTCAATTATACTGCATGCTCTTCAACACACACAAATGTAGATGAAATGTAACATGAATAAAAAACAGCAGACTAGTTTGATTGTGGATCTGCTGATTTGCTTTCCGTATTGCTTCTACAATTGTTTGAACTCTCACTTGCCTATATTACATACGGTAATGTATACATTGTTAAAGTAAAACATTTTTTCTAAATCAAGAATGTGGAGCGTCCCCTGGTTGATCAGTTACAGCTTCCTTCCAAAAGTCCATGCGCTGTCCATGGTGCTCATTTCAGACACAGTGTTTGTTTTACCACTGCATTGTTTCTAATTTTACTATCTATGGTAATATGTGCAAAGTAATAATGAAGAAAAACATATATAGTAAAGAAATTGTATATTTATAATTTACTGAATTTGGATTTCGTCTTTTACCAATACCGTTGAGGGCTATTATTTTGGTTGCCAATTAGGTTATGTATACGTTTTCAGTATTTTTTATACCTGCTTTTAAGCCGTTTTTGTAAATGGTAAGACTTCTATGAAGTTATTTTTCTAGCCTTTATTTGTGAGGACTTAAGTTATTATATGAAAATTGAACCATCAGGGTGCAGAACGTATTGAATGGAAAGCGGACATTATTTGGTTCTAACAATTATCTATTTATTGTTTTAAGCAGTAAAAGTTGTTAACTACAAAAAGCCTACCTTTTTCACATTTATAATTTTGACCGTTTTATTTGTCTCAAACCAAACATATTGTGAAGCCCAGTTTGTTAGTTTGACGTTCAAAAGATATTATTATGGGACTGCTGAAAATATATATTACACAATTTAAGTAGTACTCATTTCGGGGTTTGGCCTCACAGCGACGCTGTTGTCTTGTGAGTTATTTCGAGCCTACTGTGAATCTGTGTTATTCCCTCCCATCACAGCGTTTTGTCTGGAGGAAGCAATAGGCTTCTCACTCAGCCTTCAACTCAGCAATACACATACAGCCGATAGAAACCTGGTGTTTAACATTAACTGTATGCTGTTACAATACAGGGGATTAGCTTTTAATAGCTTTAGAATTTTATCCTGTGCGTTTTTATCATGATATTTAAAAAACAATTCAGACATGGAAAAGCAAAATGGCGATTCTTCAAGCCATCTGTACCGTGGCTGTCTCTGTGTTTTTTCCTGATGTTATTTTTGATTCAAAGCGATGCACAGATCCGCTACTCAATCCCAGAGGAGATGAGGAAAGGCTCACTTATTGGTAACGTCGCACAGGACTTGGGTTTGGACCTAAAAAGGCTTCGTTCAGGCCGTGCTCGTATCGTGACCGGAGAAAAATTTCAGTACACCGAGCTGAAGACAGACAAAGGGACTCTGGTCGTGAATGAGAGGATAGACAGAGAGCAGCTCTGCGGAGAGATGACGCCCTGCAGCTTTACGTTTGAGATTTTATTGGAAACCCCAATGGAGTTGCACCCGGTGACTATAGAGGTATTGGATGTAAACGACAACGCGCCCACTTTTCAGAGCAAACACTTGGATTTTGAAATAAGCGAATCAGCTACGCCTGGATCCAGTTTTGATTTGGAAACTGCAGGCGATGCTGATGTTGGAGAGAATGGTTTGCAAAACTATATTTTGACTCCAAATGAGAATTTCATTTTGAAGCAACACGTTAATCCAGACGATAGTAAATATTGTAAAATGGTGCTTCAGACTGCCTTGGACAGAGAGAAACAGCCGCGCCTAAACCTAAAACTCGTAGCTGTTGATGGAGGAAGTCCACAGAAATCTGGTACAGTAAATATAAATATAGTCGTCCTAGATGCCAATGACAATGCCCCTGTTTTTAATCAAAGTATTTATAAAGCAACTGTCACTGAAAACTCTCCTAAAGGCACTCATATTGTCACAGTCAATGCTAGTGATATAGATAGTGGTGCAAACGGTCAAGTAAGTTATTCCTTTTCAAAATTAAAGGCATCAATAGCTGATTTCTTTGAAATAAGTGAACTAACAGGGGAAATTTTATTGGCGAAAGAAGTCGACTTTGAAAAAGACAAAAAAGTCGAGTTTAGTGTTGAGGCAAAGGATCAAGGAGGACTGACAGATACTTGCAAAGTAGAAATAGATATTATTGACGTGAACGACAATGCACCTGTTATTAACGTGATGTCCTTCACTAGTCCTGTGTCAGAGGACTCCCCGGTGGGCACCACCATCGGTATAATTAATGTAAAAGACCTGGATTCAGGTGAGAACGGACAGGTTAAGTGCGTGGTAGCGGGGAGTGCCCCCGTTGAAATTAAATCTAACGTTAGAAATTACTACGCGCTTGTAACCAATGCGCCATTAGATCGAGAAAATTTGTCGGAATTTAACATCACAGTGATCGCCTCAGACTCAGGAAAGCCTCCTCACTCAGTTGCAAAAACATTTAATTTAAAGATTTCGGATGTGAATGATAATCCTCCAGTGTTCTCCCGTGCGCTGTACAGCGCGTCCATCAAAGAGAACAACTCCCCCGGTTTTTCTGTGTTAAGTGTCGTTGCTAAAGACCCGGATGAAAACCAGAACGCGCGTGTGTCATATATTTTAGAGGATTGCGACATCGGCGGGTCTCCCGTTTCTGATTATATTTCTGTTAATTCAGAAAATGGAATAATTCGTGCCGTGCGCTCATTTGATTACGAGCAGGTCAAACAGTTTTTGTGCGTCATCAAAGCGCAGGACGGAGGCTCTCCTCCTCTCAGTAGCAATGTGACTGTGAAAATCCTGGTCCACGACCAGAACGACAACGGCCCTCAGGTGCTGTACCCAGTCCAGACTGGGGGCTCTCTGGTGGCTGAGATGGTGCCTCGTTCAGCAGATGTGGGCTATCTGGTCACTAAAGTGGTGGCTGTGGATGTGGACTCTGGACAGAATGCCTGGCTCTCCTATAGACTACAGAAAGCCGCAGACAGGGCGCTGTTTGAAGTGGGCTTACAGAACGGAGAAATAAGAACTATCCGCCAAGTGACTGATAAAGATGCAGTCAAGCAGAGATTGACTGTTATAGTGGAGGACAACGGGCAGCCCTCTCGTTCAGCTACAGTCATTGTTAACGTGGCGGTGGCGGACAGCTTTCCTGAAATACTGTCTGAGTTCACTGACTCTACACACGACAAGGAGTACAATGACAACCTGACTTTTTACTTAGTGCTGGCTCTGGCTGTAGTCTCCTTTCTGTTCATCACGTGTGTAGTGGTCATTATATCAGTGAAAATCTACAGATGGAGACAGTCTCGCATCCTGTATCACTCCAATCTGCCAGTGATCCCATATTATCCTCCACGTTACTCAGACACTCTGGGGACAGCGACTCTCCCACACGTGTACAATTACGACACCTGCAGGACCACAGACTCCAGAAAGAGTGACATTAAATATATGCAGCCGATGACTCAAAGTTTGGTCAGTGTTGATGACGTCGGGAATGATTCTGCGCAGACTGGACAGCAGAGATCCGCAATGTCTACACTGGTGAGAAAGTGTTCTTAACTATAACAAGGTTTTTTATTTTTATTTTTTATTTTTTGTTATAATACACACAAAAATATGAGCGATACAGCAGGCAATGGTGATTGTGCATTATCTGTTGATTTGCTCTCCGTAGTACGTCTATCTGTCTGCACTCTGTTTCTGTCACACTGTATAATTTTATTTATTTATTTATTCATTTATTTTTTTGGCAAAGTAGTGCGACTCTTGACATGTCTTTATCTCCAGCGACGAAGGCCAAAAGTTTTCTGTTTAACAAAAAGGGCTATACACAATTTCCGTTAATTTCTAAAATCAACGGTGTCCATTATGCTGATTTTTTTTTTTTTTTTATTCAGTCGTTTTTCGGTTTCTGTTGTAACCTTTGTACTCCTATTATGATTATATGTGCAAGTTGATCATACGCTGACAGTTTGTTAGTAAATAATACATTATTTAAATAATTTTACCGCATTTACATTTCAATTTGTAACTTAGCTGTTTGTGAGAGGCCGAATGCTTTTTCTTTAAATTACCTTTTACTGCAAAAATAAAGGTTTAGCAAGCAGACCTACTTTATGTATTTTAGTCTGTTTAAGTAGTTGTAAAAGGAAGGGCTTCTTTTAATTGTTTTTCTGTATTAAATTAAAATTTCAGAAGTTGAGCCATTGTAGTACGGGACTTGTTGAATGTAAGTCAAGTTGATGCATAATCTCACCCATTTTATGCTCTTCGTCTTCTATGAAACACAAAAGTGCAGCAGTAAAAGTTGGTAAATCAAAAAATACAAACTCTTTTAATTTTATTATTTTGATTCTTTCATATATCTCAAACCAAACAAACTGTGAAGCCCTGTTTGTTAGGAGGACTCGCTGCCACTAGTGGACATAATGTACTTAACTTTTTACTTTTACTGTTGGAATTTCCGCAGAATTTATGTCTTACATCAAATATATTTATAAAAATCAAATATTATTCTAAATGTTAGGCATTCCTTTCGTGACCTCATTAATAAGGAAAGACCGAAAGTCCCATACGGGAAGCGGAAAAACATGAACGCTCCTTACACAATCTGCAAGTATATACTTTGGGATTTTGGCCTCATGGCGACGCTGTTGTCCTTTAAGTTATTTCAAGCTTTTAGTGGATCTGTGTTATTCCCTCCCATCTCCGTATTCTGGCTGTAGGAGGGGATAGGCTTCTCAGTTAGCCGTCAACCCAACAATACAAATGTAACCGATAGAAACCTGATATCTAAAATTAGTTTAGCTATACGTTGTTATATCGCTGGTACTTTCTTCTGAATAGCTTTTTGATCGTAGCAAATGCGTTTTTATCATGGCATTTGAAAAAAAATACGGACAGGGAGAAGCACAAAGACGATTCTTCATGGCACCTCTATGGTCTATGTCCCCGTGTATTTTCCTGATGTTATTTTTGATTCAAAGCGATGCACAGATCCGTTACTCAATCCCAGAGGAGATGAGGAAAGGCTCACTTATTGGTAACGTCGCACAGGACTTGGGTTTGGACATAAAAAGGCTTCGTTCAGGCCGAGCTCGTATAGTGACGGGAGAAAATGTTCAGTACGCCGAGCTGAAGACAGACAAAGGGACTCTGGTCGTGAATGAGAGGATAGACAGAGAGCAGCTCTGTGGTGACGTGACGCCCTGCAGCTTCACGTTTGAGATTTTATTGGAAAATCCGATGGAGTTACACCCGGTGACTATAGAGGTGCTGGATGTAAACGACAACGTGCCCATCTTTCAGAGCAAACACTTGGATTTTGAAATAAGCGAATCCGCCACGCTTGGATCACGCTTCGTTCTCGAAAGTGCAGATGATGCTGATGTCGGACAAAACGGTTTGCAAAATTATATTTTAACTCCAAATGACAATTTCATTTTGAAGGAACATGTAAATCCAGACGGCAGTAAATACAGTGTAATGGTTCTTCAGAAAGCCTTGGACAGAGAGAAACAGCCGCGCCTTAATCTAAAGCTGGTGGGTGTTGATGGAGGAAATCCCCAAAGATCTAGTACAGTAAATATAGATATAAATATTATAGATAGTAATGATAATGCTCCTGTCTTTAACCAATCTTTGTATAAAGCGACTGTGATTGAAAATGCCCCTAAAGGCACTCATATTGTTACAGTAAATGCCAGTGACATGGATAGTGGTGCGAACGGTCAAATAACGTATTCTTTTTCAAAATCAAAAGCATCGGTAGCTGGTTTCTTTAAAATTAACGAAGTAACCGGATACATTTTTATCGCCAAAGAAATTGACTTTGAAAAAGAAAAAAAAATCGAGTTCTGGATTGAGGCCAAAGACCAAGGAGGACTGACAGGCACTAGCAAAGTAGAAATAGATATTATTGACGTGAACGACAACGCACCTGTTATTAACGTGATGTCATTCACTAGTCCTGTGTCAGAGGACTCTCCGGTGGGCACCACCATCGGTATAATTAATGTAAAAGACCTGGATTCAGGTGAGAACGGACAGGTGAAGTGCACAGTGGAAGGCAGTGCCCCCGTTGAAGTTAAATCTAACGTCAGAAATTACTATGCGCTGGTAACCAATGCGCTATTAGATCGCGAAAGTTTGGCAGAATTTAACATCACAGTAATCGCCTCAGACTCAGGAAAGCCTCCTCTCTCAGTCACAAAAATATTTAATTTAAAGATCTCTGATGTGAATGATAATCCTCCAGTGTTCCCTCATGCGCTGTACAGCGCGTCTATCACAGAGAACAACTCCCCCGGGTTTTCTGTGTTAAGTGTGGTTGCTAAAGACCCGGATGAAAGCCAGAATGCGCGTGTGTCATATATTTTAGAAGAGTGTGACATTAGTGGGTCCCCCGTTTCTGATTATATTTCTGTTAATTCAGAAAATGGAATAATTCGTGCTGTGCGCTCATTTGATTATGAACAAACCAAACAATTTTTGTGCGTCATCAAAGCGCAGGACGGAGGCTCTCCTCCTCTCAGTAGCAATGTGACTGTGAAAATCCTGGTCCAGGACCAGAATGACAACGGCCCTCAGGTGCTGTACCCAGTCCAGACTGGGGGCTCTCTGGTGGCTGAGATGGTGCCTCGTTCAGCAGATGTGGGCTATCTGGTCACTAAAGTGGTGGCAGTGGATGTGGACTCTGGACAGAATGCCTGGCTCTCCTATAGACTACAGAAAGCCGCAGACAGGGCGCTGTTTGAAGTGGGCTTACAGAATGGAGAAATAAGAACTATCCGCCAAGTGACTGATAAAGATACAGTCAAACAGAGACTGACTGTTATAGTTGAGGACAACGGGCAGCCCTCTCGTTCAGCTACAGTCATTGTTAACGTGGCGGTGGCGGACAGCTTTCCTGAAATACTGTCTGAGTTCACTGACTTTACACACGACAAGGAGTACAATGACAACCTGACTTTTTACTTAGTGCTGGCTCTGGCTGTAGTCTCCTTTCTGTTCATCACGTGTGTAGTGGTCATTATATCAGTGAAAATCTACAGATGGAGACAGTCTCGCATCCTGTATCACTCCAATCTGCCAGTGATCCCATATTATCCTCCACGTTACTCAGACACTCTGGGTACAGCGACTCTCCCACACGTGTACAATTACGACACCTGCAGGACCACAGACTCCAGAAAGAGTGACATTAAATACATGCAGCCGATGACTCAAAGTTTGGTCAGTGTTGATGATGTCGGGACTGATTCCTCGCAAAATGGACAGAAATCCGCAATGTCTACACTGGTAAGATAGTATTCTCAAATCTACTTTTGTCTTTGAACATAGGCGCTTACACAACAATTATGATAAAAATGCATATGAGTGAAAGACAGCAGACAGCTGTGATTATAAGTAGATGATCTGTAGATTTTGGTCTCCGTGCTACTTTTTTCTTTGTGTTCCTACCTGCAGATGTTTGAAATTATGGAATGATATAAAGTGGCAAAGTACATTTTCAGTTAACATGTTTTTCTCAAGTCAAGAAGGTCCTGAGATCTCCGTGCATTATTAATGTCTAAACGCTGTTGCAGTTTCTGTCTTAAAGCCTGTGCGCTGTCCATGGTGCTGATTTGATCATCGTCAGACGATCTGCTTTCTTTGCAACTTCTTTACTTCTACTAACGTGGAAATTGATTTTAACTAAGTTAATCATTTAGTAAATGAGGAAATACAGTAATTATTTTTTCGAATGTGTAGATTTTTACATTTGATTAAATTATTTTAAAGTCTATATCAGTTTCTTTAAGTTGCAATTAATCATAGTTTAGCCAGTAGGCTTGCTTTATTTTTTTATTATGCATGCTAATTTCCAGTTTTAATAGCTGATAGGATTCAAGTAATTTTATTTCCTGTTTTTTTTTTTTTTTTTTTTTTTGTGCAGTAACAAATCTTTGTTAATTTTCTGTGTTGCATTGGTTGTTCCTGCAAAAAAATATTAATTTTATACAACATATTTCGCATCATTTTTATAACCCTAACAATGAAAGACATTAAGACCCATCCACGGTGAGCATAAATTCGTGAATAAGCCTGTCTCAATGTGAAGTCCTGATAGTTTGGGTCATTGGCCTCATAGCGACGCTGTTGTCCTGTAAGTTCCTTCGAGTCTATTGTGGATCTGTGTTATTCCCTCCCATCGTCACTGCGTTTTCTTGGTAGGAGGGTATAGGCTTCTCAGTCAGCCTTCAACTCAACATTACAAACACAGCCGACAGAATTTTTTTTATCTAACATTGAAAATCCTTTACCCTGTTAGATTCCTGGAGCTTACTTTTGAACTACTCTTTGATCTTAGTTGGTGCGTTTTTATCATGACTTGTAAAAAGCAATTTAGACACGGAGAAGAAAAATGGCGATTCTTTGGGCCATCTGCACCGTTTATGTCCCACTGTATTTTCCTGATGTTATTTTTGATTCAAAGCGATGCACAGATCCGTTACTCAATCCCAGAGGAGATGAGGAAGGGCTCACTTATTGGTAACGTCGCACAGGACTTGGGTTTGGACCTAAAAAGGCTTCGTTCAGGCCGAGCTCGTATCGTGACCGGAGAAAATGTTCAATACGCCGAGCTGAAGACAGACAAAGGGACTCTGGTCGTGAATGAGAGAATAGATAGAGAGCAGCTCTGTGGAGATATGACGCCCTGCAGCTTCACGTTTGAGATTTTATTGGAAAATCCGATGGAGTTACACCCGGTGACTATAGAGGTGATGGATGTGAACGACAACGCGCCCACCTTTCAGAGCAAACACTTGGATTTTGAAATAAGCGAATCCGCCACGCTTGGATCCCGTTTTGATTTGGAAGCTGCACGCGATGCTGATGTTGGAGAAAACGGTTTGCAAGACTACATTTTAACTCCAAGAGATAAATTTGTTTTTAAGCAACACGTTAATTCAGACGGTAGTAAATACATTCAAATGGTGCTTCAGGCTGCGTTAGACAGAGAGAAACAGCCTCGCCTTAATCTTAAACTATTGGCTGTTGACGGCGGAAGTCCACAGAGATCTGGTACAGTTAATATAAATATAGTCGTCCTAGATGTTAATGACAACGCACCTGTGTTTAATCAGAGTGTTTATAAAGCAATCGTCACTGAAAATTCACCTAAAGGCACTCATATTGTTACAGTCAATGCCAGTGACATTGATAGTGGTGCATACGGTCAAGTAACATACTCCTTTTCAAAATCAAAAGCATCAATAGCTGATTTCTTTGAAATAGATGAAGTAACTGGAAGAATTTATGTGACAAAGGAAATTGACTTTGAAAAAGACAAAAAAATCGAGTTCAGGGTTGAAGCTAAAGACCAAGGAGGACTGACAGATACTTGCAAAATAGAAATAGATATTATTGACGAGAACGACAATGCACCTGTTATTAACGTGATGTCCTTCACTAGTCCTGTGTCAGAGGACTCTCCGGTAAGCACCACCATCGGTATAATTAATGTAAAAGACCTGGATTCAGGTGAGAACGGACAGGTGAAGTGCACAGTGGAAGGTAGCCCCCCCGTTGAGGTTAAATCTAACGTCAGAAATTACTATGCGCTGGTAACCAATGCCCAATTAGACCGCGAAAGTTTGTCGGAATTTAACATCACAGTAATCGCCTCAGACTCAGGAAAGCCCCCTCTCTCAGTCACAAAAACATTTAACTTAAAGATTTTTGATGTGAATGATAATCCTCCAGTGTTCTCTCGTGCGCGGTACAGCGCGTCCATCACAGAGAACAACTCCCCCGGGTTTTCTGTGTTAAGTGTGGCTGCTAAAGACCCGGATGAAAACCAAAATTCGCGTGTGTCATATATTATAGAGGAGTGTGAAATCGGTGGGTCCCCCGTTTCTGATTATATTTCTGTTAATTCAGAAAATGGGATAATTCATGCCGTGCGCTCATTTGATTATGAACAAACCAAACAATTTTTGTGCGTCATCAAAGCGCAGGACGGAGGCTCTCCTCCTCTCAGTAGCAATGTGACTGTGAAAATCCTGGTCCAGGACCAGAATGACAACGGCCCTCAGGTGCTGTACCCAGTCCAGACTGGGGGCTCTCTGGTGGCTGAGATGGTGCCTCGTTCAGCAGATGTGGGCTATCTGGTCACTAAAGTGGTGGCTGTGGATGTGGACTCTGGACAGAATGCCTGGCTCTCCTATAAACTGCAGAAAGCCGCAGACAGGGCGCTGTTTGAAGTGGGCTTACAGAATGGAGAAATAAGAACTATCCGCCAAGTGACTGATAAAGATGCAGTCAAACAGAGACTGACTGTTATAGTGGAGGACAACGGTCAGCCCTCTCGTTCAGCTACAGTCATTGTTAACGTGGCGGTGGCGGACAGCTTTCCTGAAGTACTGTCTGAGTTCACTGACTTTACACACGACAAGGAGTACAATGACAACCTGACTTTTTACTTAGTGCTGGCTCTGGCTGTAGTCTCCTTTCTGTTCATCACGTGTGTAGTCGTCATTATATCAGTGAAAATCTACAGATGGAGACAGTCTCGCATCCTGTATCACTCCAATCTGCCAGTGATCCCATATTATCCTCCACGTTACTCAGACACTCTGGGGACAGCGACTCTCCCACACGTGTACAATTACGACACCTGCAGGACCACAGACTCCAGAAAGACTGACATTAAATACATGCAGCCGATGACTCAAAGTTTGGTCAGTGTTGATGACGTCGGGACTGATTCTGCGCAGACTGGACAGCAGAGATCCGCAATGTCTACACTGGTGAGACAGCATTGTCAGTTATACTGCATGCTCTTCAACACACACAAATTTCGATGAAATGTAACATGAATGAAAGACAGCAGACTAGTTTGATTGTGGATCTGCTGATTTGCTTTCCGTACTGCTTCTACAATTGTTTGAACTCTCACTTGCCTTATATTACATACGGTAATGTATACACTGTTAAAGTAAAACGTTTTGCCAGTTAGGTTATGTATAAGTTTTCAGTATTTTTTAGACCTGCTTATAAGCAGTTTTTGTAAATGGTAAGACTTTTATGAAGTTATTTTTGTAGCCTTTATTTTTGAGGACTTAAGTTACTATATGAAAATTGAACCATCGGAGTGCAGAACGTATTGAATGTAAGGCAGACGTTGTTTGGTCTTTACAAGTATCAATTTATTGTTTTAAGCAGTAAAAGTTTTTAACTACAAAACAAACAAAAACAAAAAAAAAACAAAAAAACTACTTTTTTCAATTTTATAATTTTGACCGTTTTATTTGTTTCAAATAAACATATTGTGAAGCCCAATCTGTTAGTAGGAGTGTCAAAAGTTATTATTGTGAGACTGCTGAAAAATATATTGCACAATTTGAAGTGGTACTCATTTCGGAGTTTGGCCTCACAGCGACGCTGTTGTCTTGTGAGTTATTTCGAGCCTACTATGAATCTGTGTTATTCCCTCCCATCACAGCGTTTTGTCTGGAGGAAGCAATAGGCTTCTCACTCAGCCTTCAACTCAGCAATACACATACAGCCGATAGAAACCTGGTGTTTAACATTAACTGTATGCTGTTACAATACAGGGGATTAGCTTTTAATAGCTCTTTGATTTTATCCTGTGCGTTTTTATCATGGGATTTAAAAAACAATTCGGACATGGGAAGGCAACATGGCGATTCTTCAAGCCATCTGTACGGTGGACGTCTCTGTGTTGTTTGCTGATGTTATTTTTGATTCAAAGTGATGCACAGATCCGTTACTCAATCCCAGAGGAAATGAGAAAGGGCTCACTTATTGGTAACGTCGCACAGGACCTGGGATTAAACCTAAAAAGGCTTCGTTCCGGCCGAGCTCGTATCGTGACCGGAGAAAATTTTCAGTACGTCGAGCTGAAGACAGACAAAGGGACTCTGGTCGTGAATGAGAGGAATAGACAGAGAGCAGCTCTGTGGAGACGTGACGCCCTGCAGCTTCACGTTTGAGATTTTATTGGAAAATCCGTTGGAGTTACACCCGGTGACTATAGAGGTACTGGATATAAACGACAACGCGCCCATCTTTCAGAGCAAACACTTGGACTTTGAAATAAGCGAATCAGCCACGCTTGGATCCCGTTTTGAGTTGGAGGCTGCTGATGATGCTGATGTTGGAGAAAACTGGTTTGCAAAACTATATTGTACCCCCAAATGATAATTTTGTTCTAAAGCAACACGTCAATCCAGACGGTAGTAAATACATTCAAATGGTGCTCCAGAAAGCTTTAGACAGAGAGAGACAGCCGCGCCTTGATCTAAAACTGATGGCTGTTGATGGAGGAAGTCCACAGAAATCTGGTACAGTAAATATAAATATAGTCGTCCTAGATGTTAATGACAATGCCCCTGTGTTTAATCAGAGTATTTATAGGGCAGCTGTCACTGAAAACTCGCCTAAAGGCACTCATATTGTTACAGTAAATGCCAGTGACGAAGATAGTGGTACTAATGCTCACATAATTTATTCATTTACGAAATCAAAAGGAGTAATGGCTGATTTGTTTAACATAAATGAAGTGACGGGATGCATATATTTGGCAAAGGAAATTGACTATGAAAAAGACAAAAAAATCGAGTTCAGAGTTGAAGCTAAAGACCAAGGAGGACTGACAGATACTTGCAAAGTAGAAATAGAAATTATTGACGTCAACGACAATGCACCTCTTATTAACGTGATGTCATTCACTAGTCCTGTGTCAGAGGACTCCCCGGTGGGCACCACCATTGGTATAATTAATGTAAAAGACCTGGATTCAGGTGAGAACGGACAGGTGAGATGCACAGTGGAAGGTAGCCCCCCAGTTGAGGTTAAATCTAACGTTAGAAATTACTACGCGCTGGTAACCAATGCTCTATTAGATCGAGAATTTTTTGCAGAATTTAACATCACAGTGATCGCCTCAGACTCAGGAAAGCCTCCTCTCTCAGTTAAAAAAACATTTACAATAAAGATCTCTGATATGAACGACAACTTTCCGGTGTTCACTCGTGCGCTGTACAGCGCGTCCATCACAGAGAACAATTCCCCAGGTTTTTCTGTGTTAAGCGTCGCTGCCAATGACCCGGATGAAGACCAGAACGCCCGTGTGTCATATATTTTAGAGAAGTGTGACATCGGTGGGTCTCCCGTTTCTGATTATATTTCTGTTAATTCGGAAAATGGGATCATTCGTGCCGTGCGCTCTTTTGATTATGAACAAACCAAACAGTTTTTCTGCGTAATCAAAGCGCAGGACGGAGGCTCTCCTCCTCTCAGTAGCAATGTGACTGTGAAAATCCTGGTCCAGGACCAGAACGACAACGCCCCTCAGGTGCTGTATCCAGTCCAGACTGGGGGCTCTCTGGTGGCTGAGATGGTGCCTCGTTCAGCAGATGTGGGCTATCTGGTCACTAAAGTGGTGGCTGTGGATGTGGACTCTGGACAGAATGCCTGGCTCTCCTATAAACTGCAGAAAGCAGCAGACAGGGCGCTGTTTGAAGTGGGCTTACAGAATGGAGAAATAAGAACTATCCGCCAAGTGACTGATAAAGATGCAGTCAAACAGAGACTGACTGTTATAGTGGAGGACAACGGGCAGCCCTCTCGTTCAGCTACAGTCATTGTTAACGTGGCGGTAGCGGACAGCTTTCCTGAAGTACTGTCTGAGTTCACTGACTTTACACACGACAAGGAGTACAATGACAACCTGACCTTTCTACTTAGTTCTGGCTCTGGCTGTAGTCTCCTTTCTGTTCATCACGTGTGTAGTCGTCATTATATCAGTGAAAATCTACAGATGGAGACAGTCTCGCATCCTGTATCACTCCAATCTGCCAGTGATCCCATATTATCCTCCACGTTACTCAGACACTCTGGGGACAGCGACTCTCCCACACGTGTACAATTACGACACGTGCAGGACCACAGACTCCAGAAAGAGTGATATTAAATACATGCAGCCGATGACTCAAAGTTTGGTCAGTGTTGATGACGTCCGGAATGATTCTGTGCAGACTGGACAGCAGAGATCCGCAATGTCTACACTGGTGAGATTGTGTTCTCATTTTCCCGCATGCTTTTGATGATACACAAATACACATGAAAATGGTCATAAATACAAGATGTATAAGGCAGCAGCTGAGGATAATTACAGATGATATGTTGATTTGCTCTCCGTGGTCCTTTTTAATTGTTTATACTATTATTTGTTGCCTATATGCCTCTTTCGAAATGTATACATTGGGAATATACCACGTTTTATCTTTTATCTTTGTTGATCGATAATGCCTTAACACTTTTTCTGCTCCATTTCTAAGTTCCGTGCTCTGTCCGTGGTGCTGAATTACGATTCACTCAAGTCCAGTGATAGGCTGAATTTGCAAATAAATCGTGACCTAAATTATTGTTTTTTAAAAAAGACATAATAAACTAATTAATTGTTTTGAGTTCATCTGGATTTCTACATTTAACAAAACGCTCGTAAGGGTCTAAATCAACGTATTTCAGGTGCAATAATAAAAGCCTCCCAATTAGGCCTATTTAATATATTCGGTGTATTAAAAGCAATTGTGCTATTGATAGGACTCTTGTTAATTTACTTTCTTTAATTCTGTATTCTGTAGACTAACGTTTTAATATGGGAGTGAAATCATGTGCGGCCCTGATAGTAACATTGTTCAAACTTACCAAGAAATGCAATTGTCACTGTCATTACGCAGTATGATAGCTCTCTTGTGGAATGTTTTTATTTTAATTTTTTCTATAGTGATTTTTAATGTGTTCATGTGTTGATCTGGTTCCTCTTTTAAGACATTATTATAATATTGCGCAATAAATATCATCAATAAATAAATTCTAAGTAATAGTCATCAATTAAAATGAAACATTTAAAAGCCCATCTACGGGGGGTAGAGAACAAATATGCCTAAAAAATTGTGCAATCATAAGAGCTTCAGCTTTTGGCCTCATAGCGACGCTGTTGTCCTGTAAGTTACTTCCAGACTCCCGCGAGTCTTTGTAATTCCCTCCCATCACTGCATTTTCTCTGGACGAGGGTATAGGCCTCTCAGTCAGCCTTCAACTCAACAATACAAATATAGCCGAGAGAAACCTGATCTCTAACATTAGAGAAACGCCGTTATATCGGTGGAGCTTTTTTAATACCTTTTTGATCTTAGCAAGTACGTTTTTATCATGGCATTTAAAAACATATTTAAACACGGAAAAACAAAATGGCTTTGCTTCGCGCCATCTCTACGGTGTATATCTTCGTGTTTTCTCCTGATGTTATTTTTGATTCAAAGCGATGCACAGATCCGTTACTCAATCCCAGAGGAGATGAAGAAGGGCTCACTTATTGGTAACGTCGCACAGGACTTGGGTTTGGACATAAAAAGGCTTCGTTCAGGCCGAGCTCGTATCGTGATCGGAGAAAATGTTCAGTACGCCGAGCTGAAGACAGACAAAGGGACTCTGGTCGTGAATGAGAGGATAGACAGAGAGCAGCTCTGCGGAGACATGACGCCCTGCAGCTTCACGTTTGAGATTTTATTGGAAAGTCCAATGGAGTTACACCCGGTGACTATAGAGGTGCTGGATGTAAACGACAACGCGCCCACCTTTCAGAGCAAACACTTGGATTTTAAAATAAGCGAAGCAGCCACTGATTGGATCCCGTTTTAACTTGGAAGCTGCGGGTGATGCTGATGTTGGAGAAAATGGTTTGCAAAACTTTATTTTATCTCCAAATGATCATTTTATTTTAAAACAAAATGTTAATCCAGATGGCACTAAATACTGTGTAATGGTGCTTCAGAGTGCGTTAGACAGAGAGAAACAGCCGCGCCTTAATCTAAAACTGGTGGCTGTTGATGGAGGAAGTCCACAGAAATCTGGTACAGTAAATATAAATATAGTCGTTCTAGATGTGAATGACAATGCTCCTGTGTTTAATCAGAGGGTTTATAAAGCAACTGTAACTGAAAATTCACCCAAAGGTACTCATATTGTTACAATAAATGCTAGTGACATAGATAGTGGTGCAAACGGTCAAGTAACATACTCAATTTCAAAATTAAAGGCACTAGCTGATTTTTTTGAAATAAATGAAGAGACTGGGGATATTTTTTTAGCAAACGAAATTGATTTCGAAAAGGACAAAAAAATTGAGTTAACTGTTGAGGCCAAAGACCAAGGAGGACTGACAGATACTTGCAAAGTAGAAATAGACTATTATTGACGTGAACGACAATGCACCTGTTATTAACGTGATGTCATTCACTAGCCCTTTGTCAGAGGACTCTCCCGTGGGCACCACCATCGGTATAATTAATGTAAAAGACCTGGATTCAGGTGAGAACGGACAGGTGAGATGCGCGTTGGAGGGGAGTGCCCCCGTTGAGGTCAAATCTAACGTCAGAAAATATTACGCGCTGGTAACCAATGCCCAATTAGACCGCGAAAGTTGGTCGGAATTTAACATTCACAGTAATCGCCTCAGACTCAGGAAAGCCTCCGCTCTCAGCTACAAAAACATTTAATTTAAAGATCTCGGACGTGAATGATAATCCGCCAATGTTCCCTCGTGCGCTGTACAGCGCGTCCATCACAGAGAACAACTTCCCCCGGTTTTTCTGTGCTAAGTGTCCTTGCTAAAGACCCGGATGAAAACCAGAATGCGCGTGTGTCATATATTTTAGAGGAGTGTGACATCGGTGGGTCTCCGGTTTCTGGTTATATTTCTGTTAATTCAGAAAATGGAATAATTCGTGCTGTGCGCTCATTTGATTATGAACAAAACAAACAATTTATTGTGCGTCATCAAAGCGCAGGACGGAGGCTCTCCTCCTCTCAGTAGCAATGTGACTGTGAAAATCCTGGTCCAGGACCAGAATGACAACGGCCCTCAGGTGCTGTACCCAGTCCAGACTGGGGGCTCTCTGGTGGCTGAGATGGTGCCTCGTTCAGCAGATGTGGGCTATCTGGTCACTAAAGTGGTGGCAGTGGATGTGGACTCTGGACAGAATGCCTGGCTCTCCTATAAACTGCAGAAAGCCGCAGACAGGGCGCTGTTTGAAGTGGGCTTACAGAATGGAGAAATAAGAACTATCCGCCAAGTGACTGATAAAGATGCAGTCAAACAGAGACTGACTGTTATAGTGGAGGACAACGGGCAGCCCTCTCGTTCAGCTACAGTCATTGTTAACGTGGCGGTGGCGGACAGCTTTCCTGAAGTACTGTCTGAGTTCACTGATTTTACATACGACAAGGAGTACAATGACAACCTGACTTTTTACTTAGTGCTGGCTCTGGCTGTAGTCTCCTTTCTGTTCATCACGTGTGTAGTGGTCATTATATCAGTGAAAATCTACAGATGGAGACAGTCTCGCATCCTGTATCACTCCAATCTGCCAGTGATCCCATATTATCCTCCACGTTACTCAGACACTCTGGGGACAACGACTCTCCCACACAGTGTACAATTACTGACACCTGCAGAACCACAGACTCTAGAAAGAGTGACATTAAATACATGCAGCCGATGACTCAAAGTTTGGTCAGTGTTGATGACGTCGGGGCTGATTCTGCACAAACTGGACAGCAGAGATCCGAAATGTCTACACTGGTGAGATAATGTTCCTAACTATATTGCATGCTTTTGAAAATACACACATGAAAATATAATGTAGTGATATGAGAGACAGACAACAGGCGATGGTGATTATACACGATCTGTTGAATTGCTTTCCGGGGTACTTCTATCCTTGTCTGAACTCTCCCCTGTTGATTTCACATTTTATAAAATAAAATAAAAAATGGTTTGGCAAAGTAGTCCCAACATAACATTTTCCTCCAGCAAAGAAGGTGAATAGTTATCTGTTTATCAAAAATGCTTATACATTTTTACTGCTATTTTCAAAATGCAAATGTGCTGTCCATGGTGCTGATTTGTTTATATTTATTTGTTTTGCAGCTTCCACTTTTTATTATTTAATTGTCCTGCAGCTTCACCTCTGTATTCCAGTTGTAGTTACATGTGTAAATTGATCAATAATCTTATAATTTGTTGGTCATTTTATAATTCATTTTATTATTTTACAACTACATTTACACTTCTATTTCTGACACAGCTGTTTGTAATAAGATAAATGCATTTATTGAATTGCCTTTTACTTCAGTAAGGACGATTTAGCAAGCAGGTGTACTTTATGTACTGTATTTGAGTCTGTTGTCAGCAGTTGTGATAGATGGGACTTTTAATTATTTTTTGTAATAAAAGATATCTCGGAAGTTGAACCATTGGGATGCAGAACTTGTTGAATATAAGTCAGTTTGTTTGGTTTATTATCTCATCCATTTTATGTTCTTCGTCTTCTTTGGAACACGATTGTGCAGCAGTAAATGTTGGTAAATCAGAAAATACAACTTCTATTGATTTCAGTATGTTAACACTTTCATTTATCTCACACCAAACAAATTGTTAGCTGCTGTCATAAGTGGATTTTATGCCGCTGCTATGAAATGTACTTTTTACATTTACTGTTGCAATTTTCTCGGAATGCATGTGTTACGTGAATCATGGTTATAAAAATTAGATATTATTCTAAATGTTAGGAATTCTCTTCATGACCTCAAGAAATAATAAAGACTGGAAGTACCATACGGGAAGCAGAAAATCATGATGGTGTCTTACTAAGTTTGCAACCAAATAGTTTCGGATTTTGGCCTCATAGCGACGCTGTTGTCCTTTAAGTTATTTCAAGCCTACTGTGGATCTGTGTTATTCCCTCCCATCTCTGCATTTTTTTTTTTTTTTTTTCTGAAGCAGGGGATAGGCTTCTCAGTCAACCTTCAACTCATCAATACAAATACAACCGATAGAAAGCTGATATCTAACATTAGTTTGGCTATTAGCTGTTACATCGCTGCCATTTACTTTTGAGCAACTCTTTGATCTTAGTAAGTGCGTTTTTATCATGGCATTTGGATTACAATTTAGGCATGAAGAAGCAAAATGGCGATTCTTTGTGCCATCTGTACCGTCTATGTGTTCTTATATTTTCCTGATGTTATTTTTGATACCAAGCTATGCACAGATCCGCTACTCAATCCCAGAGGAGATGAGGAAAGGCTCACTTATTGGTAACGTCGCACAGGACTTAGGTTTGGACCTAAAAAGGCTTCGTTCAGGCCGTGCTCGTATCGTGACCGGAGAAAATTTTCAGTACGCCGAGCTGAAGACAGACAAAGGGACTCTGGTCGTGAATGAGAGGATAGACAGAGAGCAGCTCTGCAGAGACGTGACGCCCTGCAGCTTCACGTTTGAGATTTTACTGGAAAATCCCATGGAGTTACACCCGGTGACTATAGAGGTGCTGGATGTAAACGACAACGCGCCCACCTTTCAAAGCAAACACTTGGATTTTGAAATAAGCGAATTAGCCAAGCTTGGATCCCGTTTTGATTTGGAGGCTGCTGGTGATGCTGATGTTGGAGAAAACGGTTTATATAATTATATTTTAACTCCAAATGATCATTTTGTTTTAAAGCAACACATTAATCCAGATGGTAGTAAATACTGTGTAATGGTGCTTCAGAGTGCGTTAGACAGAGAGAAACAGCCGCGCCTTAATCTAAAACTAGTGGCTGTTGATGGAGGAAGTCCACAGAAATCTGGTACTGTAAATATAAATATAGTCATTCTAGATGTTAATGACAATGCCCCCGTGTTTAATCAGAGCATTTACAAAGCAACCGTGACTGAAAATTCACCCAAAGGCACTCATATTGTTACAGTCAGTGCCAGTGACATAGATAGTGGTGCAAACGGTCAAGTAACATACTCCTTTTCCAAATTAAAGGCTTCTACACCTGATTACTTTGAAATAAATGAAGTCTCTGGCGTTATTTTTTTACTAAAAGAGATTGATTTTGAAAAAGACAAAAAAGTTGAGTTTAGGGTTGAGGCTAAAGACCAAGGAGGATTGACAGATACTTGCAAAGTAGAAATAGATATTATTGACGTGAACGACAATGCACCTGTTATTAACGTGATGTCATTCACTAGTCCTTTGTCAGAAGACTCCCCGGTGGGCACCACCATCGGTATAATTAATGTAAAAGACCTGGATTCAGGTGAGAACGGACAGGTGAGATGCGCAGTAAAGGGAAGTGCCGCCGTTGAGGTCAAATCTAACGTCAGAAATTACTATGCGCTGGTAACCAATGCGCCATTAGATCGCGAGCGTCTATCGGAATTTAATATCACAGTAATCGCCTCAGACTCAGGAAAGCCTCCGCTCTCAGTCACAAAAATATTTCATTTAAAGATCTTTGATGTGAATGATAATCCTCCAGTGTTCCCTCGTGCGTTTTACACCGCGTCCATCACAGAGAACAACTCCCCAGGTTTTTCAGTGTTAACCGTCGTTGCTAAAGACCCGGATGAAAACCAGAACGCGCGTGTGTCATATATTTTAGAGAAGTGTGACATCGGTGGGTCTCCCGTTTCTGATTATATTTCTGTTAATTCAGAACATGGAATAATCCGTACCGTGCGCTCATTTGATTACGAGCAGGTCAAACAGTTTTTGTGCGTCATCAAAGCGCAGGACGGAGGCTCTCCTCCTCTCAGTAGCAATGTGACTGTGAAAATCCTGGTCCAGGACCAGAACGACAACGCCCCTCAGGTGCTGTACCCAGTCCAGACTGGGGGCTCTCTGGTGGCTGAGATGGTGCCTCGTTCAGCAGATGTGGGCTATCTGGTCACTAAAGTGGTGGCTGTGGACTGTGGACTCTGGACAGAATGCCTGGCTCTCCTATAAACTGCAGAAAGCCGCAGACAGGGCGCTGTTTGAAGTGGGCTTACAGAATGGAGAAATAAGAACTATCCGCCAAGTGACTGATAAAGATGCAGTCAAACAGAGACTGACTGTTATAGTGGAGGACAACGGGCAGCCCTCTCGTTCAGCTACAGTCATTGTTAACGTGGCGGTGGCGGACAGCTTTCCTGAAGTACTGTCTGAGTTCACTGACTTTACACACGACAAGGAGTACAATGACAACCTGACTTTTTACTTAGTGCTGGCTCTGGCTGTAGTCTCCTTTCTGTTCATCACGTGTGTAGTGGTCATTATATCAGTGAAAATCTACAGATGGAGACAGTCTCGCATCCTGTATCACTCCAATCTGCCAGTGATCCCATATTATCCTCCACGTTACTCAGACACTCTGGGTACAGCGACTCTCCCACACGTGTACAATTACGACACCTGCAGGACCACAGACTCCAGAAAGACTGACATTAAATACATGCAGCCGATGACTCAAAGTTTGGTCAGTGTTGATGACGTCGGGAATGATCCAGCGCAGACTGGACAGCAGAGATCAGCAATGTCTACACTGGTGAGACAGTATGATTTGTTTGTGCTGCATGCTTTTGGATATACACAAATGGAGTTGAAAAATTGTGAGAATTAATACAGCACTCAAGGGTAATTAAAAACAGCAGACAAGGGTGGTTAAGGATGGTCTGCTGTTTGCTCTTGTAGTACTTTTATCATTGACTTAACTGTGACTTGTTATTATTATATCATATAGAAATGTGTTGGCGAAGTATACACGTCTTTTTTCTCAAGTTAAGAAAGTCAAGAGTTCTCTGTAGATTAACATTGCCTAAGCACAGTTGCAGCTTATTTCCTAAAAACATTCCGCTGTCCTTGGTGCTAATTTGCTCATACTGCCACCACTGTAACCTCTATATTCCCACAGTATTGAGTGTAAATTGCTCATAACCCAGTTAATCAGTAACGGAGATAATACTGCAGGAAATTATTTCGATGGTATATTTACATTTGTCAAAACTGCATGCAAATTATTTAATTATTTTTTTTTAATGCTTTTAATTATAATTTAGCCAGCTACTTTGATTTTAAGCGTACTATTAGCAGTAGTGATGATTATTTATTTTCTGCAGGCATATATTTTTGCAGACTTTAAAATTATAATATGATAGATGAACCAACTTTGGCTCAGAAAGTCATTTTGTTAAAACTCACAAGGAGATTCCATTTAGATATGCTGTACTCTCTTGAGTGAACACCATCTCTCTGTTGTTTAATGCACTGAACGTTTTACTGTCACGAATCTTCCTGTTCAATCGGCTCCTTTTATAAAATAATAACGTTATACATATTAAACAGCAACTTTAGGACCTTAGTTAAAATTAAAGACTGAAAGGCCCATAGGGTGAACAAAGTCTCACGAATGCGCCTGACTCATTGTGAAGTCATAATAGTTTCAGATTTTGGCCTCATAGCGACGCTGTTGTCCTTTAAGTTACTTCGAGCATTCTGTGAATCTGTGTTTTTCCCTCCCATCAATGCATTTTGTTTGGAGGAGGGGATAGCCTTCTCAGTCAGCATTCTACTCAACAAATAAAAACCTGTATCTCACATCAGATAGGCTATACGTCGTTACATCGCTGGTGTGTACTTTTAAATAGCTTTTTGATCTTAGCAAGTGCGTTTTTATCATGGCATTTAAAAAACAATTTAGACATGGAAAGGCAAAATGGCGATTCTTAGTGCCATCTGTACCGTGGCTGTCTATGTGTTTCTCCTGATGTTATTTTTGATTCAAAGCGATGCACAGATCCGTTACTCAATCCCAGAGGAGATGAGGAAAGGCTCACTTATTGGTAACGTCGCACAGGACTTGGGTTTGGACCTAAAAAGGCTTCGTTCAGGCCGAGCTCGTATCGTGACCGGAGAAAAATTTCAGTACACTGAGCTGAAGACAGACAAAGGGACTCTGGTCGTGAATGAGAGGATAGACAGAGAGCAGCTCTGTGGAGACGTGACGCCCTGCAGCTTCACGTTTGAGATTTTATTGGAAAATCCCATGGAGTTACACCCGGTGACTATAGAGGTGCTGGATGTAAATGACAACGCGCCCATCTTTCAGAGCAAACACTTGGATTTTGAAATAAGCGAATCCGCGACTATTGGATCCCGTTTTGATTTGGAAGCTGCAAGCGATGCTGATGTTGGAGAAAACGGTTTGCAAGACTATGTTCTATCTCCAAATAATAATTGTGTTTTGAAACAACAAGTCAAATCAGACGGTAGGAAGCATATTCAAATGGTTCTTCAGACTGCTTTGGACAGAGAGAAACAGCCGCGGCTTAATTTAGAGCTGATGGCTGTGGATGGCGGAAGTCCACAGAGATCTGGTACAATAAATATAAATATAGTTGTTCTAGATGTTAATGACAATGTCCCCGTCTTTAATCAGAGTGTTTATAAAGCGATTGTGGTTGAAAATGCGCCTAAAGGCACTCATATTGTTACAGTCAATGCCAGTGATATAGATAGTGGTGCATACGGTCAAGTAACTTATTCCTTTTCAAAGTCTAAGGCATCAATAGCTGATTTCTTTGAAATAGATGAAGTCACTGGAAGAATTTTTGTGGCAAAGGAAATTGACTTTGAAACAGACAAAAAAATCGAGTTCAGGGTTGAGGCCAAAGACCAAGGAGGACTGACAGATACTTGTGAAGTAGAAATAGATATTATCGACGTGAACGACAATGCACCTGTTATTAACGTGATGTCATTCACTAGTCCTGTGTCAGAGGACTCCCCGGTGGGCACCACCATCGGTATAATTAATGTAAAAGACCTGGATTCAGGTGAAAACGGACAGGTGAGGTGCACAGTGGAGGGGAGTGCCCCCGTTGAGGTTAAATCTAACGTCAGAAATTACTACGCGCTGGTAACCAATGCACCATTAGATCGCGAGCGTCTGTCAAAAATTATTATCACAGTAACCGCCTCAGACTCGGGAAAGCCTCCTCTCTCAGTCACAAAAACATTTAATTTAGAGATTTCTGATGTGAACGATAACCCCCCAGTGTTCTCCCGTGCGCTGTATAGCGCGTCCATCAAAGAGAACAACTCCCCTGGTTTTTCTGTGTTAAGTGTCGTTGCTAAAGACCCGGATGAAAACCAGAACGCACACGTGTCATATATTTTAGAGTATTGTGACATCGGTGGGTCTCCCGTTTCTGATTATGTTTCTGTTAATTCAGAAAATGGGATAATTCATGCTGTGCGCTCATTTGATTACGAGCAGGTCAAACAGTTTTTGTGCGTAATCAAAGCGCAGGACAGAGGCTCTCCTCCTCTCAGTAGCAATGTGACTGTGAAAATCCTGGTCCAGGACCAGAACGACAACGGCCCTCAGGTGCTGTACCCAGTTCAGACTGGGGGCTCTCTGGTGGCTGAGATGGTGCCTCGTTTAGCAGATGTGGGCTATCTGGTCACTAAAGTGGTGGCTGTGGACGTGGACTCTGGACAGAATGCCCGGCTCTCCTATAAACTGCAGAAAGCCGCAGACAGGGCGCTGTTTGAAGTGGGCTTACAGAATGGAGAAATAAGAACGATCCGCCAAGTGACTGATAAAGATCCAGTCAAACAGAGACTGACTGTTATAGTGGAAGACAACGGGCAGCCCTCTCGTTCAGCTACAGTCATTGTTAACGTGGCGGTGGCGGACAGCTTTCCTGAAGTACTGTCTGAGTTCACAGACTTTACACAGGACAAGGAGTACAATGACAACCTGACTTTTTACTTAGTGCTGGCTCTGGTTGTAGTCTCCTTTCTGTTCATCACGTGTGTAGTGGTCATCATATCAGTGAAAATCTACAGATGGAGACAGTCTCGCATCCTGTATGACTCCAATCTGCCAGTGATCCCATATTATCCTCCACGTTACTCAGACACTCTGGGCACAGCGACTCTCCCACACGTGTACAAATACGACACTTGCAGAACCACAGACTCCAGAAAGAGTGACATTAAAAACATGCAGCCAATGACTCAAAGTTTGGTCAGTGTTGATGACGTCGGGAATGATCCAGCGCAGACTGGACAGCAGAGATCCACAATGTCTACACTGGTGAGTGTCTGTATATGTTTTGAAAATGCGAGAAATTAAATACTTTAACATCACGGAATCTAGTTGTCTGATAGTCCATATGTTTTTTTTATATCAAGAATCAGATCACAATGGTAGACATAATTAACCCCCCTTCAAGGTATTACTGAAAAGAATGAAGAAAAAGTAATCTGTGGACCCTGTTTGGGCTATTTCACAAGAAAATGCGAGGCGTAATGACATAATATTATATGGAAACAATACAAAGGCATTTAAGTTTCACCAAAACAAAATTTAAACGTGAACAGTAAGATCATTAGAACAGTATTCGGTTTCTTCGCTGTCCGTAGTGCTGAAATGCTTGTTATGGAATGTCAACATTAAGCTAGTGTTTATTGTATTTTATTGTTTTTGGTTTGTTTGTTTGTTTTATTTTTTGTTTTTGGTTATTTAAATATTTTTTTCTAAATTAATTGACATATTTATGAAGCAATGTATTTGTATTTTTTACTACTTGTGAGTTATGAATATTTCCTCTGGGGGATGCTGTTGGTTAGAGAAAACATGATCTGGGCGTCGTCACCAAGCCTCACCACACAACCATCTCTTCATTTAGTCTGAGAAGAGCGCACGCAAAGCAACTGTGTATTTTGATTTTTAAACTGGTCATTGGTGGATCTAGAAAGTAAGTTTTGTTTTTGCTTGTGCTCTGAAGCTTAGGTTTTCCTGTAATGTTTTGTTTTACACCTTTCTAATGATGGATTTTGGAAGATGCATTGCGTTTCTTTTCCTGGGAGTAACTCCTTCTGTTTTTGCATCAAAGCGGATTGTTGTATTTCTGTCTCTTGGACTCCTGGTTACTGCAGTACATGGTCAGATTAGGTATTCAGTGCCAGAGGAGATGAAGAAGGGCTCTGTTGTTGGTAATGTAGCACAAGACCTTGGTTTGGATTTAAAAAGACTCCGTTATGGGCGGGCGCGGATCGTGACTGGAGAAAACATCCAGTACATCGAGCTGAAAACAGACAAAGGGACGCTGGTCGTGAACGAGAGGATAGACCGAGAGCAGCTCTGTGGAGACGTAACGCCCTGCAGCTTCAGTTTTGAGATGATATTAGAAAATCCTATTGAACTACATAGAATAACTGTCGAGGTTTTGGACATAAATGACCATGCTCCCATTTTTCCAAATAACGACAAACCCATCAGTTTTGAAATCAGTGAATCAGCTGCAGTAGGAGTGCGGTTTCCTCTGCGAAGTGCTAAAGACCCGGATGTCGAACAGAATACATTGCAGGAATATATTTTATCACCTAACGACAATTTTATATTAAAACAACAGGCGAATGTAGACGGGAGCAAACAGGTTGAAATGGTCCTTCAGAAGCCTTTAGACCGTGAGCTTTTTGGTCGTCTGTCTTTAAAACTAATCGCAGTAGACGGAGGCACACCACAAAAATCAGGTACAGCCAGCATAAATATTACTGTCCTAGATGCAAACGACAATATTCCATTGTTTAGTCAGAGTATATATAAAGCATCTGTGAAAGAAAACACCGTAAAAGGCACCCATGTAATTCAAGTGAATGCTACGGATGCTGATAGCGGTCCTTATGGCGTTATTACTTACGGTCTTTCTGAAATGAAAGGAAGCGGGACGGATTTATTTACAATAGATGAAAACACTGGATCCGTTTCAGTTTCCGGTCAAATAGATTATGAAAAGGATAAGAAATACGAAGTCAGGGTAGAGGCTAAGGACCAGGGCGGCCTTATTGGGACCAGTAAAATTATATTTGATGTACTTGACGCAAACGACAATTCACCGTCAATAAATATAATGTCTTTTTCATCCACACTTCCAGAAAACGCGCCTATTGGGACAACAGTGGCTGTTTTTAATGTTAAAGATGCAGACTCTGATTTAAATGGCCAAATAAAATGCTCTGTCGATTATAACATGCCTTTTAAAATAGAGTCTTCACTAAGCGATTATTACAATTTAGTGTCAGATCAGTACTTTGACCGAGAGTCAGTGTCAGAATATAACATAACATTAACAGCGACAGATTTAGGAAGTCCTCCTCTCTCTAGCTTCTCTAAATTACATCTTAAAATATCTGATGTAAATGACAATGCCCCAGTATTTGAAAGAGGTGTCTACACTGCGTATATTACTGAGAATAATTCTCCTGGACAATCCATTTTTGCTGTCAGTGCGCGAGACTCTGATTGGAATCAAAATGCCAAAATATCATATCTCTTAGATGAAACAAAAATTAGCGGTAGCCCCATTGCTACTTATGTCTCACTACATGCAGAGACAGGGCTTATAAGTGCGATTCGGTCATTTGATTATGAGCAGATTAAACAGCTTCACCTAGTGGTCAAAGCGCAGGACGGAGGCTCTCCTCCTCTCAGTAGCAATGTGACTGTAAAAATCCTGGTCCAGGACCAGAACGACAATGCCCCTCAGGTGCTGTACCCAGTCCAGACTGGGGGCTCTCTGGTGGCTGAGATGGTGCCTCGTTCAGCAGATGTGGGCTATCTGGTCACTAAAGTGGTGGCTGTGGATGTGGACTCTGGACAGAATGCCTGGCTCTCCTATAAACTGCAGAAAGCCGCAGACAGGGCGCTGTTTGAAGTGGGCTTACAGAATGGAGAAATAAGAACTATCCGCCAAGTGACTGATAAAGATGCAGTCAAACAAAGACTGACTGTTATAGTGGAGGACAACGGGCAGCCCTCTCGTTCAGCTACAGTCATTGTTAACGTGGCGGTGGCGGACAGCTTTCCTGAAGTACTGTCTGAGTTCACTGACTTTACGCATGACAAGGAGTACAATGACAACCTGACATTTTACTTAGTGCTGGCTCTGGCTGTAGTCTCCTTTCTGTTCATCACGTGTGTGGTGGTCATTATATCAGTGAAAATCTACAGATGGAGACAGTCTCGCATCCTGTATCACTCCAATCTGCCAGTGATCCCATATTATCCTCCACGTTACTCAGACACTCTGGGCACAGCGACTCTCCCACACAGGAACAATTACGACACCTGCAGGACCACAGACTCCAGAAAGAGTGACTGTAAGTTTGGCAGAGCTGGTAGTCAGAACGTGCTGATAATGGATCCCAGTTCAACAGGGACGATGCAGCGGATACAGAGTGAGAAGAGCATCCTGGACGAACCTGACTCTCCTCTAGAGGTTAGATATCTTTTTTTTTTTTTTTTTTTTCTTTTTAATTCAACCTGTTTATACTTACTAAGCACTGGAAAGAGGCAGAGGCAATTTTTCCCTACAAAAATAAAGTATTCTTAGTATTCTTTTTCTCATTATTTCAGTACAACAGATAGCACCTATTAAGACAACCTTGAATTTCTCACATTTTCAAAATAATAATAGTATTTTTTGTGTGTTTGCTTGTTTTGTAAATGTATATTTCTTATTTTTTTTTTAAAAACTCTACGATTTTTTTTCATTTTTTTAAATTTTCCTGCAAATAAAACAAGACGTTTCTAAAAGTTTACACCGATTTGCAGAGCATGGTGTGTGTAAAATGCAAGTCTATAATTACTGGTGAAGTGTACATTTTGTACTCTGGAGGACGCTGTTGCTCTGGGCTAAAATCACTTTGTATGTCGTAATTAAGCCGCACCACACCAATGTATCACGGCGCCATCTCTGTGTTTAGTTTCAGTACAGCTCATATCAAATAGGTTTGTTTCTGTTTAACGGATGGTGGTTGCAACCAGGAAGCGATATTTCTCCTAATTTTTTTGCATTACCTGTTTTCATATTAGGTCATTTTATCCGACAGTAATGATGGAATCCGGCACATTTCTCGCGCTTGGTTTATTCGGAAAAAATCTGCTGCTTTCTGCATCAAAGCGGATTGTTCTATTTCTGACTCTTGTACTCCTGGTTACTGCAGTACATGGTCAGATTAGGTATTCAGTGCCAGAGGAAATGAAGAAGGGCTCTGTTGTTGGTAATGTAGCACAAGACCTTGGTTTGGATTTAAAAAGACTCCGTTCTGGGCGGGCCCGGATCGTGACTGGAGAAAACATCCAGTACATCGAGCTGAAAACAGACAAAGGGACGCTGGTCATGAACGAGAGGATAGACCGAGAGCAGCTCTGTGGAGACATAACACCCTGCAGCTTCAGTTTTGAGATGATTTTGGAAAATCCAATGGAACTACATAGAATAATTGTAGAAGTTTTGGATATAAATGACCACGCGCCTATTTTCCCAAATAAGGACAAGCCTATCAGTTTTGAAATTAGTGAAACAGCTGCAGTAGGAGCTCAGTTTCCACTTCCAGGTGCAGAGGATCGAGATGTAGAACAAAATGCACTTCAAAACTACATTTTATCGCCAAACGATAACTTCATTTTAAAGCAACACTCAAACCCCGATGGCGGTAAATATATTGAAATGGTGCTTCAGAAGCCTTTAGACAGAGAGCAATATCCAAGATTGTCTTTTAAATTAATCGCTGTAGACGGAGGAATGCCACAAAGATCAGGTACAGTTAATATATATATTACCGTTTTAGATGCAAACGATAATATTCCGTTATTTAACCAGTCTCTGTACAAAGCTTTTGTAAGAGAAAATACCATGAAAGGAACAAATATTATAAAGGTAAATGCCACAGATGCTGATAGCGGCTCCTAATGGCGTCATTACTTACAGGTCTCTCTAACATGAAAGGAAGTGCCGCGGACATATTTACCATCGATGAGAACACAGGGTCAGTTTCAGTGTCCGGTCAAATTGATTATGAAAAAGACAAGAAATTTGAGGTGAGAGTGGAGGCAAAGGACAGCGGTGGCCTTACAGGTACAAGTAAAGTTATAATTGAGGTCGTCGACATTAACGACAATCCTCCAGTTATAAATGTTATGTCGTTTTTGAGTCCAATTTCAGAAAACTCTCCACCTGGAACGACAATAGCTATTTTAAATATTAAAGATGCAGACTCTGAATTAAATGGCCAAATAAAATGCTCAATTGATGGCAAACTCCCTTTTAAAATAGAGTCGTCTTTAAGTAATTATTACAATTTAGTGTCAGATCAGTACTTTGACAGAGAGTCAGTGTCAGAATATAACATAACATTAACAGCGACAGATTTAGGAAGTCCTCCTCTTTCTAGCTTCCTCTAAATTACATCTTAAAATATCTGATGTAAATGACAATGCCCCAGTATTTGAAAAAGTTGTCTATACTGCGTATATTACTGAGAATAATTCTCCTGGACAATCAATTTTTACTGTCAGTGCGCGAGACTCTGATTGGAATCAAAATGCCAAAATATCATATCTCTTGGAGGAAGCAGAAATTAGCGGTAGTCCTATTTCTAGTTATGTTTCCTTGAATGCAGACACGGGTCTTATCAGTGCGATTCGGTCATTTGATTATGAGCAGATTAAACAGCTTCACCTAGTGGTCAAAGCGCAGGACGGAGGCTCTCCTCCACTAAGTAGCAACGTGACTGTGAACATACTAGTCCAGGACCAGAATGACAACGCCCCTCAGGTGCTGTACCCAGTCCAGACTGGAGGCTCTCTGGTGGCTGAGATGGTGCCTCGTTCAGCAGATGTGGGCTATCTGGTCACTAAAGTGGTGGCTGTGGATGTGGACTCTGGACAGAATGCCTGGCTCTCCTATAAACTGCAGAAAGCCGCAGACAGGGCGCTGTTTGAAGTGGGCTTACAGAATGGAGAAATAAGAACTATCCGCCAAGTGACTGATAAAGATGCAGTTAAACAGAGACTGACTGTTATAGTGGAGGACAACGGGCAGCCCTCTCGTTCAGCTACAGTCATTGTTAACGTGGCGGTGGCGGACAGCTTTCCTGAAGTACTGTCTGAGTTCACTGACTTTACACACGACAAGGAGTACAATGACAACCTGACATTTTACTTAGTGCTGGCTCTGGCTGTAGTCTCCTTTCTGTTCATCACGTGTGTAGTGGTCATTATATCAGTGAAAATCTACAGATGGAGACAGTCTCGCATCCTGTATCACTCCAATCTGCCAGTGATCCCATATTATCCTCCACGTTACTCAGACACTCTGGGGACAGCGACTCTCCCACACGTGTACAATTACGACACCTGCAGGACCACAGACTCCAGAAAGAGTGACATTAAATACATGCAGCCGATGACTCAAAGTTTACTAAGTGTTGGTGGAACTGACAGTGAGGCTCAACAAGTGGAGAAACAGGTGACAAGAACTTACGCCAATATGTCAACACTGGTGAGTATTTCTTTATGGTTTTTGTTTGCTTCAGATGCTTCAGTCCTCCGTGATAGAAGCTGTCCATGGTGCTGAAAACAAGTTCATTTGGCTATTGAACACTAAGATTTAAAGTGTTAACATTGTGCTGCCCTCACGACACGTGACTGTGTGAAGCTAGACAGCCAGCGAACTAATAAAGAAAACTCCGTATACAAGGCGTACTTTTCTTGTGTTTATGGAGGTATCTTGAATTGATTTATATTTTACGTAACTGAAACATACAGAAAAAATGTGTATTACAAACTGCACTGGACATTTGGTGTGCTAATACAAGTAGCTAGGTTAGCTTATGCACATGTAACACAGCAGTCTTGTTAGCGGCATGTAACAACCTCAAGTTTACATCAAATGTTCAGACGAAATACAACTGTAACCTCAACTAAGTGCTTGTGAACATACAAATACTTACAAAGACTAAAGTTTCCCAAGGTTCAAACGTTAGAGCACATTCAGCGTGTTAATGAGCCATTTTGGACCTCTTTTTACCGTGGTTCTAGCTTGATTTTCACCGAGAGGAAAAAACGTCAAAGATCCTCTAATGGCGCACAGGAGCGCTTACTCTGCACTGCAACAAAACGATCCTTACAGGAGATGATGTCTCACTCTGACAATTTTATCCGTAACTTTTTTAACAGTTTGCAATATTAAATGAACATATTTATTTAGCAATCATAAACTTATTTATAACTTTTAACTAACTTATTAACATTATGAAATTATCAATGTCTTTTGACCTAAAGACATGACAAACATAAACCCTTATTTTTAAATTTGCATTACACCAACAATACATATTCTCCCAGTACTTTTGCAATCAACAATTTATCATGAGCAGATCCAAAAGACAGTGATATATATTTTATACATTATTAATTTACTATTTTTACTTTTAACTATTTTAAGACGCATGGGTGCCCAGATGTAGCGTTTTTTCTTATATAAGAATCCCCAACCACTTGGGCTCTTTCTCAATAACAATTTTAATCTCAAAGTTCTGAACATGCCCTCACCTAACACGACCCTTCAGGCCCCTCCTTGGATCTCTGGACCCTTTCACAATAAAACCATAACCTTTGCAATAAAACACTTCTCATTACATTGCTCCACGATTTCCCTCTCAAAAAAAAAAAAAAAAAAAAAAAAAAAAAAAAAAAGCCTATAAAAATTAGTATTGATAGACTTTATGGTGATTTTCTAATCATGATTGATGTATTCGACTTCCTATAGTGATTTTAAAAATTATGGATTCTTAAGTAAAAACTGCTGAATAAACTTACATTTCCCTGTTTGGACTCTGAGCGCCGCTGTTGACTGTGAGCTGTAATATATGTCATGATCCTCCCCTTATTCCACACATACATTTACTGCTGGTAAATAAACGGTCATTTCATACTGCGGAGATTCATGTTGGCTTGCACTCGTTTGATTTTTATTAAACTCTTAGATTTCAAACGAATTACTGCTGTTGTGTGTTTGGGATCTATCTTTTAATGGCTTCCTTGTGGAGATCGGCTCGCAGAGACCAGTGGCACGGCCTTGTTTTTCTTCTTTGTCTCTTTACGCTGAAGTCGGTGACTGGACAGGCTCGCTATTCCGTTCCGGAGGAGCAGACAGAGGGCTCTTTTGTTGGAAATATTGCTAGAGATCTGGGATTAGAAGTGCAAAGGCTCATCTCGGGGAACGCTCGGATTGTAACTAAAGAAAGTCGACAATATGTTGCTTTAAACAGAGACAAAGGCATCCTTGTTATCAAAGAGCGAATCGACCGAGAGGAGCTGTGTGAAAAAAGAACGCCCTGCAGCTTTAGTTTTGAGGTAATTCTGGAGAATCCTATTCAGCTGTATCGTGTCACTGTGGAGGTAACAGATGTAAACGACAATGCCCCAGCTTTCCCAAAAGAAGAAATCATTTTGACAATTTTTGAAACTGCTGCTGCAGGCTCTCGCTTTGCGTTAGAGAGAGCTGATGACTCCGATGTAGGTGATAATGACATTCAAAAATACACTCTTAAACCCTCTGATCATTTTAAACTAGAAATGCAAAGCCAACCGGATGGTAGTCAGTTTGTGGAGATGGTTTTGAAAACCCCGTTGGATCGAGAGAAAGATGAAGGACACACGCTGATATTGGTTAGCTTCAGATGGAGGCGCACCGCAAAGAACAGGAACTGCACGTATTCACATCACAGTACTAGATGCTAACGATAATGCACCAGTCTGTAGTAAACAGGTGTATAAAGCTGAGGTCCGTGAAAACTCTCCTATAGGAACAGTAGGTAACCACCGTCAGCGCAAACGATGCAGACAAAGGAGTCTATGGTAGAAGTTACATTATTCTTTGGCTGACATCACAAAAGAGGCAAAGCAGTTGTTTGACGTCAATGCTAAAACAGGAGAAATTAAAGTGACAGGTAATCTGGATTATGAAAAATCTAAGTCCTTTCAATTAAATGTCCAGGCTAGTGACCACGGAGGGTATTCAGATACATGCAAAGTTATAATTGAAGTAACTGATGTGAATGATAACGCGCCCATAATACAGCTCATGTCACTTTCTAGCACGATCTCTGAAGATGCCCCTCCGGGCACAACTATAGCTGTCATTAATGTGCATGACGACGACTCAGAGAGAAACGGCGTAGTTGATTGCTCTATTAATGCTGACATACCCTTTAAAATTGAATCTTCATTGTCTGGTTATTATACAATAGTTACTGATGACGTTTTAGACAGAGAGAGCATTTCTGAATATAATATTACTCTATCAGTGATTGACCAGGGCTCCCCGCCACTGTCAAACAGAAAAACAATTAATGTCAAAGTTTCTGACGTAAATGACAATCCCCCAAAGTTTGGCGAATCTGAATATAGTAAGAACATACCAGAAAATAATTCACCTGGATTTTCTGTTTTTACTGTAAGTGCCAGCGATGCGGACTGGGGACAAAACGCTCGTGTCTCTTACTTCCTGGAGGACAGAGACATTAACGGCGCGTCTCTATCGTCTTTGGTCTCAATAAATTCAGAAAGTGGTGTGATTTCTGCTGCAAAATCTTTTGATTATGAACAAATGAAATTATTTGAATTTAATGTAACTGCTCGTGATGCTGGTTCCCCTCCTCTGAGCTCAGTGGTCACAGTTAAGATCCTGGTCCAGGACCAGAACGACAACGCTCCTCAGGTGCTGTACCCAGTCCAGACTGGAGGCTCTCTGGTGGCTGAGATGGTGCCTCGTTCAGCAGATGTGGGCTACCTGGTCACTAAAGTGGTGGCTGTGGATGTGGACTCTGGACAGAATGCCTGGCTCTCCTATAAACTGCAGAAAGCCACAGACAGGGCGCTGTTTGAAGTGGGCTTACAGAATGGAGAAATAAGAACTATCCGCCAAGTGACTGATAAAGATGCAGTCAAACAGAGACTGACTGTTATAGTGGAGGACAACGGGCAGCCCTCTCGTTCAGCTACAGTCATTGTTAACGTGGCGGTGGCGGACAGCTTTCCTGAAGTACTGTCTGAGTTCACTGACTTTACACACGACAAGGAGTACAATGACAACCTGACATTTTACTTAGTGCTGGCTCTGGCTGTAGTCTCCTTTCTGTTCATCACGTGTGTAGTGGTCATTATATCAGTGAAAATCTACAGATGGAGACAGTCTCGCATCCTGTATCACTCCAATCTGCCAGTGATCCCATATTATCCTCCACGTTACTCAGACACTCTGGGTACAGCGACTCTCCCACACGTGTACAATTACGACACCTGCAGGACCACAGACTCCAGAAAGAGTGACTGTAAGTTTGGCAGAGCTGGTAGTCAGAACGTGCTGATAATGGATCCCAGTTCAACAGGGACGATGCAGCGGATACAGAGTGAGAGGAGCATCCTGGACGAACCTGACTCTCCTCTTGAGGTTCGATTTTTATTCCATAAATCGTAATGCTACTTACATATTAGCTCTTGAGTTTGTAATTTTAAGCAACTTGGACAAAGCAAGTGGCATGTACACATTTCTTTTACTTTTTAACAATCAGCATGCCTTGACTAAACCCACTGCTTCTTTCGTGATATTATGAAACTTTCAGTATTTCAGTACCAGTGGCGGTCTCTGCCCGTTGACACAGGGGAAGCTTAAAACATTTAATCCTGGGCTAACTAGCAGCTAGTCTCTTTACAGTGATATTGAATGAACGAACGAACAAAACTAAAACAATATGCAAGCTCAACGGCGCTATAACTGTTGTGTGTTATGTGCTGTTATTGTGTAGTCTGTATAAATGGTAAAAAATAAAGCAGATCACTTGCTTTAAACTCCGCACGGCTCCTTCAGGACACGTGTGTCTGCTCTTTTGCTCCAATTCATTGCATGCTGTGAAGTCGTTGAACTGCTTGCCACTATTGGCGCTCACTGCTGTTTGTCAAAATCTTCCACCAGTTCCGCCAGTTATCATCGATAAGCCAGCGTCACGGCCCGCCCACTGCTCCCTTGACTCCCAGAGACTCAGCGTCCACAGGCGGGACGATTTTGGAGCATTTATGCAATCAGCGTCTTGCATTTTTGCTATTAAAAAAACGCTCTGAGCAGTCTCATAGGAATCCATTGAAGCTCAGCGTCAGTAGGGATTTTCTCTTTCAATGTCATTTAATATCTAATTTTCTGAAATTCATCAGTGCATATTGGACCATTTATTTTATGAAATTTTAGGGGAAGCTGAGCTTCCTTTGTTTGCAATGAGCACTCGCCACTGTTCAGTACCATGGATAGCTACCGTAGGAAAGACTTTGACAGCTTCACATGAATACTTACCCCTTTCCACTACAACGTTTAAATGAAGCATTTGTTTAGATTTAATTTTTTACATTCTTTAGCTTCCCAGTTAGTTAAAAAAAAAACAAAAAAAAAAACGAAAATTGAATAAATAAGCATTGCGTGTTAATAAGATACTGTATTAATGCTGATATTTATAAGTGAATAGTCTCTTTTGAACTCTAGAGGACGCTATTGCTCTGATCTAATATCACTTTGTGTGTCGCCTTTAAGCCCCACCACATCATTGTATCACGACGCCATCTCAGTGTTTAGTCTCAGTACAGCGCTCATCACGTAGATCTGCTTTTGTTGAATAGATAGCTGATGCGATTTTTCTTTCTTTCGTGGTATATTGCCTAATTTAATCTAGGTTGTTTCATCTGACTGTGGTGATGGGAGCCGGGATATTGCTCGCCCTTGTTTTACTCGGGAAAACCCCGCTATTTACTGCACCAAAGCGGATGGTTGTATTTCTGTCTCTTGTACTCCTGATTATTGCAGTACATGGTCAGATTCGGTATTCAGTGCCAGAGGAAATGAAGAAAGGCTCTGTTATAGGTAATGTGGCACAAGATCTTGGTTTGGATTTAAAAAGACTCCGTTCTGGGCGGGCCCGGATCGTGACTGGAGAAAACATCCAGTACATCGAGCTGAAAACAGACAAAGGGGACACTGGTTGTGAAGGAGAGGATAGACCGAGAGCAGCTCTGTGGAGACGTAACACCCTGCAGCTTCAGTTTTGAGATGATTTTGGAAAATCCAATGGAACTACATAGAATAACTGTTGAGGTTTTGGACATAAATGACCACTCGCCTATTTTCCCAAACAAGGACAAGCCCATCAGTTTTGAAATCAGTGAATCAGCTGCAGTAGGAGCTCAGTTTCCACTCAGAAGTGCTAAAGATCCGGATGTAGGACAGAACACACTTCACGATTATATTTTATCTCCAAACGAAAACTTCTTATTAAAGCAACACTCAAGTCCGGATGGTGGTAAATATATTGAAATGGTGCTTCAGAAGCCTTTAGACAGAGAACAGCATCCGAGATTGTTTTTTAAATTAATCGCTGTAGACGGAGGAACGCCACAAAGATCAGGTACAGTTAATATAGATATTGCCGTTTTAGATGCAAACGATAACATTCCGTTATTTAACCAGTCTCTGTACAAAGCATTTGTAAGAGAAAATACCATGAAAGGAACAAATATTATAAAGGTAAATGCCACAGATGCTGATAGCGGCTCCAATGGCATCATTACTTACAGTATTTCTGAAATGAAAGGAAGTGCCGCGGACATATTTACCATCGATGAGAACACAGGGTCAGTTTTAGTGTCCGGTCAAATTGATTATGAAAAAGACAAGAAATTTGAGGTGAGAGTGGAGGCAAAGGACAGCGGTGGCCTTACAGGTACAAGTAAAGTTATAATTGAGGTCGTCGACATTAACGACAATCCTCCAGTTATAAATGTTATGTCGTTTTTGAGTCCAATTTCAGAAAACTCTCCACCTGGAACGACAATAGCTATTTTAAATATTAAAGATGCAGACTCTGAATTAAATGGCCAAATAAAATGCTCAATTGATGGCAAACTCCCTTTTAAAATAGAGTCGTCTTTAAGTAATTATTACAATTTAGTGTCAGATCAGTACTTTGACAGAGAGTCAGTGTCAGAATATAACATAACATTAACAGCGACAGATTTAGGAAGTCCTCCTCTCTCTAGCTTCTCTAAATTACATCTTAAAATATCTGATGTAAATGACAATGCCCCAGTATTTGAAAAAGGTGTCTATACTGCGTATATTAATGAGAATAATTCTCCTGGACAATCAATTTTTACGGTCACTGCGCGAGACTCTGACTGGAATCAAAATGCCAAAATATCATATCTCTTGGATGAAGCAGAAATTAGCGGTAGTCCTATTTCTAGTTATGTTTCCTTGAATGCAGACACGGGTCTTATCAGTGCGATTCGGTCATTTGATTATGAGCAGATTAAACAGCTTCACCTAGTGGTCAAAGCGCAAGACGGAGGCTCTCCTCCGCTAAGTAGCAACGTGACTGTGAACATACTGGTCCAGGACCAGAATGACAACGCCCCTCAGGTGCTGTACCCAGTCCAGACTGGAGGCTCTCTGGTGGCTGAGATGGTGCCTCGTTCAGCAGATGTGGGCTATCTGGTCACTAAAGTGGTGGCTGTGGATGTGGACTCTGGACAGAATGCCTGGCTCTCCTATAAACTGCAGAAAGCCGCAGACAGGGCGCTGTTTGAAGTGGGCTTACAGAATGGAGAAATAAGAACTATCCGCCAAGTGACTGATAAAGATGCAGTCAAACAGAGACTAACTGTTATAGTGGAGGACAACGGGCAGCCCTCTCGTTCAGCTACAGTCATTGTTAACGTGGCGGTGGCGGACAGCTTTCCTGAAGTACTGTCTGAGTTCACTGACTTTACACACGACAAGGAGTACAATGACAACCTGACATTTTACTTAGTGCTGGCTCTGGCTGTAGTCTCCTTTCTGTTCATCACGTGTGTAGTGGTCATTATATCAGTGAAAATCTACAGATGGAGACAGTCTCGCATCCTGTATCACTACAATCTGCCAGTGATCCCATATTATCCTCCACGTTACTCAGACACTCTGGGGACAGCGACTCTCCCACACGTGTACAATTACGACACCTGCAGGACCACAGACTCCAGAAAGAGTGACATTAAATACATGCAGCCGATGACTCAAAATTTGGTCAGTGTTGATGGAACTGACAGTGAGGCTCAACAAGTGGAGAAACAGGTGACAGGCGCTTTCTCCAATATATCAACACTGGTGAGTCTTTTTATGGTTCTGTTTCGCTTCTACCGGTTCAGTCCTCCGTCATTGGCGCTATCCATGGTGCTGAAAAAAATGTTCATTTAGCTATTCCGTTCTAGGATATAAAGTGTTATGCACAGAACTTAAACGTTATTTTTAAATGCACATTACACAAACAATACATATTCTCGCAGAACCTTTGCAATCAACAGAATACTATGAGTGCTGAAAGGATCCAAGAAACAGTACAATATTTCTATACATTATCAAAAAAGTACTTTTACGTTTAACTATTGCAAGGCGCGTGGGTGCCCAGATATAGTGTTTTCTTTTTATGTAATAACCCCCGCTCTCTCTAAAGGAATCTTTAATTCGAAAATTCTGAATATGCCCTCACCTAACGCAACCCTGCAGGTCCTTCAACCTCAGGACCCTTTCACAATAAAGCCATCACCTCTGCAGTAAAACACTTCCCATTACATTACTCCATTATTAATCCTTAAACATTATATATGTATTATTCCCTAACAAAAAAAAAAATCTAATAAAATACAAATATTAATACTCCAAGGAAGGCTTTGCTAGATTTTCTAATCGAGAGTGATGTATTTGGTTTCCTATTCTGTTTTTAAAAATCATAGTAAAAACTGCTGAATATACCTACATTTCCTTGTTTAGACTCTGAGCGCCGCTGTTGACTGTGGGCTGCATGACATGTCACGATCCTCCCCTTATAAGACATTTACTGCTGGTACAGAGGACGGTCCTTTCATGCTGCGGAAATTTATTTTGGTTTCTACACGTTTGATCCTTCTTCACTTTTTAAATTTTAAAGGGTTACGGCTGTTAATTTTTTTGAATCTATGTGTTAATGGCTTCTTCATGGAGAACAGCTCTCAGAGGCCAGTGGCACGGCCTTGTTTTTCTTCTTTGTCTCTTTACGCTGAAGTCGGTGACTGGACAGGCTCGCTATTCCGTTCTGGAGGAGCAGACGGAGGGCTCTTTTGTTGGAAATATTGCTAGAGATCTGGGATTAGAAGTGCAAAGGCTCATCTCGGGGAACGCTCGGATTGTAACTAAAGAAAGTCGACAATATGTTGATTTAAACAGAGACAAAGGCATCCTTGTTATCAAAGAGCGAATCGACCGAGAGGAGCTGTGTGAAAAAACAACGCCCTGCAGCTTTAGTTTTGAGGTAATTCTGGAGAATCCTATTCAGCTGTATCGTGTCACTGTGGAGGTTACAGATGTAAACGACAATGCCCCAGCTTTCCCAAAAGAAGAAATCATTTTGAAAATTGTTGAAACTGCTGCAGCAGGCACTCGCTTTGCGTTAGCCACAGCTGATGATTCCGATGTAGGTATTAATGACATTCAAAAATACACTCTTAAACCCTCTGATCATTTTAAACTAGAAATACAAAACCAACCGGATGGTAGTCAGTTTGTTGAGATGGTTTTGAAAACACCGTTGGATCGAGAGAAAGATGAGGGACACACGCTGATATTGGTTGCTTCAGATGGAGGCGCACCGCAAAGAACAGGAACTGCACGTATTCACATCACAGTACTAGATGCTAACGATAATGCACCAGTCTGTAGTAAACAGGTGTATAAAGCTGAGGTCCGTGAAAACTCTCCAACAGGAACAGTGGTAACCACCGTCAGCGCAATCGATGCAGACAAAGGAGTCAATGGAGAAGTTACATATTCTTTGGGTCACGTCGCAAAAGAGGCAAAGCAGTTCTTTGACGTCAATGCAAAAACAGGAGAAATTAAAGTGACAGGTAATCTGGATTATGAAAAATCTAAGTCCTTTCAATTAAATGTCCAGGCTAGTGACCACGGAGGGTATTCAGATACATGCAAAGTTATAATTCAAGTAACTGATGTGAATGATAACTCGCCCATAATACAGCTCATGTCACTTTCTACCGCGATCTCTGAAGATGCCCCTCCGGGCACAACTATAGCTGTCATTAATGTGCATGACGACGACTCAGAGAGAAACGGCGTAGTTGAATGCTCTATTAATGCCGACATACCCTTTAAAATTGAATCTTCATTGTCTGGTTATTATACAATAGTTACTGATGACGTTTTAGACAGAGAGAGCATTTCTGAATATAATATTACTCTATCAGTGATTGACCAGGGCTCCCCGCCACTGTCAAACAGAAAAACAATTAATGTCAAAGTTTCTGACATAAATGACAATCTCCCAAAGTTTGGCGAATCTGAATATAGAAGAACCATACCAGAAAATAATTCACCTGGATTTTCTATTTTTACTGTAAGTGCCAGCGATGCGGACTGGGGACAAAATGCTCGTGTCTCTTACTTTCTTGAGGACAGAGACATTAACGGCGAGTCTCTATCGTCTTTGATCTCAGTAAATTCAGAAAATGGTGTGATTTCTGCTGCAAAATCTTTTGATTATGAACAAATGAAATTATTTGAATTTAATATAACTGCTCGTGATGCTGGCTCCCCTCCTCTGAGCTCAGTGGTCACAGTTCAGATCCTGGTCCAGGACCAGAACGACAACGGCCCTCAGGTGCTGTACCCAGTCCAGACTGGGGGCTCTCTGGTGGCTGAGATGGTGCCTCGTTCAGCAGATGTGGGCTATCTGGTCACTAAAGTGGTGGCTGTGGATGTGGACTCTGGACAGAATGCCTGGCTCTCCTATAAACTGCAGAAAGCCGCAGACAGGGCGCTGTTTGAAGTGGGCTTACAGAATGGAGAAATAAGAACTATCCGCCAAGTGACTGATAAAGATGCAGTCAAACAGAGACTGACTGTTATAGTGGAGGACAACGGGCAGCCCTCTCGTTCAGCTACATGTAACGGGTGCGATTTTGCTCATTAAAAGTCTAATGCTGCCTGTTGCACATCCGTTTACATTAGTCAATCTGCGTTGTGTTCGATGTGTGCTGCGCTGAAGGAAGGACCAAATACACTGCTGACCACTGGATGCACTTTTAATCATGGTTCTGCACAAATAAAAGAACATAGAAATCCTTGTCACATGCAGTCTCTCCCATGTACACAGCTCATCAGTCCCCTCCTCTCAGATAGCATAGCGCAGACTGAGGGACAGCTAACACTGTGCATATATAGGTTAGACCATTTCACAGTTTTAGTAATAAAAATAAAAAAATACACATTTATGATATTGTAAAATGCCCAGGGTTTAACACGGATTAACTGAACAATATATGAATGCACTGCACATACCTGCACAAATAAAAGAACATAGAAATCCTTGTCACATGCAGTCTCTCCCATGTACACAGCTCATCAGTCCCCTGTTAGCAAGTAAACACATGGAGAAAGCTGTAGCTAGCTCTGAGACATGTGCATACAGTAAACTTGCTAAAGACAGCAAAACACTTTAACATGGGTCACATTTCTACATGTGAACAGTAAAATTATGAACAGTGGTGTTTTAACAATGAATCTTCATGTTTATCAAAGCTTTTACACCAAATAATACAATTATATTTGCGGGAGCACTACAATACATACCTCCTCTCAGATAGCATAGCGCAGACTGAGGGAGGCGCTGTTACAGCAGCACGTAGGCACATCGTGCTCTCTCTTAAAGTGACAGTACAGGCATAAATGTGCAACACTTTAATAACAATGAGAAAAGGCTAGAACTTGTATTTAACCATGTAATAAACATAGAACATTGAATACAGTGAAGGATTTGGTGAAGTTCACATATAAAAATAAAAGTACAATTTTACTCTGGTTACATTCACCCCTCCTGAAATTCACCAACATCCTGAATGTAACCTGCACAGGATATCGAAGAGGATATGTCACAAACAGTATCTGTCTCAAGCAAATCAATGGACCTAGTCCTTCAACCAACATAAAAGGTACCTCACTCAAGGTTCAGGAAATATAAAGATTGATCAAGTCTCAACATCTCCCTATGTAAATGTGACGCCTTGTACGCCACACAGTGCTCGGACCCAAAACCACACTCAACCATATAGACATATGGAGAAGAAAAAAAAAAAAAAAAAACAGCCAAAGACACATGCCATAGCCATTACACAAACAAAAATGTACTTAAGCAATGAAAACAGTTTGTGAACCATCACCAAATAAAACAGGTGGACTCTTAAAATAAGGCACTTGAACCATAGACTCAATCAATCTGTTCACAGACTTCACTATCCTCCCCGCACGGGTTCTCACTTGGGTACCATTCCCTGAGCACGCGTCTGTGTCAGCGTGAAATGAAGTCCGTGAATGTGTGTCAGTAGCAGAGTCATGTCCAGGTAAGAGTGAATCAGACTGACAGACTCTTGTTGCAGCAGCAAAACTGTGGGGGACTAAATCAGAACTAGGCGAGGCTCCCGGCAGTATCTCCAAATCCACCCTCGATTCATTCAGGCTCTGTTCACCAGTCATGGACGCAGAGACAGTACTGATCGAATCGTCCATAAGAGGTGACTCACTGAGCAAGGAACAGTCAGTAGCATCTGGTTCAATATGAAAGTCTGGGAGTGGCAGAAAGTTCACGTCCAATAAAAGGTTCCTGTGTACAACTTTCGTGTGGCCTTCAGGATCACTAATCTTGTAGACATGAATGTCGGGGTTCGCATCAATAACAGTGTACACTTTGTCCTCCCACTTATCGGCCAGCTTTCTTTTTCCTCGTTCACCTCTATTAGCCACCAAAACACGATCTCCCACAGACAGGAAAGCGCCCTTGACACGCTTATTGTACTGCCTGGCTTGGTGCTGTTGTTCAGAGGAAGAATGTTTTTGGGCAATTTCGAAGGCACATTTGAGCGAGGAGAGCAGCATTTTGACATAAGAGTCATAGTCAGCAACAGCAGGATCATTCAAAACTTGCTTGAACATTATATCAACCGGTAGTCTTGGGACACGGCCGAACATTAGAAAAAATGGAGCATAGCCCGTTGTTTCATGGACAGTAGCATTATATGCAAAAGTAAGTGTTTGAATCTGTTGGGGCCAATGTTGCTTTTCCTTCAGTGGCAGTGTCCTAAGCATACTGCCCAGAGTGCGGTTGAACCTTTCTGTACCCCCATTCCCCATAGGGTGGTAAGCAGTCGTATGGGACTTTGCAACACCAGCCAATCTGAGGAGCTCCGCTATCAAGTTGCTCTCAAAATTCGTGCCCTGGTCAGAATGAATCCTCACGGGAAAGCCATAGACACAAAAAACATTATCCCAGAGCTTCCTAGCGACCTGCTTAGCTGTCTGGTTGGCACAAGGGAATGCATGAGCTAATTTAGTAAAGTGGTCGGTAACCACCAGAACATCTACCGACCTCTGCTTGCTGTCCTCTGCCGACCAAAAGTCTATACACACTAACTCCATAGGAGCAGAGCTCTTAATACTCTCAAGTGGGGCTCGAGCGGACGGTTCAGGGGATTTGCCAACCACGCACCTCTGGCAACACCTTACGTACTCCCGTACATCCTTCTCCATACCAGGCCAGAAAAAACGTTGCCTTGTCAGTGAAAGGGTGCGGTCCTGGCCCTGGTGACCGGCCATGTCATGGAGACCAGACAATGCCTTGTTCCTCAGATTCTGTGGCAAAACATACTGGAATCTCTTTTGCTTGGATACTGGATCTCGCGCCACTTTGTATAGGACATCGTCACGGACAACTAATCTGTCCCAGTGCTTAAACAGTCTTAGAACCTGTGGGTCCGCACCAAACCTTTCCCGTCTGGTTGGTCTTTTTCTGGCTGTAACGAAAGGCAACACTCTAGAAATTGCATGGTCCTGTTGTTGGCTTGACTGGAGGTCTGAGGCAGACAATACAGGAGGTGTATCTTGACCACAAGACACTTGCCGCACATGTTGGACTAAACAGAGTGCCCTGGACTCGGCAGCACTAACCCACTCACTATGGGACAAACAAAGTGCCTTTACTTCAGATGCATCACACAGCACACTGTTCGAGGGAAGGGCTGCTGAACTTAAGGCCTGAGACTGGCAGCTGACCCTGAAAGCATCCTGCACTGACTGTTCACCCACTTGATCTGCTTCCTGAACTAGGGAGGAGTATGGCTCTGATAAAAGTCTCTGACCGACAGGTCTTGCAAAGGGGTCACGACTCAGTGCATCCGCCACTACGTTACCCCTACCTGGCAGGTGTTTAATATCAAAGGTGTAGGATGCCAGCTTAGAGACCCAGCGGACTTCACATGCATCCAGTTTCGGTTTAGTCAGGAGGTAGGTAAGTGGATTATTATCCGTCCAAACCGTGAAACTCCGCCCTTTCAGCCAGTGGCTAAACTTTTCACAAACACTCCACTTGAGAGCTAAAAGTTCCAGTCGATGGGCAGGGTACCGTCGCTGTGATACACTCAGGGTCTTACTTGCGAAAGCAACAGGTCTGGCTTTAGACTCACCCTGGGGCACTTGAGAAAGCACTGCACCAAGGCCGTCCAGTGATGCATCGGTTGATAAAACAAATGGTTCATCAAAGTTCGGGTGGGCAAGCACAACACATTCTAAGAGCATAGTTTTTAGCTGCTCAAAGGCCTTAACGCATCCATCAGACCAGTCTGCAGGGGTAAGTTTCCGAAAAGTGCCCCGGGAATTCCTAGACTTGGCCAACATCCCCTTTCTCTTCTGACCAGCCGTCAGTGCAAACAAAGGCCTTGCAATGGAAGAGCAGTTCGGTATGAAATGTTGATAGTAAAATACCATACCGAGAAAGGACTTGATGCGTCGGACTGAAGGCGTGCAGGCATCGTCCTCCATAAGATCACAGGCTCTCATGTTAGTGATGACCTCGACCTTTGAGGGATCCACGGACACACCTTTCCTATCAATAATGTGGCCAAGAAATCCAACCCTTTCCCGTAGGAAGTAGCACTTTTTTGGGGCCAGCTTTAGATTGTATTCCCGAAGCCTCTGGAACACAGTATGGAGTCTTGACAGGGCCTCGTCCTCAGAAGGTGCAAAAATTAGAAGGTCGTCGAGGTAGCAGAGCAGTTTAGAGAAGGTCATGTCCCCAAAGATTCCAATCATCATCCTCATAAAAGACGCAGGGCTGTTGCACAGGCCCTGAGGCATTCGGTTGTATTCATGCAGCCCTAGTGGGGTTGTGAATGCGGTGTACTTCTTGTCGTCCTCGTGTAAAGGAACATTAAAGAAGCCCGAGGTCAGGTCCATCGTACTGAACAGGCAGTTGCCGCCAAGGGCAGCCAAACAATCGGCCTGGTGAGGCAGAGGGTGGGCATCTTTCAAGGTGCGGGCATTTAACCACCTAAAGTCAGTACAAATCCTCAACCCTCCATCCTTTTTCCATACCATGACCAAGGGTGAAGCGTACTCACTAGAAGACTTCCTGATTATCCCTCTCTCCTCCATATCATTGAGCACCTGCTGCAACTTTTGATAATGCGCTGGGGGAACTCTCCTGTATGGTAGGCGAAACGGACGATCATCAGTGAGACGGATGCGGTGCATATAGCCCTTTACCTCACCACAGTCCAGTGAATGTCTGGAAAAGATGTCTTGATACTCAACCAGCAGCCGCGCGAGGTTTAACTTGCAGGCTTCTGTAACTTGGCAGGAGTCAATATCAATGTCTCCAAGACCTAAGTCAGACAGGCATTTGACCATCTCAGGCATGTCACAGGGGCTGTTGGAGGCCGCATTTCCATCCTCTGCGCCACTTTGCTTGTCACCTGCAGCTACATGCAGGCCTTGGAAAACATCAAAATCTTCCATTGCCAAGCAGGGTGAAACATCGGCCAATTTGCAATTTCTCTTTAGAGTAACAGGTTTGTTAGTTGGGTTAACAATAGTCATAGGCACCCACCTATCGCCCCATAGTGGTGTAACCAGGCGGCCCACTAAAACATTTCGCGGCATGGCCCTCGAGCTGGTAGGCTCCACGATAACAGTGCTACCCGGGGACATAGGCACGTTGGCAGGAAGCCTACCCCAAACTAAGTGCTCATGTTTTGGCAGCAAGGTTACCGCTTGGGTGAGCTTTACAGTGCCTATCTTGTCAGGGACAGCACCACCTCTCCAGTGCTCAACGTTGGTAAACATTGACAGAAAACGATCAATCTCAGGGTCAAATTGGTGTCCGTGTTTAGAGGCAATGTTCCAATAGTCATCAACTCCCTTCAATACATGGATAATGTGTTTAATGACATTAGAGCCAAGAATGAGATCATCTTGCTGGCCAGGCACAAACAGAGTCGGTACAATGATATGTATCCCATACAGGTGCATTTCCAAGTCGTAGAAACCTTCAGGCCGTGTCCTAAGACCACCACAGCCAATAAGAACTACATCTTCCACAGGCTGCTGTTTTTCCGGTAACACACCAGCAGAGCGGAGTTTCTCGAGAGCACTCTCATTTATGCTACAAGCCATAGAGCCCGAGTCCAACATGCCTTCAAGATTCACGTCTTTGTTGACTAGGACAGGCGTATAAAACAGCTCGCCAAAGGCCTGGATTTTCTGGGTACACTGAATAACAATTTGAGTCCCCTTGGGTGCTGTAGCACAAGCGCCATCGTACAGTTCAGCCAGATTGGTTTCTAAGAGGGAATTGTCCATGCTACCCACACCACCCCTCGCCAGATGTGGGTTCTCTAGTTTAACTGTGGATCCTGTGCATTGGAGGCGGCGGAGGGCCTAGAGTGGCGCTGGTTTCCACGTACAGGACAATCCTTTTTCCAATGGCCAGGAGACAAACACTTAAGGCATCTGTTCTCCCGTCTGCAATGGGAGAGTGTGGAATGGTCAGCACAGTCACAAACTCTACATATTCTTTTAGGGAGTTGGGGCAAGGTGGAGTGAGAGTTCAGGTTAGCCGGTACCTGCGTGTGTTGGGTAATTAACCGGTCTAACACACTCACCAGACTTCTCATGCAATCAACGTCAACACCTGCAACATTTGATGATACAGCAGAGGGTGGAGACCGCACTAGGGGTTTAACATCATCAGCCCCAAGCGCACCGCCAACCATCGGCACAGACTGGGATTGGACTTTGTAAACTACCGAGCCAGGCTGCAGTGGTCTCCCAGCAGCAGCACGAGATTTCTTTTCCTGTAAGTGCTCATCCAGTCTTTCTTGAATTTCACTGGCAGTCCACTTTTCTGCTGACTTGAACTTAAAAACACCAGAGAGAGATGGGTCAGGGCAGTGTTTGACAAACATCATACTGACTTCATGGCCTGGGTCATCAATACTGCGACCCTGTCTCCGCAGACATTCATTTGCCACATCCACAGTTTTGTTTAGTCTAATCCAGTACTCCATAGCATCCTCACCAGGCAACGGCAACGTGTTATAGAAATCCGCCAGTGGCATGCTCGAGTAGGTCATCTCACTAAAGTGTTGCTTCAGAATGTCAAAAATCACATGAGGATGAGCAGCATCGTCAATGGCTCTGTCATTGCGCAACTTTATTCGGACAACGTCCCCTGCTTTGCCCATAAGCTTTGCTAAAATCTCTTGTGATTGTTCTTGTAGCGGAACAGCTCGCTTCCTCAAATACAATGTCATGAGATTTTCCCATTCATGTACAGAAAACTTGTCTGAACCATCGCCTCTAAAGATGGGTGGTTCCTTTACGTCAGAATGCATGACGAGACTAATGTTAGGTTGTGTCATGCCAGACGTTTCTGCAGCAAAGTTAGTGTCACTGTTCACATTACGTGTGCACCTGTCAGACTGTAACTTGGCAGTGATAGATTCACCAATTTTATCAGCTAATTGTGCAATGAGCAAACTTAAATCAGCGCTCTGTTCAACTTGACTTGGTAGGTCACGGTTAACATAACGTGTTGAGGTAAGTTGTGGACTGGCTAATACAGGACCAGTATTTCCTGGTGCTCTGGCAACTGGGGTCTGATCACGAAACCCCCTCCCCACGCCAAACTGGAACTGAAACGGGACACTATCAGCATCAACATCCTCACGCTCAACAAAATACGTGTTACCTTCAGCCATGTTTCACTCAATACACAGGAGAAAAAAAAATCTGTACACAGAAAATGCCCAAGTCTCAGGAATGAGACCCTCAGAAGAAAATCAAAAACAAAAGGAAAATGTCTCTCACAACACTAAATTGTCCATAAAAGCAACTCAGTCCATGTAAAAAAAATGTACGCGTGGTCCAATGAAGAAATACCTGAGTACCATAAAGGGCGAGCGACAGCAGCTTCCCACGGCGAACGAGCTGGCGTCGAACCTTGAATCAGTCCTTGAGAGGTCACGGCACCATTGTAACGGGTGCGATTTTGCTCATTAAAAGTCTAATGCTGCCTGTTGCACATCCGTTTACATTAGTCAATCTGCGTTGTGTTCGATGTGTGCTGCGCTGAAGGAAGGACCAAATACACTGCTGACCACTGGATGCACTTTTAATCATGGTTCTGCACAAATAAAAGAACATAGAAATCCTTGTCACATGCAGTCTCTCCCATGTACACAGCTCATCAGTCCCCTCCTCTCAGATAGCATAGCGCAGACTGAGGGACAGCTAACACTGTGCATATATAGGTTAGACCATTTCACAGTTTTAGTAATAAAAATAAAAAAATACACATTTATGATATTGTAAAATGCCCAGGGTTTAACACGGATTAACTGAACAATATATGAATGCACTGCACATACCTGCACAAATAAAAGAACATAGAAATCCTTGTCACATGCAGTCTCTCCCATGTACACAGCTCATCAGTCCCCTGTTAGCAAGTAAACACATGGAGAAAGCTGTAGCTAGCTCTGAGACATGTGCATACAGTAAACTTGCTAAAGACAGCAAAACACTTTAACATGGGTCACATTTCTACATGTGAACAGTAAAATTATGAACAGTGGTGTTTTAACAATGAATCTTCATGTTTATCAAAGCTTTTACACCAAATAATACAATTATATTTGCGGGAGCACTACAATACATACCTCCTCTCAGATAGCATAGCGCAGACTGAGGGAGGCGCTGTTACAGCAGCACGTAGGCACATCGTGCTCTCTCTTAAAGTGACAGTACAGGCATAAATGTGCAACACTTTAATAACAATGAGAAAAGGCTAGAACTTGTATTTAACCATGTAATAAACATAGAACATTGAATACAGTGAAGGATTTGGTGAAGTTCACATATAAAAATAAAAGTACAATTTTACTCTGGTTACATACAGTCATTGTTAACGTGGCGGTGGCGGACAGCTTCCCTGAAGTACTGTCTGAGTTCACAGACTTTACACACGACAAGGAGTACAATGACAACCTGACTTTTTACTTAGTGCTGGCTCTGACTGTAGTCTCCTTTTTGTTCATCACGTGTGTAGTGGTCATTATATCAGTGAAAATCTACAGATGGAGACAGTCTCGCATTCTGTATCACTCCAATCTGCCAGTGATCCCATATTATCCTCCACGTTACTCAGACACTCTGGGGACAGCGACTCTCCCACACGTGTACAATTACGACACCTGCAGGACCACAGACTCCAGAAAGAAAGACATTAAATACATGCAGCCGATAAATCAAAGTTTACTCAGTATTGGTGGAACTGACAGTGAGGCCCAAGAAGTCGAGAAACCACTGGCAGGCTCTTTCTCCAATATGTCAACACTGGTGAGTATTTCTTCATGGTTCTGTTTTGCTTCTGCTGCTTCAGTCCTCCGTGATAGAAGCTGTTCATGGTGCTGAAAACAACTTAATTATTTGTTTTTACTAGGATACAATGTATTTTGCAAAGAACCTAAACCTTTTTTTTTTTTTTTTAATTCACATATCACCAACAATACATTTTTTAGCGGCACTTTTGCAATCAACGGATTTTTTTAAGTGGTAACCAGACCCTAGAGACAGTGATTTATACAGTATTTGTATATCAAGTAACTACTTTTACTTTTAACTACTGGAAGATGCGTTGCTGTGCAGATGTAGTTTTTCCTTTTTAATAATAATCCGCGCTTCCTCTAAAGGAGTTTTAATCTCAAAGTTGTGAACATGGTCCACGTAACACAACTTCTCCGGTTTTTCCTTCAACTTCCGGACCCTTTCACAATTAAACCATCACCTTTTCAATAAAACACCTCCCATTACGTTACACTACTAATCCTTTCACATTGTGTATGTATTTTTCCCTCTCAAATAGAACAGTTGAGCCTAAATTACAAATGTTAATACACCAGAGAAGGCTTTTTCCGGATTTTCTAATCATGAGTGATGTATTCAGTTGCCTATACTGTTTAAAAAATATGGATTGTCAGGTTTAAATTGATAAAACCACTTACATTTCCCTGTCTGGACTCTGAGCGCCGCTGTTGACTGTGAGCTGTAATACATGTCATGTTCCTTCCCTTATTCCACACAGACATTTACTGCTGGTCAATGAACGGTCATTTCATACTGCGGAGAATCATTTTGGCTTGTACGCGTTTGATTTTCATTCACCTCTTGTATTTCAAACGGATAGCTGCTGTTGTGTGTTTGGGATCTTTCTTTTAATGGCTTCATTGTGGAGATCGGCTCTCAGAGGCCAGTGGCACAGCCTTGTTTTTCTTCTTTGTCTCTTTACGCTGAAGTCGGTGACTGGACAGGCTCGCTATTCCGTTCTCGAGGAGCAGACGGAGGGCTCTTTTGTTGGAAATATTGCTAGAGATCTGGGATTAGAAGTGCAAAGGCTCATCTCGGGGAACGCTCGGATTGTAACTAAAGAAAGTCGACAATATGTTGCTTTAAACAGAGACAAAGGCATCCTTGTTATCAAAGAGCGAATCGACCGAGAGGAGCTGTGTAAAAAAACAACGCCCTGCAGCTTTAGTTTTGAGGTAATTCTGGAGAATCCTATTCAGCTGTATCGCGTCACTGTGGAGGTAACAGATGTAAACGACAATGCCCCAGCTTTCCCAAAAGAAGAAATCATTTTGAAAATTGTTGAAACTGCTGCAGCAGGCACTCGCTTTGCGTTAGAGACAGCTGATGACTCCGATGTAGGTAATAATGACATTCAAAAATACACTCTTAAACCCTCTGAATATTTTAAACTAGAAATGCAAAGCCAACCGGATGGTAGTCAGTTTGTGGAGATGGTTCTGAAAACCCCGTTGGATCGAGAGAAAGAAGAAACACACACGCTGATATTGGTTGCTTCAGATGGAGGCGCACCGCAAAGATCAGGAACTGCACGGATTCACGTCACAGTACTAGATATTAACGATAATGCACCAGTCTGTAGTAAACAGGTGTATAAAGCTGAGGTCCGCGAAAACTCTCCCATAGGTACAGTGGTAACCACCGTCAGCGCAAATGATGCAGACAAAGGAGTCAATGGAGAAGTTACATATTCCTTTGCTCGTGTGGTTATTGAAGCCAAGCATTTGTTTGATGTCAATGCCAAAACAGGTGAAATTAAAGTGGCAGGTAATCTCGATTATGAAATATTTAAATCTTATCAATTAAATGTCCAGGCTAGTGACCACGGAGGGTATTCAGATACATGCAAAGTTATTATACAAGTAACTGATGTGAATGATAACTCGCCCATAATACAGCTCATGTCACTTTCTACCGCGATCTCTGAAGATGCCCCTCCGGGCACAACTATAGCTGTCATTAATGTGCATGACGACGACTCAGAGAGAAACGGCGTAGTTGAATGCTCTATTAATGCCGACATACCCTTTAAAATTGAATCTTCATTGTCTGGTTATTATACAATAGTTGCTGATGACGTTTTAGACAGAGAGAGCATTTCTGAATATAATATTACTCTATCAGTGATTGACCAGGGCTCCCCACCACTGTCAAACAGAAAAACAATTAATATCAGAGTCTCTGACGTAAATGACAACCCCCCAAAATTTAGCGAACTTGAATATATAAGGACCATACCAGAAAATAATTCACCTGGATTTTCTGTTTTTACTGTAAGTGCTACCGATGCCGATTGGGGACAAAACGCTCGTATTTCTTACTTCCTGGAGGACAGAGACATTAACGGCGCGTCTCTATCGTCTTTGATCTTAATAGATTCAGAAAGTGGTGTGATTTCTGTAGCAAAATCTTTTGATTATGAACAAATGATATTATTTGAATTTAATATAACTGCTCGTGATGCTGGCTCCCCTCCTCTGAGCTCAGTGGTCACAGTTAAGATCCTGGTCCAGGACCAGAACGACAACGCCCCTCAGGTGCTGTACCCAGTCCAGACTGGGGGGTCTCTGGTGGCTGAGATGGTGCCTCGTTCAGCAGATGTGGGCTATCTGGTCACTAAAGTGGTGGCTGTGGATGTGGACTCTGGACAGAATGCCTGGCTCTCCTATAAACTGCAGAAAGCCGCAGACAGGGCGCTGTTTGAAGTGGGCTTACAGAATGGAGAAATAAGAACGATCCGCCAAGTGACTGATAAAGATGCAGTCAAACAGAGACTGACTGTTATAGTGGAGGACAACGGGCAGCCCTCTCGTTCAGCTACAGTCATTGTTAACGTGGCGGTAGCGGACAGCTTTCCTGAAGTACTGTCTGAGTTCACTGACTTTACACACGACAAGGAGTACAATGACAACCTGACTTTTTACTTAGTGCTGGCTCTGGCTGTAGTCTCATTTCTGTTCATCACGTGTGTAGTGGTCATTATATCAGTGAAAATCTACAGATGGAGACAGTCTCGCATCCTGTATCACTCCAATCTGCCAGTGATCCCATATTATCCTCCACGTTACTCAGACACTCTGGGTACAGCGACTCTCCCACATTTGTACAATTACGACACGTGCAGGACCACAGACTCCAGAAAGAGTGACTGCAAGTTTGGCAGAGCTGGTAGTCAGAACGTGCTGATAATGGATCCCAGTTTAACCGGGACGATGCAGCGTATACAGAGCGAGAAGAGCATCCTGGACGAACCTGACTCTCCTCTAGAGGTTAGTTTTTACAGATTCTGTTACAAGACATGATTAGAAGATTGAGCTGAGACGGGCTCTGGCTTTTAATGCAGCACTGTATGTAGTAACACATATATTTAAAATTTTGTTAATAATCTTTTTTACTGAGCTTTGTTTTCAGCACCACGGATAGCGTTTGTATTGCTCTATATTGTAGCATGGCGCTGTTTTTGCTCCTTCTAATTTTTAGTCACTGCTGTTGTAGTTACGAAGCTGGGCAGTTTGAGTTAAGGTCTGTTGTTTCAGTAGTGTAGAGCTGCATGGTGTTACCGACTGTGGACTCTAAGTGACGCTGTTGGTCAGTCTATAAACGTGTGAACCCGGACTAAACAATCACCTCCCTGATCGCGCCTGAGAGAGTTAGTAAGTGGAAAGATATTCGTGGGCAAAGACTGTCGATTTTTCTTCCGTGATCGTGCACTTTGGAAAAATAACGAGATTTTATTTATTTTTGTTTCTCATTGCGACGCTATGGCAGGTGGAAAATCAAGCTACACGTCGTGCCTAAACCAGCTCTTTGACTACAGACTAAGCTGGCGCCTGATGATCTTTCTTTTTTTCCTTAGCGATATTGCAAGTGGCCACATTAGATATTCAATCCCAGAGGAAATGAAACGTGGATCTATAATAGGGAATCTGGCCCACGACCTTGGTGTGGATTTGAGGAGGCTTCGCTCTGGTCAGGCTCGAATTGTGACCGGGGAGAGCGTCCAGTACACCGAGCTGAAAACGGACAAAGGGATTTTGGTGGTGAAAGAGAGGATAGACCGTGAGCAGCTCTGCGGAGATGTGACGCCCTGCAGCTTCAGCTTTGAGATGATTTTAGAAAATCCGATGGAGTTACACCAAATAACAGTTGAAATAACAGATATAAATGATCACCCGCCTACGTTTAATACAAACAAAATGCAAATTGAAATTAGTGAATCAGCAACAACAGGCGCTCGTTTTTCCCTGATCAGTGCACATGACCCTGATGTTGGTATTAATTCGTTGAAAGAATATTTCCTAACTGATAATGACCACTTTGTTTTAAAGCAGACATCAAAGGTAGATGGAAAGAAACAAGCGGAAATGTTGCTGCAGAAACCCTTAGATAGAGAGAGTAACCCCAGCCTTTTTCTGAAGCTCATAGCGGTGGATGGCGGGACTCCTCAGAGGTCTGGTACAGTTAATATAGACATCACTGTTCTCGACAATAATGATAACGCACCAGTTTTTAATCAGTCTCTATATAAAGCTACCGTGACAGAAAATGCTCCTAATGGCACTTATATTACGGTTGTTAATGCTACTGATGCAGATGTCGGTGTCAATAGTAAAGTCACGTACTACTTTTCTGATTTAAATAGTGGTAGTAATATGTTTCTAATAGATGAAAACACAGGCGTTATTCGAGTCTCGGGTTTGATTGACTATGAAAAGGACAAACGATTCGAGATAAGAATCGATGCAAAAGACCAAGGGGGTTTGACAGATTCTTGTCAGGTCATTATTGAAGTTACAGATGTAAACGACAACGCCCCTGTCATAACTGTAATGTCATTCAGTAGTCCTGTCTCAGAAGACTCCCCCGTAGGAACAACAATAGGCATCGTCAACATTAAAGACCTTGACGCGGGAAATAACGGACAGGTTGGTTGCAAAGTAGAAGAAAATTTACCTTTTAAAATTACATCAAGTTTGAGAAATTACTATACACTGATAAGCGACGCAGTTTTAGATCGTGAAAGCGTTTCGGAATATAACATTACTGTAACTGCTACTGACGCAGGTTTACCCCCTTTATTTTCAAAGAAAATCTTCAACTTAAAAATATCAGACGTTAATGACAATGCCCCGACCTTTTCACAAAGTCAGTATGAAACGTTTATCGCTGAGAATAACTCACCTGGTATTTCTATTGTTAAAGTGTTAGCCAAAGATGCTGATGAAACTCAAAATTCCCGCATTTCTTATATTCTTGAAGACTCAAACATTGGTGGGACTCACATTTCGGATTACGTTTCTATTAATTCAGAAAGTGGTGTGATAAGCACGGCGCGTTCATTTGATTATGAGCAGATTAAACAGCTTCACCTAGTGGTCAAAGCGCAGGACGGAGGCTCTCCTCCTCTCAGTAGCAATGTGACTGTGAAAATCCTGGTCCAGGACCAGAACGACAACGGCCCTCAGGTGCTGTACCCAGTCCAGACTGGGGGCTCTCTGGTGGCTGAGATGGTGCCTCGTTCAGCAGATGTGGGCTATCTGGTCACTAAAGTGGTGGCTGTGGATGTGGACTCTGGACAGAATGCCTGGCTCTCCTATAAACTGCAGAAAGCCGCAGACAGGGCGCTGTTTGAAGTGGGCTTACAGAATGGAGAAATAAGAACTATCCGCCAAGTGACTGATAAAGATGCAGTCAAACAGAGACTGACTGTTATAGTTGAGGACAACGGGCAGCCCTCTCGTTCAGCTACAGTCATTGTTAACGTGGCGGTGGCGGACAGCTTTCCTGAAGTACTGTCTGAGTTCACTGACTTTACACACGACAAGGAGTACACTGACAACCTGACTTTTTACTTAGTGCTGGCTCTGGCTGTAGTCTCCTTTCTGTTCATCACGTGTGTAGTGGTCATTATATCAGTGAAAATCTACAGATGGAGACAGTCTCGCATCCTGTATGACTCCAATCTGCCAGTGATCCCATATTATCCTCCACGTTACTCAGACACTCTGGGTACAGCGACTCTCCCACACGTGTACAATTACGACACGTGCAGGACCACAGACTCCAGAAAGAGTGACAATAAATACATGCAACCGATAAATCAAAGTTTACTCAGTATTGGTGGAACTGACAGTGAGGCTCAGCAAGTGGACAAACCAATGGTAGGCTCTTGCTCCAACATGTCAACATTGGTGAGTATTTCTACATGTTTCTGCTTTGCTTCTGCTGCTTCAGTCCTCCGTGATAGAATCTTTCCATGGTGCTGAAAACATGTTAAATAGGCTTTTTACTAGGATACGATGTATTTTGTTAAGAACCTAAACCTTTTTTAAAATTCCAGTATCACCAACAATACGTATTCTCGCGGTACTTTTGCAATCAACGGATTATTATAAGTGGTAACAAGACCCTAGAGACAGTGATTTATACAGTATTTGTACATCAAGTAACTACTTTTATCTTTAACTATTGAAAGACGCGTTGGTGTCCAGATGTAGTGTTTTCTCTTAAATAATAATTCGCGCTTTTTCTAAAGGAATCTTTAATCTCAAAGTTCTGAGCATGCTCCGCGTAACACAACTTTTCCGGTCTTTCCTTCAACCTCCGGACCCTTTCACAATAAAACCATCATTTATAGAATAAACAGTGTTGCGAGTAACGCGTTACAAAGTAACCTAGTTACTTTACTTTTGGATTACTTACGAACAGGAAGGCCTAAATTAACCCACACTTACAGTAACGAGATCACAGTTGTCAGTAACGCAGCGGGTAACGCGTTACTTTTGAACCTCCAGTAATAATATTACAGTTACTAACAAAATTTACTCGCGTTACAGTCTCTAATGTCAGTTTCATTTACCTGCAGTTTACCGCAAAGACACGCAATGAAAATTGATTAAACGAATATCGCTAATACGTTTCCTACTTTATTTTCATCCGTTCCCTTCTCTGCTCCTCTTCATGCGCGCAGCGGCCAGTCGTCCTGTTCGCGCGCTGATCCATCTCCGCGTGTGTCGGGGTGCATGAAGCTGCTGCTGTCAGCGGGGACAGCGGGGAAAGAAGAGACGTGCACCGCTTTGGCGCTAACAACAAGTGGATTTTAGCTTCAGTGTAGTGAAATAAAACTGTGTCCACAGGACTTGAACGCTGCACAGGAGCAGAGGTAGGTAAACCTAAAAGGCAGTATTTGCTGTGTCAGGCTGCCCTGCTTGCTGAAATGAATGCAGCTAATAAAACTCTGCTTGAACGCCTGTATTAAGAATGTAATAACAGAGCTGGTCAGGGCACCAGTGAGGCTATAGGCCTCTTGGGTTAATTTAGGCCTTCCTGTTCGTAAGTAATCCAAAAGTAAACTAACTAAGTTACTTTCATGAGTCAGGAACTAAGTAAAGTAATACATTACTTTTTAAAAGAGTAACTAGTAATCTGTAACTAGTTACTTTTTTGAGTAACTAACCCAACACTGACAATAAAACACTTCCCATTACGTTACACTGGTTCTAATCCTTACACGTTGTGTATGTGTTTTTCCCTCTCAAATAGAAAAACTGAACCTAAAAATACTATTATTATTAAACCAGGGGAGGCTTTTCCGGATTTTCTAATCATGAGTGATGTATTCAGTTAGGCAACTGAATACTTTAAAAATATGGACTGTCAAGTATAAATTGATAAAACCACTTACATTTCCCTGTTTGGACTCTGAGCGCCGCTGTTGACTGTGAGCTGTAATACATGTCATGATCCTCCCCTTATTCCACACAGACATTTACTGCTGGTAAATAGTCATTTCATACTGCGGAGAATCATTTTGGCTTGTACGCGTTTGTTTTTCATTCACCTCCTGTATTTCAAACGGATAGCTGCTGTTGTGTGTTTGGAATCTTTCTTTTAATGGCTTCATTGTGGAGATCAGCTCGCAGAGGCCAGTGGCACGGCCTTGTTTTTCTTCTTTGTCTCTTTAATCTGAAGTCGGTGACTGGACAGGCTCGCTATTCCGTTCCCGAGGAGCAGACGCAGGGCTCTTTTGTTGGAAATATTGCTAGAGATCTGGGAATAGAAGTGCAAAGGCTCATTTCGGGGAACGCTCGGATTGTAACTAAAGAAAGTCGACAATATGTTGCTTTAAATCGAGACAAAGGCATCCTTGTTATCAAAGAGCGAATCGACCGAGAAGAGCTGTGTAAAAAAACTACGCCCTGCAGCTTTAGTTTTGAGGTAATACTGGAGAATCCTATTCAGCTGTATCGTGTCACTGTGGAGGTAACAGATGTAAACGACAATGCCCCAGTTTTCCCAAAAGACGAAATCATTTTTAAAATTTTTGAAACTGCTGCTGCAGGCTCTCGCTTTGCATTAGAGACAGCTGATGACTCCGATGTAGGTAATAATGACATTCAAAAATACACTCTTAAACCCTCTGATCATTTTAAACTAGAAATACAAAGCCAACCGGATGGTAGTCAGTTTGTGGAGATGGTTTTGAAAACCCCGTTGGATCGAGAGAAAGAAGAAGCACACACGCTGATATTGGTAGCTTCAGATGGAGGCGCACCGCAAAGAACAGGAACTGCACGTATTCACATCACAGTACTAGATGCTAACGATAATGCACCAGTCTGTAGTAAACAGGTGTATAAAGCTGAAGTCCGTGAAAACTCTCCAATAGGTACAGTGGTAACCACCGTCAGCGCAAATGATGCAGACAAAGGAGTCAATGGAGAAGTTACATATACTTTTGCTCGTGTGGTTATTGAAGCCAAGCATTTGTTTGATGTCAATGCAAAAACAGGAGAAATTAAAGTGACAGGTAATCTGGATTATGAAATATTTAAGTCTTATCAACTAAATGTCCTGGCTAGTGACCACGGAGGGTATTCAGATACATGCAAAGTAATAATTCAAGTAACTGATGTGAATGATAACTCGCCCATAATACAGCTCATGTCACTTTCTAGCGCGATCTCTGAAGATGCCCCTCCGGGCACAACTATAGCTGTCATTAATGTGCATGACGACGACTCAGAGAGAAACGGCGTAGTTGAATGCTCTATTAATGCCTGACATACCCTTTAAAATTGAATCTTCATTATCTGGTTATTATACAATAGTTACTGATGATGTTTTAGACAGAGAGAGCATTTCTGAATATAATATTACTCTATCAGTGATTGACCAGGGCTCCCCGCCACTGTCAAACAGAAGAACAATTAGTATCAGAGTCTCTGACGTAAATGACAATCCTCCAAAATTTAGCGAACCTGAATATAGAAGGACCATACCAGAAAATAATTCACCTGGATTTTCTGTTTTTACTGTAAGTGCTAGTGATGCCGACTGGGGACAAAATGCTCGTGTCTCTTACTTTCTTGAGGACAAATACATTAACGGCGCGTCTCTATCGTCTTTGATCTTAATACATTCAGAAAGTGGTGTGATTTCTGCTGCAAAATCTTTTGATTATGAACAAATGAAATTGTTTGAATTTAATGTAACTGCTCATGATGCTGGTTCCCCTCCTCTGAGCTCAGTGGTCACAGTTAAGATCCTGGTCCAGGACCAGAACGACAACGGCCCTCAGGTGCTGTACCCAGTCCAGACTGGGGGGTCTCTGGTGGCTGAGATGGTGCCTCGTTCAGCAGATGTGGGCTATCTGGTCACTAAAGTGGTGGCTGTGGATGTGGACTCTGGACAGAATGCCTGGCTCTCCTATAAACTGCAGAAAGCCGCAGACAGGGCGCTGTTTGAAGTGGGCTTACAGAATGGAGAAATAAGAACTATCCGCCAAGTGACTGATAAAGATGCAGTCAAACAGAGACTGACTGTTATAGTGGAGGACAACGGTCAGCCCTCTCGTTCAGCTACAGTCATTGTTAATGTGGCGGTAGCGGACAGCTTTCCTGAAGTACTGTCTGAGTTCACTGACTTTACACACGACAAGGAGTACAATGACAGCCTGACTTTTTACTTAGTGCTGGCTCTGGCTGTAGTCTCCTTTCTGTTCATCACGTGTGTAGTGGTCATTATATCAGTGAAAATCTACAGATGGAGACAGTCTCGCATCCTGTATCACTCCAATCTGCCAGTGATCCCATATTATCCTCCACGTTACTCAGACACTCTGGGTACAGCGACTCTCCCACACGTGTACAATTACGACACCTGCAGGACCACAGACTCCAGAAAGAGTGACTGTAAGTTTGGCAGAGCTAGTAGTCAGAACGTGCTGATAATGGATCCCAGTTCAACAGGGACAATGCAGCGGATACAGAGTGAGAAGAGCATCCTGGAACGAACCTGACTCTCCTCTAGAGGTTAGAAACTATGTCCACATTTATACATAAAATGTACCTTTATAAAATACATTTTGAATTTGTGCATCATTGTTGTATTTAATTTCCCGCATATATATTTTTTATAATCTGTTCAGCACCACGGACAGCGACACGGCGCATATTTAAAACATTAAGGCGTTTTACACAGCGGCCCTGTTTTACAAAGAAGGTTAAACTAACTCTGAGTTATCCTACAGAGATCGGGCCAACTCAGGTAACTGGTCTGGAGTTTAGTTAGACAGGTTTACGTGATGTAGAGGTCATAGATTCATTTATATTTAGTTGGATACAAATAAAAGAAGACATACTATTTATATTTTACTCGCAGTAGAGTATATACACATGAAAAATACCATCTCTTGTTTATTCTTCATTTTCTTCGAAATAATATTGCACACTGCATTTTTGGCTAATCTCAAAAAACTTAATATTTCAGATAGTGAAGTGTATTTGTGTGAAAAGTAAGTTTTTTTATTCTTTCTTCTTTTTTTTTTTTTAAACCGGACATTGATCAATTTAATAAAATGAGGCTACAAATAATAAATGTCTCTTTTTGAGACTCTACTTAATAAAAGTAAATTGATAAATAATTGTATGTAACGTAAATTTATGAATGTAAAATAAAAGTATAAAAGTTCTAAAAGTATAAAATTTAAATCCTCATCTTTGTAACTCTTCTCAATGCTTTAAGTGTCCCCAGTGTTCTTGTGAATGACGAAATGAGTGATCCAATCAGACCGCACCTTCAGGCAGCAGCACTCCGTGTTAAACTCGGGGTCAGAGGAAGAAAACCTGTTCCAGACCAGGTTAGGTTAACAGAGTGAGTTACCATGGTAACTGATTTAGGGTTTAGGTTAACTCTGTCTGTGAAACAGAAAACTCTGAGTTTCCACCTTGTCAGGGTTAACAAACTCTGAGTTTGAACTAAACCTGCTTCTTGAAGCAGGGCCTTTGTCTGGGGCTTGTTTATATTTGTTCTCCACTTATATTTACTTCTGCTTTTACAGTGAATTCACCAGGAACCTTTTTTATTTGTTCACTTCATTAACCTGAAGGTGAACGTTTTATGAAGTATGTTTCCCATCTAGAGCTTTTATTATTTTAAAACCGTTTTAACTTGACTTTATTCGTCTGGATTTGTTGTAATTTACACACTGAGCTCGAAGTGTCGCTATTGACATGCAAGCTGCGGTCTTACTGCATTATTTTCTTTGTGTCCAGCCTTTTCCTTTTCTGGGTTGAGCACTATTACAAGCGTTCACATGTGTCGATGCTCTCTGTTGGACTATCACTAAGTTTGGATATATATTTTTATTGTAACATTTTCATCGGGAATATTTGCCTTTTTGTTTAGATTATTTTTGGGTGAGGATTATATATTTTTATTGGTGCAAAATTGAAACGACTCTTGACGGAACAATGAGACGTCAAGTACTGCTGTTTCTTTGTGGGTTGTGCCTGGGCTCGGCGCTCGGTCAGGTCAGTTACTCCATCCCTGAAGAAATGGCCAAAGGCTCAGTTGTTGGAAATATAGCGCATGATTTGGGATTGGATTTGAAAAGACTGAAATCTGGTAAAGCTCGTGTTTATACGGGAGACAGCGTCGAATACATTGGTCTGAATAAAGACAGGGGAGTTCTGTTTATCCAGGACAGAATAGACAGAGAGGCGCTCTGCGGAGAGACGACGCCTTGTGCACTTCATTTTCAGATAATTTTGGAAAATCCGATGGAGATGTTTCGAGTTACAGTAGAAATTATTGATATAAACGACAACTCCCCCAGTTTTAGTAATAAAGAAAAGCGACTTGAAATCAGCGAGTCCGCCGTAGTGGGATCTAAATTTATACTAGATAAAGCGATTGATGCAGATATCGGAGCAAATGGTTTAAGAAAATACGAGCTTAACCCTATTCATAATTTTGTATTAAAATTGGAAACTGATGCGGATGGTAGTAAAAAAGTGGAGATGGTTTTGCTGAAGTCTTTAGATCGAGAACAACAGGCGCACATCCCCCTGCTTTTAACAGCTATAGACGGAGGAGAGCCGCCGATGTCAGGAACAGTGCAGGTATTTGTCACTGTGTTAGACGTGAACGACAACGCTCCAACATTCACCAGACCGCAGTACAGAGCAAAAATACTGGAGAACTCTCCCAAAGGCACCAGTGTAGTCACTGTCAGTGCATCAGACAAAGATATTGGCTCAAACGGAAAAGTAATTTATGTCATGTCTATGAGCAAACCTCAATTAACAGAATTATTTAGCATAGACCGAGACAATGGAGACGTTATATTAATTGGTGATTTAGATTATGAAAAGGCACAGCAGTTATCAAATAAGTATCGAAGCACTCGACAGTGGAGGTTTGTCTGACTCTACCAAAGTCATAGTTGACGTGGCTGATGTAAATGATAATAAACCCAACATAAATATAGTTTCTAAATCGAACTCAGTTTTAGAAGACTCTCCTCCAGACACTGTGATAGCCATGTTAAGTGTAAACGACCCAGACTCAGAGAACAATGGAAAGGTGGAGTGCTTTTTAAATGATCACATCCCTTTTAAAATAAAGACTGCATTAAACGGTTTTTATTCAGTACTTTCAGACATGGCTCTGGACAGAGAGGTGGCTTCACTATATAACATCACAGTCACGTGTTCAGATGAGGGTGTGCCCTCCCTCACCAGCAGCGTCACTCTCACCTTACACATCTCTGATGTAAATGACAACGCGCCTGTCTTTGACAGGAGCTTGTATGAGAGCTACATTGTAGAAAACAACAGCCCAGGTCTCTCTGTATTCACAGTGAAAGCCACAGACGCTGACTGGAACCAGAATGCTCGTGTCTCTTACATACTGGAGGACTCCTCTGTTAACGGAGTGCAAGTCTCCACGTATGTGTCCGTTAGTGCTGATAGTGGAGTCATCCATGCCGTTCGCTCTTTTGATTACGAGCAGATCAAGGATTTTCAGTTCCACGTCAAAGCGCAGGACGGAGGCTCTCCTCCTCTCAGTAGCAATGTGACTGTGAAAATCCTGGTCCAGGACCAGAACGACAACGCCCCTCAGGTGCTGTACCCAGTCCAGACTGGGGGCTCTCTGGTGGCTGAGATGGTGCCTCGTTCAGCAGATGTGGGCTATCTGGTCACTAAAGTGGTGGCTGTGGATGTGGACTCTGGACAGAATGCCTGGCTCTCCTATAAACCTGCAGAAAGCCGCAGACAGGGCGCTGTTTGAAGTGGGCTTACAGAATGGAGAAATAAGAACTATCCGCCAAGTGACTGATAAAGATGCAGTCAAACAGAGACTGACTGTTATAGTGGAGGACAACGGGCAGCCCTCTCGTTCAGCTACAGTCATTGTTAACGTGGCGGTTGCGGACAGTTTTCCTGAAGTACTGTCTGAGTTCACTGACTTTACACACGACAAGGAGTACAATGACAACCTGACTTTTTACTTAGTGCTGGCTCTGGCTGTAGTCTCCTTTCTGTTCATCACGTGTGTAGTGGTCATTATATCAGTGAAAATCTACAGATGGAGACAGTCTCGCATCCTGTATCACTCCAATCTGCCAGTGATCCCATATTATCCTCCACGTTACTCAGACACTCTGGGTACAGCGACTCTCCCACACGTGTACAATTACGACACCTGCAGGACCACAGACTCCAGAAAGAGTGACATTAAATACATGCAGCCGATAAATCAAAGTTTACTCAGTATTGGTGGAACTGACAGTGAGGCTCAACAAGTGGAGAAACCACTGGCAGGCTCTTGCTCCAGTATGTCAACACTGGTGAGTATTTCTACATGGTCCTGTTTTGCTTCAGCTGCTTCAGTCCGCTGTGATAAAAGCTGTCCATGGTGCTGAAAACAACTTAATTGTTTTTTTTTTTTTTTACTATGATACAATGTATTTTGCTAAATAAACCTAAACCTTTTTTTTTTAAATTCACATACCACCAACAATACATATTCTCGCGGTACTTTTGCAATCAACGGATTATTTTAAGTGGTAACCAGACCCTAGAGACAGTGATTTATACAGTATTAGTACATCAAGTAACTACTTTTACTTTTAACTATGCGTTGGTGTCCAGATGTAGTTTTCTTAAATAATAATCCGCGCTTCCTCTAAAGGAATCTTTAATCTCAAAGTTCTAAACATGCTCCACGTAACACATCTTCTCCGGTCTTTCCTTCAACTTCCGGACCCTTTCAAAATAAAACCATCACCTATACAACAAAACACTTTCCATTACGTTACAATACTTCTAATCCTTACACGCTGTGTATGTGTTTTTCCCTCCTAAATAGAATAATTGAGGCTAAAAATGCTAATGTTAATACACCAGGGAAGGCTTTTTCTGGGCTTTCTAATCATGAGTGATGTATTCAGTTGCCTATACTGTTTTCAAAATATGGATTGTCAGGTAAAACTTGATAAAACCACTTACATTTCCCTGTTTGGACTCTGAGCGCCGCTGTTGACTGTGAGCTGTAATACATGTCATGATCCTCCCCTCATTCCATACAGGCATTCACTGCTGGTAAATGAACGGTCATTTCATTCTGGGGAAATTCATGTTGGCTTGTACGCGTTTGATTTTCATTCACCTCTTGCGTTTCAAACGGATAGCTGTTGTTGTGTGTTTGGGATCTATCTTTTAATGGCTTCATTGTGGAGAACAGCTGACAGAGGCCAGTGGCACAGCCTTGTTTTTCTTCTTTGTCTCTTTACGCTGAAGTCGGTGACTGGACAGGCTCGCTATTCCGTTCCCGAGGAGCAGACGGAGGGCTTTTTTGTTGGAAATATTGCTAGAGATCTGGGATTAGAAGTGCAAAGGCTCATCTCGGGGAACGCTCGGATTGTAACTAAAGAAAGTCGACAATATGTTGATTTAAACAGAGACAAAGGCATCCTTGTTATCAAAGAGCGAATCGACCGAGAGGAGCTATGTGAAAAAAGAACGCCCTGCAGCTTTAGTTTTGAGGTAATTCTGGAGAATCCTATTCAGCTGTATCGTGTCACTGTGGAGGTAACAGATGTAAACGACAATGCCCCAGCTTTCCCAAAAGAAGAAATCATTTTAAAAATTGTTGAAACTGCTGCAGCAGGCACTCGCTTTGCGTTAGAGACAGCTGATGACTCCGATGTAGGTAATAATGACATTCAAAAATACACTCTTAAACCCTCTGATCATTTTAAACTAGAAATGCAAAGCCAACCGGATGGTAGTCAGTTTGTAGAGATGGTTTTGAAAACACCGTTGGATCGAGAGAAAGAAGAAGCACACACGCTGATATTGGTTAGCTTCAGATGGAGGCGCACCGCAAAGATCAGGAACTGCACGTATTCCACATCACAGTACTAGATGCTAACGATAATGCACCAGTCTGTAGTAAACAGGTGTATAAAGCTGAGGTCCGCGAAAACTCTCCAATAGGAACAGTGGTTACCACCGTCAGCGCCATCGATGCAGATAACGGAGTTAATGGAGAAGTTACATATTCCTTTGCTCGTGTGCTTAAAGAGGCCAAGCAGTTATTTGACGTCAATGCAAAAACAGGAGAAATTAAAGTGACAGGTAATTTGGATTATGAAAAATCTAAGTCCTTTCAATTAAATGTCCAGGCTAGTGACCACGGAGGGTATTCAGATACCTGCAAAGGTATAATTCAAGTAACTGACGTGAATGATAACTCGCCCATAATACAGCTTATGTCTCTTTCTAGTGCGATCTCTGAAGATGCCCCACCGGGCACAACTATAGCTGTCATTAATGTGCATGACGACGACTCAGAGAGAAACGGCGTAGTTGAATGCTCTATTAATGCCTGACATACCCTTTAAAATTGAATCTTCATTGTCTGGTTATTATGCAATAGTTACTGATGACATTTTAGACAGAGAGAGCATTTCTGAATATAATATTACTCTATCAGTGATTGACCAGGGCTCCCCGCCACTGTCAAACAGAAGAACAATTAGTATCAGAGTCTCTGACGTAAATGACAATCCTCCAAAATTTAGCGAACCTGAATATAGAAGGACCATACCAGAAAATAATTCACCTGGATTTTCTGTTTTTACTGTAAGTGCTAGTGATGCCGACTGGGGACAAAATGCTCGTGTCTCTTACTTTCTTGAGGACAGGGACGTTAATGGCGCGTCTCTATCGTCTTTGATCTTAATAAATTCAGAAAGTGGTGTGATTTCTGCTGCACAATCTTTTGATTATGAACAAATGAAATTGTTTGAATTTAATGTAACTGCTCGTGATGCTGGCTCCCCTCCTCTGAGCTCAGTGGTCACAGTTAAGATCCTGGTCCAGGACCAAAATGACAACGCCCCTCAGGTGCTGTACCCAGTCCAGACTGGGGGCTCTCTGGTGGCTGAGATGGTGCCTCGTTCAGCAGATGTGGGCTATCTGGTCACTAAAGTGGTGGCTGTGGATGTGGACTCTGGACAGAATGCCTGGCTCTCCTATAAACTGCAGAAAGCCGCAGACAGGGCACTGTTTGAAGTGGGCTTACAGAATGGAGAAATAAGAACGATCCGCCAAGTGACTGATAAAGATGCAGTCAAACAGAGACTGACTGTTATAGTTGAGGACAACGGGCAGCCCTCTCGTTCAGCTACAGTCATTGTTAACGTGGCGGTGGCGGACAGCTTTCCTGAAGTGCTGTCTGAGTTCACTGACTTTACACACGACAAGGAGTACAATGACAACCTGACTTTTTACTTAGTGCTGGCTCTGGCTGTAGTCTCCTTTCTGTTCATCACGTGTGTAGTGGTCATTATATCAGTGAAAATCTACAGATGGAGACAGTCTCGCATCCTGTATCACTCCAATCTGCCAGTGATCCCATATTATCCTCCACGTTACTCAGACACTCTGGGGACAGCGACTCTCCCACACGTGTACAATTATGACACATGCAGGACCACAGACTCCAGAAAGAGTGACTGTAAGTTTGGCAGAGCTGGTAGTCAGAACGTGCTGATAATGAATCCCAGTTCAACAGGGACAATGCAGCGGATACAGAGTGAGAAGAGCATCCTGGACGAACCTGACTCTCCTCTTGAGGTTAGAATTTATATGTTTATTTCTCCACTCAATTATGAATATTCAAGAAGTTAAGTGCTAAATTGTAGGACGTGTAGTTTCTCTGTCCTCCTGGAGAATTCAGTAAAAACGGGAAATAAGAAAGTCATCTGGACCAGGTTTTTTGTTTGTTTGTTTTGTTTTTTGTTAGTTTTTTGTTTGTTTGTTTTTCCTTCTTTTCTTTCTTTTTTAACAATTCTGCCTCGGAATCCAGTCCAGGCCATTAAGCAGCTAATTTTCCTGTGTCTTGTTACATTAACCCAGTCTCTTTTGGAGGGAACTATAAGCTTCTACTCACGCAGCCGTTATTTCAAATGAACAAACTTCTTCCGATTCTATTTGTGTTTAACCCTTTTTACTGCTAAAAGGCAGGGGAAAAATAATCTGATAGCATTTCTACTGGCATTTTTCATGACGTGTTTATTGTTTGTTGTATTCACATGATTGTAAGACCTGTGGCAGGCTGGGCCTACACTGATCATATTAATTCCGTGCTTTATTTTCTTCTACAGGAGTTGTTTGTATTAGTCTCTATTTGTGGTCGTTTGTCATTTTACATTGTTTTTCCGATTTCAGCACTTCGGACAGCGTCAGATACTCTATTAAGCTGCAATTCGTTACTGACATGCAGAGTTTGAAGCATACACTTTAATGTTTTCTATTTTTATAGAACTCTATAATTTAAAATGCTACATATGATACTGTATGTTTTGTAGACAGGGTTTGTAAACATGTGGGCTTGTTTTTGGTTGTTTTTAGATTCTAGAATGTGATGATGTCACACCCTCAGGTAGGGGACAGGAGCCAATATTTCTTTGTGTTATATGCTATTTTCACAAGAAATATATTTTAAAAATTCACAAATATTGAACCTGATCATTTATATTAGTCACAAGGTCCATAAACTAGCTGTATGTATCTTGCCACATCAATTAAATTTGCATATTAATAACAGACTTTTTGCGTGCCCCCCATCTCTATTAAATACTATTGATAGTTTTCAGATTCTAGAATATGATGATGTCACACTCTCAGATGGCGGGCAGGAGTCAGTTTTCCTGTGCAAGTTATGTTATTTTCATAAGAAATATCCAAAATGAACACTCCGAAATGTTTAACCTGATCATTTTTATTAGTGATAAGGTCCATAATCTTCCTGTATGTATCCTACCACATCAATTAAATCTGCATATTATTATACAGATTTTGCCTGCCCCCAATCTCAATTAAATACTATTGGCCGATAGAATGTTATGACAACATCTGAAACCCAGCAGATATTAAAATTTCAAATATAAAAATGACTGTGATCTCAAAAACCTAGCATTTTTGCTTGAAACTTGTAGTTTTCTATTTTAGACTCATAGGGCCGCTGTTGACCTGAGTCTGAACGATTTAGGGCACTATGAAAGCACATCCCACACTGCTGAAATAAAGAATGAGCTCGATAAACACGAAGTGACGTGCTGTTCAATTTTTTGATTCAAAGCTGTATTTGCATCTGGAGGCGCACGGTTGTGGATGCTATATCAACTTGAGGTGTTTACTGGGAATAATACTTACTGTTTTGTGGCACATCACTGTGCAGCTCGCAGCCAGTCGGATTAAACAATGCTGAGGCAAGTGCTGTTGTTTTTCGCCATCCTTTTTCCCGGCGCTGTTCTTGGGCAGATCAGCTACTCTATTCCGGAGGAAATGCCCAAAGGATCTTTAGTCGGTAACATAGCGCAAGATTTGGGTTTACAGACTAAAAGATTAACTGCAGGTAATGGCCGTATATACACCAGAGGAAGCAACGTGTACATTGAGCTGAATAGAGAAAGAGGAGTCCTTCTCGTGAAAGAAAGGATCGACAGAGAAGCGCTCTGCAAACAGACGACGCCCTGTGCATTACATTTTCAGATTGTTTTAGAAAACCCCATGGAATTTTACAGTGTCACGGTACAAATTTCTGATATCAATGACAATGCTCCAATATTTGAACAGAAAGAGGTTGAGTTTAAAATTAGTGAATCAGCGGCCATCGGTGCCAAATTTGTGCTAGAGAGAGCTGTTGATCTTGATGTCGGAGTGAATAATCTACAAAAGTATGAATTAAATCCTGCAGATAATTTTGCTTTGAAGCTACATAATAACGCAGACGGGAATAAAAACGTCGAGATGGTACTGCAAAGGTCGTTAGACAGAGAAAAGCAAGACCAGATATCCCTTGTGTTAACAGCTGTAGATGGAGGAGAACCGCAGATGTCAGGAACAATGCAAATTGTTATTACAGTGTTGGACGTCAACGATAATGCTCCAGTTTTTACGCAGTCCACATACACGGCAATAGTAACTGAGAATTCCCCAAAAGGCTCTGTAGTCGCAGTTGTTACGGCTACGGATGCAGACCAAGGCTCTAACGGTAAAATAACATACTCAATAAGTAATGCCTTAGACGACGTGAAAAAAGTATTTATGGTAAACAAAGAAAACGGTGAGGTAATATTGATTGGACATGTTGACTTTGAAGAATCTCGCACTTTTCAGATGAATGTACGTGCTAGCGATGACGGAGGGCTTACTGATTCATGTAAATTGATAATTGACGTACTAGATGTGAATGACAATGAACCAGAAATTAATATAATGTCAAAAACAACCATGATATCAGAGGATGCTAAAGCTAACACAGTGGTTACAATGATTAATGTCGAAGACAAAGACACTGCTGAAAATGGCAAAGTACAATGTTTTATTAGTGACGCTCTACCATTTATGTTAAAAACGTCCGCCAATAATTTTTACAGTTTAGTCACAGACCGTGAATTAGACAGGGAGAAAACCTTTCAGTTTAACATCACAGTCACGTGTTCAGATGAGGGTGTGCCCTCCCTCTCCAGCAGCGTCACTCTCACCTTACACATCTCTGATGTGAATGACAACGCGCCTGTGTTTGACAGGAGCTCGTATGAGGCCTACATTGTAGAAAACAACAGCCCAGGTCTCTCTGTATTCACAGTGAAAGCCACAGACGCTGACTGGAACCAGAATGCGCGTGTCTCTTACATACTGGAGGACTCCTCCGTTAACGGAGTGCCAGTCTCCTCATATGTGTCCGTTAGTGCAGATAGTGGAGTCATCCATGCAGTGCGCTCCTTAGACTATGAGCAGATCAAGGATTTCCAGTTCCGCGTGAAAGCGCAGGACGGAGGCTCTCCTCCTCTCAGTAGCAATGTGACTGTGAAAATCCTGGTCCAGGACCAGAACGACAATGCCCCCCAGGTGCTGTACCCAGTCCAGACTGGGGGCTCTCTGGTGGCTGAGATGGTGCCTCGTTCAGCAGATGTGGGCTATCTGGTCACTAAAGTGGTGGCTGTGGACGTGGACTCTGGACAGAATGCCTGGCTCTCCTATAAACTGCAGAAAGCCGCAGACAGGGCGCTGTTTGAAGTGGGCTTACAGAATGGAGAAATAAGAACTATTCGCCAAGTGACTGATAAAGATGCAGTCAAACAGAGACTGACTGTTATAGTGGAGGACAACGGGCAGCCCTCTCGTTCAGCTACAGTCATTGTTAACGTGGCGGTGGCGGACAGTTTTCCTGAAGTACTGTCTGAGTTCACTGACTTTACACACGACAAGGAGTACAATGACAACCTGACTTTTTACTTAGTGCTGGCTCTGGCTGTAGTCTCCTTTCTGTTCATCACGTGTGTAGTGGTCATTATATCAGTGAAAATCTACAGATGGAGACAGTCTCGCATTCTGTATCACTCCAATCTGCCAGTGATCCCATATTATCCTCCACGTTACTCAGACACTCTGGGGACAGCGACTCTCCCACACGTGTACAATTACGACACCTGCAGGACCACTGACTCCAGAAAGAGTGACTGTAAGTTTGGCAGAGCTGGTAGTCAGAACGTGCTGATAATGGATCCCAGTTCAACAGGGACGATGCAGCGGATACAGAGTGAGAAGAGCATCCTGGACGAACCTGACTCTCCTCTAGAGGTTTGAAACTCAAATTTTTATTTATGAATTTATTAACACTTATTTGTGAGGCATATTATCCCTTTTTAATTTGTTGGTTTCATATGGAATCCTAAAGGAGACATTTCAGCACCAAGGACAGGGTCAATAACGGTCTTTTCAAACGGACCCGTTTTTATATTTTGTATGGGCACTATTTCTTATAAATAAATCATTCAACTTCTTTAAACATTGTCACGATAGTATTTAGATTTCTATGCAGTGTAGTAGATATGTTTTTCTCTCACGTCATGAAAAGATTTGGAAGTGAATCTCTCTTTTTATTTGTGCTTTGTTGCGTTACATTAATATTGCTGCAATGTCTATAGGTGTTGTAATTTGTATTTTTTTACTCAAAGGGTCGCTGTTTACAAGGAAGTTGCGATATCAAAAGCTTGCGTATTATGTGACCCGCCTGTTCCTGTTGCTGCACTCGACATTTTCATAAAGGTGGAGATTAGCCTATGCCTTCTCACACGAAGGACTTTTTGTAGGTGGATATATTGTTATGTTTGCAAATTTTTCATCGGAACACTTCATTTGTTATGTACTTTCTGCCCATATGGAATAGACATTCATATTTCTTAATTTTGGCGTCGCACGAGAAAAGGACACTGGACGGAACAATGAGACGTCAAGTACTGCTGTTTCTTTGTGGGTTGTGTCTGGGCTCGGCGCTCGGTCAGGTCAGTTACTCCATCCCTGAAGAAATGGCCAAAGGCTCAGTTGTTGGAAATATAGCGCATGATTTGGGATTTGATTTGAAAAGACTGAAATCTGGTAAAGCTCGTGTTTATACCGGAGACAGCGTCGAATATATTGGTCTGAATAAAGACAGGGGAGTCCTGTTCATCCAGGAGAGGATAGACAGAGAGGCGCTCTGCGGAGAGACGACGCCTTGTGCAGTTCATTTTCAGATAATTTTGGAAATTCCGATGGAACTGTTTCGAGTTACAGTCGAAATTACTGATATAAACGACAACTCCCCCAGTTTTAGAAATACAGAAAAGCGGTTTGAAATCAGCGAGTCTGCCGTGGTGGGATCTAAATTTATGTTGGATAAAGCGGTCGATGCAGATATTGGTGTAAATGGACTGCAACAATATTCACTTTATCCTACGGAAAACTTCGAGCTAAAACTAGAGAATCAGGCCGATGGTAGTAAAAAAGTGGAAATGGTTTTGCAGAAGGCTTTAGATCGAGAAAAGCAGACGCACATCCCACTGCTCTTAACAGCTATAGACGGAGGAGAGCCGCCGATGTCAGGAACAATGCAGATATTTGTCACTGTGTTAGATGTGAACGACAACGCTCCTACATTCACCAGACCGCAGTACAGAGCAAAAATACTGGAGAACTCTCCTAAAGGCACCAGTGTAGTCACCGTCAGTGCATCAGACAAAGATATTGGTTCAAATGGAAAAGTAACTTATTTTATTTCAACTACTAAGCTTTACGTAACAGATCTATTTAAAATTGACGGGGGGACCGGTGAACTCACTCTAACAGGTCAGCTGGATTATGAAAAGACAAATAACTACCAACTTGATGTCGAAGCTGTAGACAGTGGGGGTCTGTCTGATTCCGCTAAAATCATAGTTGACGTCGCTGACGTAAATGACAATACACCCAACATAAATATAGTTTCTAAATCGGACTCAGTTTTAGAAGACTCGCCTCCAGACACGGTGATAGCCATGTTAAGTGTAAACGATCCAGACTCAGAGGACAATGGAAAGGTCGAGTGCGTTATAAACGATTACATCCCTTTTAAAATTAAGTCTTCTTCAAGTGGATTTTATTCTATATTTACAGACGTGGCTTTGGACAGAGAACAGGCGTCACAATATAACATCACAGTCACGTGTTCAGATGAGGGCGTGCCCTCCCTCTCCAGCAGCGTCACTCTCATCTTACACATCTCTGATGTAAATGACAACTCGCCTGTCTTTGACAGGAGCTTTTATGAGGCCTACATTGTAGAAAACAACAGCCCAGGTCTCTCTGTATTCACAGTGAAAGCCACAGACGCTGACTGGAACCAGAATGCTCGTGTCTCTTACATACTGGAGGACTCCTCTGTTAACGGAGTGCCAGTCTCCTCATATGTGTCCGTTAGTGCAGATAGTGGAGTCATCCATGCAGTGCACTCTTTTGACTACGAGCAGATCAAGGATTTCCAGTTCCACGTGAAAGCGCAGGACGGAGGCTCTCCTCCTCTCAGTAGCAATGTGACTGTGAAAATCCTGGTCCAGGACCAGAACGACAACGCCCCTCAGGTGCTGTACCCAGTCCAGACTGGGGGCTCTCTGGTGGCTGAGATGGTGCCTCGTTCAGCAGATGTGGGCTATCTGGTCACTAAAGTGGTGGCTGTGGATGTGGACTCTGGACAGAATGCCTGGCTCTCCTATAAACTGCAGAAAGCCGCAGACAGGGCGCTGTTTGAAGTGGGCTTACAGAATGGAGAAATAAGAACTATCCGCCAAGTGACTGATAAAGATGCAGTCAAACAGAGACTGACTGTTATAGTGGAGGACAACGGGCAGCCCTCTCGATCAGCTACAGTCATTGTTAACGTGGTGGTGGCGGACAGCTTTCCTGAAGTACTGTCTGAGTTCACTGACTTTACACACGACAAGGAGTACAATGACAACCTGACTTTTTACTTAGTGCTGGCTCTGGCTGTAGTCTCCTTTCTGTTCATCACGTGTGTAGTGGTCATTATATCAGTGAAAATCTACAGATGGAGACAATCTCGCATCCTGTATCACTCCAATCTGCCAGTGATCCCATATTATCCTCCACGTTACTCAGACACTCTGGGGACAGCGACTCTCCCACACGTGTACAATTATGACACATGCAGGACCACAGACTCCAGAAAGAGTGACTGTAAGTTTGGCAGAGCTGGTAGTCAGAACGTGCTGATAATGGATCCCAGTTCAACAGGGACGATGCAGCGGATACAGAGTGAGAAGAGCATCCTGGACGAACCTGACTCTCCTCTAGAGGTTAGCGTCTGATTGTTCCTTATGCATTTCATATTTTGTATCTTTTATTCTGGTGGTTTGTTTGTGGTCAGGTTTCAGTACCTCGGATAGCGAAAAATCAGCTCACTTTTCCTCTTTGTATTGGTCTACATCGTTGAAAACCATTCAAAATAGGTTTGTGTACTCAATGTAATATTTAGTTTGAAACTCAAATTTTTATTTATTGATTTATTAAACTTATATTTGTGAGGCATATTATCCCTTTTAAATTTGTTTGTTTCATATGGAATCCTAAAGGAGACATTTCAGCACCAAGGACAGGGTCAATAACGGTCTTTTCAAACGGACCCCTTTTTTTTTTACTTATATTTTGTATTGGGCACTATTTCTTATAAATAAATCATTCAACTTCTTTAAACATTGTCACGATAGCATTTAGATTTCTATGCAGTGTAGTAGATATGTTTTTCTCTCACGTCATGAAAAGATTTGGAAGTAAATCTCTTGCTTTTTATTTGTGCTTTGTTGCGTTACATTAATATTGCTGCAAATGTCTATAGGTGTTGTAATTTGTATTTTTTTACTCAAAGGGTCGCTGTTTACAAGGAAGTTGCAATATCAAAAGCTTGCGTATTATGTGACCCGCCTGTTCCTGTTGCTACACTCCACATTTTCAGAAAGGGAGAGATTACCCTATGCCTTCTCACACGAAGGACTCTTTGGAGGTGGATATATTGTTATGTTTGCAAATTTTTCATCGGAACACTTCATTTGTTATGTACTTTCTGCCCATATGGAATAGACATTCATATTTCTTAATTTTCGCGTCGCACGAAAAAGGACACTGGACGGAACAATGAGACGTCAAGTACTGCTGTTTCTTTGTGGGTTGTCTCTGGGCTCGGCGCTCGGTCAGGTCAGTTACTCCATCCCTGAAGAAATGGCCAAAGGCTCAGTTGTTGGAAATATAGCGCATGATTTGGGATTTGATTTGAAAAGACTGAAATCTGGTAAAGCTCGTGTTTATACCGGAGACAGCGTCGAATATATTGGTCTGAATAAAGACAGGGGAGTCCTGTTCATCCAGGAGAGGATAGACAGAGAGGCGCTCTGCGGAGAGACGACGCCTTGTGCAGTTCATTTTCAGATAATTTTGGAAAATCCGATGGAACTGTTTCGAGTTACAGTAGAAATTACTGATATAAACGACAACTCCCCCAGTTTTACAAATACAGAAAAGCGGTTTGAAATCAGCGAGTCTGCCGTGGTGGGATCTAAGTTCATTTTGGAGAAAGCCGTAGACGCTGACATTGGCATAAATGACTTACAAAAATATTTTCTTAGTCCTGCAGATAATTTTGCTTTAAATTTAGACAGTCGAAACGATGTTGGTAAAAAGGTGGAGATGATTTTGCAAAAATCTCTAGATCGAGAAAAGCAGGCGCACATCCCACTGCTCTTAACAGCTATAGACGGAGGAGAGCCGCCGATGTCAGGAACAATGCAGATATTTGTCACTGTGTTAGATGCGAACTGACAACGCTCCTACATTCACCAAACCGCAGTACAGAGCAAAAATACTGGAGAACTCTCCTAAAGGCACCAGTGTAGCCACCGTCAGTGCATCAGACAAAGATATCGGTTCCAATCAAGAATTATTTATCTAATTAGCCCCAGTAAATTTCGTTTGACTGAGATGTTTCATATAGGCCGTACATCAGGTGAAATTACTCTGATTGGTCCATTAGATTATGAAAAGACAAATTCCTACGAAATGGATATTGAGGCTGTAGACAGTGGAGGTCTGTCTGACTCCACCAAAGTCATAGTTGACATCGCTGATGTAAATGACAATCAACCCAATATAAATATAGTTTCTATATCGGACTCAGTTTTAGAAGACTCGCCTCCAGACACGGTGATATCCATCTTAAGTGTAAACGATCCAGACTCAGAGAACAATGGAAAGGTCGAGTGCGTTATAAACGATTACATCCCTTTTAAAATTAAGTCTTCTTCAAATGGATTTTATTCTATTGTTTCAGAAGTGGCTTTGGACAGAGAACAGGCCTCTCTATATAACATCACAGTCACGTGTTCAGATGAGGGCGTGCCCTCCCTCTCCAGCAGCATCACTCTCACCTTACACATCTCTGATGTGAATGACAACGCGCCTGTCTTTGACAGGAGCTCGTATGAGACCTACATTGTAGAAAACAACAGCCCAGGTCTCTCTGTATTCACAGTGAAAGCCACAGACGCTGACTGGAACCAGAATGCTCGTGTCTCTTACATACTGGAGGACTCCTCTGTTAACGGAGTGCCAGTCTCCTCATATGTGTCCGTTAGTGCAGATAGTGGAGTCATCCATGCAGTGCGCTCTTTAGACTACGAGCAGATCAAGGATTTCCAGTTCCGCGTGAAAGCGCAGGACGGAGGCTCTCCTCCTCTCAGTAGCAATGTGACTGTGAAAATCCTGGTCCAGGACCAGAACGACAACGCCCCTCAGGTGTTGTATCCAGTTCAGACTGGGGGCTCTCTGGTGGCTGAGATGGTGCCTCGTTCAGCAGATGTGGGCTATCTGGTCACTAAAGTGGTGGCTGTGGATGTGGACTCTGGACAGAATGCTTGGCTCTCCTATAAACTGCAGAAAGCCGCAGACAGAGCGCTGTTTGAAGTGGGCTTACAGAATGGAGAAATAAGAACTATCCGCCAAGTGACTGATAAAGATGCAGTCAAACAGAGACTGACTGTTATAGTGGAGGACAACGGGCAGCCCTCTCGTTCAGCTACAGTCATTGTTAACGTGGCGGTTGCGGACAGTTTTCCTGAAGTACTGTCTGAGTTCACTGACTTTACACACGACAAGGAGTACAATGACAACCTAACTTTTTACTTAGTGCTGGCTCTGGCTGTAGTCTCCTTTCTGTTCATCACGTGTGTAGTGGTCATTATATCAGTGAAAATCTACAGATGGAGACAGTCTCGCATCCTGTATCACTCCAATCTGCCAGTGATCCCATATTATCCTCCACGTTACTCAGACACTCTGGGCACAGCGACTCTCCCACACGTGTACAATTACGACACCTGCAGGACCACAGACTCCAGAAAAAGTGACTGTAAGTTTGGCAGAGCTGGTAGTCAGAACGTGCTGATAATGGATCCCAGTTCAACAGGGACGATGCAGCGGATACAGAGTGAGAAGAGCATCCTGGACGAACCTGACTCTCCTCTAGAGGTTGGAAACTTAAATTGATAATGTGTTCAGATTCACACTGCATTGTAATTTTGGCAACCTTACATTGCATGTTTTTACTTTGGAAATTTCTAAGTCACATTTTTTCAGCATCATGGACAATGTCTGCGAAACACAAGTTGCTTTTCTTTTGAAAATAAATTCGAATCCCTGTATACAATCGTACTTTTGCTTTAACTCATTTTATTTTTACTTAAACTGTATCGATTGTATATTTTTACTTAAATATAAAATTCACATTTATAGGCCTAGAGACATTTCTTTTTCCTTGACATTAAATCTTGATTGGACTCGTTAAGCTTAAGTTCCCTTACGTTGAACGCCATTTTGTAGTTATTTATTATTTACTATGGGTGAAGCGAATAATTAGTGACGATTGCAGTGGTGTTTTTTTTTTTTAGTACACAGCATATGATGTTTAATTCTTTTTAAATGCATTCTTCATAATTGTTTGTTTTTGTTTTATTTTCCTGAGCGTAAATATTTTTGAATATGTAATAGGCTATGTATACGCAGTTGTTGTAATATTTGACTTTTAAGCCTACTTGTGTGTGAAAGTGTTGATGTTTTCCTGGACCATAGCATTTTGCTTCACTCTCGGGCTCAGAGGCTGTTTTTGCTGTTTGCTGCTTTGGACGGAAAGGGCCGCTGTTGTCTAGAGTTTGGCACAATCCTTTAGGACTGATAACGGAGCCCCTCCTCAGTGTGACACACGAGACAATAAAACAGGGTCTGAGCGCTTCTCGACGTTGCTTAGAAATCATTATATAAACGTGGATTACTGCTGTTTGAAGTGCTTTCAACGATTGACATTTTTCGGTGATAAATTGGATAATTTTGATTGCGTTTTACTGCGACCTTCAGTAAATATGAGACGGCAAGTATTGTTCCTTGTATTGGTTAAATGTTTCTGCTCTGCGTTTGGACAGGTCACCTATTCTATGCCCGAGGAAATGGAGAAAGGCTCCTTAGTCTGTAATATTGCACAAGATTTAGGTTTAGATCTGAAAAGGCTGAAGTCTGGTCGATCTCGTATCCACACAGGAGATATTATAGAATATATTGAACTGAATAAAGAAAGAGGAGTCCTCGTAATCAAAGACTAGAATAGATAGAGAGGCGCTGTGTGGAGAGACGACGCCTGTGCGCTTTACATTTACAACTGATTTTAGAAAACCCAATGGAAATGTTCCGTATAACTATAGAAATCACAGACATAAACGACAACGTTCCCAGCTTTGCGTCGAATGTACAGCGTTTAGAAATAAGTGAATCAGCCGTAGTTGGATCTAAATTTGTCTTAGAAAAAGCTGTAGATGCTGACATTGGAACAAATGGGCTTCAAGGCTATTCCCTTAACCCCAAAGACAAGTTTACATTGAAGACAGAAAATCAGGATGATGGCGGCAAAAAGGTAGAGTTGGTTTTGCAAAAGTCTTTAGATCGAGAAGAGCAGGACCAGATATCCCTGTTGTTAACTGCATTTGATGGAGGGCAGCCGCGTATGTCAGGGACAATGCAGATTGTCGTGAAGGTTTTAGACGCTAATGACAATGCTCCTGTATTCACAAAGCCAGTTTATAAAGCAGCGGTACCTGAAAATTCACCCCAAGGCACTAGTGTAGCTGTTGTTACTGCATTTGACAAGGATGGAGGCTCAAATGGAGAGATATCATATACAATGACCAAAAGCAAACGTCGTTTAACAGATTTATTTCAGATTAATAAGAAGACCGGCGAGGTTATATTGATAGGTGAATTAGATTATGAAAAAGCAAAAAACTTTCAAATAGACATCGAGGCAATAGATAACGGAGGTCTCTCTGATTCTTGTAAAGTGATCATTGACGTAATGGATGTCAATGACAACAATCCTCTGATTAAAATACTATCTAAATCAGACAGCATTTCAGAAGATTCTCCTGAAAACACAATAACTGCAATGCTCTCTGTTATTGACCCTGACTCTGATAGAAATGGAAAAGTACATTGTGAAATTGACATAGAAAACCCTTTTAAAATAGAAAACACCATGAATGGGTTTTATACACTAGTAACAGAGGTAGCGCTAGACAGAGAGGTGCAAGTTCAATATAACATCACAGTCACGTGTTCAGATGAGGGCGTGCCCTCCCTCTCCAGCAGCGTCACTCTCATCTTACACATCTCTGATGTGAATGACAACGCGCCTGTCTTTGACAGGAGCTCGTATGAGACCTACATTGTAGAAAACAACAGCCCAGGCCTCTCTGTATTCACAGTGAAAGCCACAGACGCTGACTGGAACCAGAATGCGCGTGTCTCTTACATACTGGAGGACTCCTCTGTTAACGGAGTTCCAGTCTCCTCATATGTGTCTGTTAGTGCAGATAGTGGAGTCATCCATGCAGTGCGCTCCTTTGACTACGAGCAGATCAAAGATTTCCAGTTCCGCGTGAAAGCGCAGGACGGAGGCTCTCCTCCTCTCAGTAGCAATGTGACTGTGAAAATCCTGGTCCAGGACCAGAACGACAACGCCCCTCAGGTGTTGTACCCAGTCCAGACTGGGGGCTCTCTGGTGGCTGAGATGGTGCCTCGTTCAGCAGATGTGGGCTATCTGGTCACTAAAGTGGTGGCTGTGGATGTGGACTCTGGACAGAATGCCTGGCTCTCCTATAAACTGCAGAAAGCCGCAGACAGGGCGCTGTTTGAAGTGGGCTTACAGAATGGAGAAATAAGAACTATTCGCCAAGTGACTGATAAAGATGCAGTCAAACAGAGACTGACTGTTATAGTGGAGGACAACGGGCAGCCCTCTCGTTCAGCTACAGTCATTGTTAACGTGGCGGTTGCGGACAGTTTTCCTGAAGTACTGTCTGAGTTCACTGACTTTACACACGACAAGGAGTACAATGACAACCTGACTTTTTACTTAGTGCTGGCACTGGCTGTAGTCTCCTTTCTGTTCATCACGTGTGTAGTGGTCATTATATCAGTGAAAATCTACAGATGGAGACAGTCTCGCATCCTGTATCACTCCAATCTGCCAGTGATCCCATATTATCCTCCACGTTACTCAGACACTCTGGGTACAGCGACTCTCCCACACGTGTACAATTATGACACCTGCAGGACCACAGACTCCAGAAAGAGTGACTGTAAGTTTGGCAGAGCTGGTAGTCAGAACGTGCTGATAATGGATTCCAGTTCAACAGGGACGATGCAGCGGATACAGAGTGAGAAGAGCATCCTGGACGAACCTGACTCTCCTCTAGAGGTTAGCGTCTGATTGTTCTTTATCCATTTCATGTTTTGTATCTTTTTGTTCTGGTGGTTGTTTGTGGTCAGGTTTCAGTACCTCGGATAGCGAATAGTGAGCTAACTTTTCCTCTCTGTACAACCATATATATATTGAAATCCATTTAAATTAAGTGTGTGTACTCAGAGTAATATGTGTTTTACAACAACAACAACAATAACAACAACAACAATGTTAATAATAATAATTATTATTATTATTATAATAATAATAATGATGAAGTCAACGTGTAATTAAGAAAATGGTAGCCTAAAACTGTTCTACATTCTGCAACAAATGCAGTTTCGTGCTGTGTACTCACTGGGCCGCTGTTGACCAGCATCACAGCGATTTGTAGTTGGGGAGGCTATTTGTACGAGCACATCCCCTTTATCATATCAGAAGGGTAAAAGAGACCAACGTGTATCGTGGTGGAGAGCTGATATAAAACTAGCAGCGTTATTAGAAGTTGGAATATGCTTTTTTCTTTTTCACACGGGGATTCTGACGTACTTTTTCACTGTTGGATGTAAATGTCGACTGCATTGTCTCCGCAAAGGCATTAATAAGGACAATGAGACGGCAAGTACTGCTGTGTTTCTCGCTGGCTTGTCTCGGCTTTGTGCTGGGCCAGGTCAGTTATTCTATTCCTGAAGAAATGGCCAGGGGCTCGTTGGTCGGTAACATTGCTCATGATTTAGGTCTAGATATTAAGCAGCTGCAGTTGCGTAAAGCTCGCATTCACACGGGAGGCAGCGACGAATACATTCAGTTTAACAAGGAGAGAGGGGTCCTTGTCATCAAAGAGAAAATAGACCGCGAAGCTCTTTGTGGGCAGATGACACCGTGTGCTTTACATTTTGAAATTGTGTTAGAAAATCCAATAGAAGTATTTCCTGTTACTCTTGAAATTACGGATGTCAATGATAATTCTCCGTTATTTGATAAAGAAGAAAGGCGATTTGAAATTGGCGAATCCGCTGTTATTGGTTCCAAATTTATGCTGGAAAAAGCAATAGATCCTGATATAAGACTGAATGGTCTGCAGAGCTACATACTAAAGCCCAGTGATAATTTTATTCTTAAACTTCATGGCCAATCAGACGGTGGTAAAAAGGTGGAGATGATTTTACAGAAACCCCTTGACAGAGAGAAACAAGAGATTGTTTCGCTACTGTTAACAGCGGTCGATGGGGGAGAGCCACAACGATCAGGGACTATGCTTATTCACATTACAGTGTTAGACGCTAACGATAACGCCCCTGTTTTTACACAATCCGTTTACAAAGCGAGTATTAAAGAAAACGCAACAAAGGGCACACTCATCACTCAGGTCAGCGCCACTGATACAGACAAAGGCACCAACGGAGAGGTTAGTTATGTGATTGGAAACAGCATGACGAGCACCTCCAAACTTTTCCAAATAACAGAGGACGGGAATATAATACTAAATGGCCTTATTGACTATGAAAAAGCAAGAAAATATGAGATTGACATAGAAGTAAAAGATCGGGGAGGTCTCTCTGATTCCTGTAAAATTATTATTGAAATCGGTGACATAAACGACAACAGCCCTGTTATTAACATAATCTCCGCATCAGATTCAATAGGAGAGAACTCTCTTTCTGAGACAGTGGTGGCTGTAATAGGTGTAAACGATCCGGATTCAGAGGAAAATGGCAAAGTCCACTGTGTGGTTAATAAGATTCCATTCGACATTACGGCTACGGCTAATAATTTATATAATATTATCACAAACAGTGAATTAGACAGAGAAAGTGCCACTGAGTATAACATTACAGTCACGTGTTCAGATGAGGGCGTGCCCTCCCTCTCCAGCAGCGTGACTCTCACCTTACACATCTCTGATGTGAATGACAACGCGCCTGTCTTTGAGAGGAGCTCGTATGAGGCCTATATTGTAGAAAACAACAGCCCAGGTCTCTCTGTATTCACAGTGAAAGCCACAGACGCTGACTGGAACCAGAATGCGCGTGTCTCTTACATACTGGAGGACTCCTCTGTTAATGGAGTGCCAGTCTCCTCATATGTGTCCGTTAGTGCAGATAGTGGAGTCATCCATGCAGTGCGCTCTTTAGACTATGAGCAGATCAAGGATTTCCAGTTCCGCGTCAAAGCGCAGGACGGAGGCTCTCCTCCTCTCAGTAGCAATGTGACTGTGAAAAACCTGGTCCAGGACCAGAACGACAACGCCCCCCAGGTGCTGTACCCAGTCCAGACTGGGGGGTCTCTGGTGGCTGAGATGGTGCCTCGTTCAGCAGATGTAGGCTATCTGGTCACTAAAGTGGTGGCCGTGGACGTGGACTCTGGACAGAATGCCTGGCTCTCCTATAAACTGCAGAAAGCCGCAGACAGGGCGCTGTTTAAAGTGGGCTTACAGAATGGAGAAATAAGAACTATCCGCCAAGTGACTGATAAAGATGCAGTCAAACAGAGACTGACTGTTATAGTGGAGGACAACGGGCAGCCCTCTCGTTCAGCTACAGTCATTGTTAACGTGGCGGTGGCGGACAGCTTTCCTGAAGTAATGTCTGAGTTCACTGACTTTACGCACGACAAGGAGTACAATGACAACCTGACTTTTTACTTAGTGCTGGCTCTGGCTGTAGTCTCCTTTCTGTTCATCACGTGTGTGGTGGTCATTATATCAGTGAAAATCTACAGATGGAGACAGTCTCGCATCCTGTATCACTCCAATCTGCCAGTGATCCCATATTATCCTCCACATTACTCAGACACTCTGGGCACAGCGACTCTCCCACACGTGTACAATTATGACACCTGCAGGACCACAGACTCCAGAACGAGTGACTGTAAGTTTGGCAGAGCTGGTAGTCAGAACGTGCTGATAATGGATCCCAGATCAACAGGGACGATGCAGCGGATACAGAGTGAGAAAAGCAACCTGGACAACCCTGACTCTCCCCTGGATATTAGCGTCTGATTGTTCCTTATACATTTCATGTTTTGTATCTTTTATTCTGGTGGTTTGTTTGTGGTCAGGTTTCAGTACCTCGGATAGCGACAAATCAGCTAACTTTTCCTCTCTGTACTGGTCTACATCTGTTGAAAACCATTCAAAATAGGTTTGTGTAGTCAATGTAATATTTGTTTTACATCAAAAATAATAACAACAACATTGTTATATAATAATATTAAAAATAATAATAATAATAATAATAATAATAATAATAATAATAATAATAATAATAATAAAACAAAGTTATAGCTATTATTGTTTTGCATTCTACAACACATGCAGTTTCGTGCTGTGAACTCACTGGGCCGCTGTTTACCAGCATCACAGTGATTTGTAGTTGTGTAGGCTATTTGTACGATCACATCCCCTTTAACATATCAGAAGGGTAAAAGAGACCAACGTGTAACGTGGTGGGGAGCTGATATAAAACTGACAGCGTTAAAAGAAGTTGGAATACGCTTTTTTCGTCTACACACGGGGATTCTGGCGTGCTTTTTCACTGTTGGATGTAAATGACGACTGTATTGTCTCCGCAAAACCATTAATAAGGACAATGAGACGGCAAGTACTGCTGGGTTTCTCCCTGGCTTGTCTCGGCTTTGTGCTGGGCCAGGTCAGTTATTCTATTCCTGAAGAAATGGCCAGGGGCTCGTTGGTCGGTAACATTGCTCATGATTTAGGTCTAGATATTAAGCGGCTGCAGTTGCGTAAAGCTCGCATTCACACGGGAGGCAGGGACGAGTACATTATATTTAACAAGGAGAGAGGTGTTCTTGTCATCAAAGAAAAAATAGACCGCGAAGCTCTTTGTGGGCAGACGACACCGTGTGCTTTACATTTCCAGATTGTGTTAGAAAATCCAATAGAAGTATTTCCTATTACTCTTGAAATTACAGATGTCAATGATAATCCTCCGTTATTTGATAAAGAAGAAAGGCGATTTGAAATTAGCGAATCCGCTGTAATTGGTTCTAAATTTATGCTGGAAAAAGCAATAGATCCTGACATAGGACTGAATGGTCTGCAGAGCTACATACTGAAGCCCAGTGACAATTTTATTCTCAAACTTCATGGCCAATCAGACGGTGGTAAAAAGGTGGAGATGATTTTACAGAAACCCCTTGACAGAGAGAAACAGGAGATTGTTTCGCTACTGTTAACGGCGGTGGATGGGGGAGAGCCACAACGATCAGGGACTATGCTTATTCACATTACAGTGTTAGACGCTAACGATAACGCCCCTGTTTTTACACAATCCGTTTACAAAGCGAGTATTAAAGAAAACGCCACAAAGGGCACACTCATCACTCAGGTCAGCGCCACTGATGCAGACAAAGGCAACAACGGAGAGGTTAGTTATGTGATTGGAAACAGCATGACGAGCACCTCCAAACTCTTCCAAATAACTGAGGACGGAAATATAATACTAAATGGCCTTATTGACTATGAAAAAGCAAGAAAATATGAGATTGACATAGAAGCAATAGATCGAGGGGGACTTTCTGATTCCTGTAAAGTTATTATTGAAATCGGTGACATAAACGACAACAGCCCTGTTATTAACATAATCTCTACATCAGATTCAATAGGAGAGAACTCTCCTTCTGAGACAGTGGTGGCTGTAATAGGTGTAAACGATCCGGATTCAGAGGAAAATGGCAAAGTCCACTGTGTGATTAATAAAATATTCCATTTGCAATTACTGCTACGGCTAATAATTTATATAATATCATCACGGACCGTGAATTAGACAGAGAAAGAGTCTCTGAATATAACATCACCGTCACGTGTTCAGATGAGGGCGTGCCCTTCCTCTCCAGCAGCGTCACTCTCACCTTACACATCTCTGATGTGAATGACAACGCCCCTGTCTTTGACAGGAGCTTGTATGAGGCCTACATTGTAGAAAACAACAGCCCAGGTCTCTCTGTATTCACAGTGAAAGCCACCGACGCTGACTGGAACCAGAATGCGCGTGTCTCTTACATACTGGAGGATTCCTCTGTTAACGGAGTGCCAGTCTCCTCATATGTGTCCCTTAGTGCAGATAGTGGAGTCATCCATGCAGTGCGCTCTTTTGACTACGAGCAGATCAAGGATTTCCAGTTCCGCGTCAAAGCGCAGGACGGAGGCTCTCCTCCTCTCAGTAGCAATGTGACTATGAAAATCCTGGTCCAGGACCAGAACGACAACGCCCCCCAGGTGCTGTACCCAGTCCAGACTGGGGGCTCTCTGGTGGCTGAGATGGTGCCTCGTTCAGCAGATGTGGGCTATCTGGTAACTAAAGTGGTGGCTGTGGATGTGGACTCTGGACAGAATGCCTGGCTCTCCTATAAACTGCAGAAAGCCGCAGACAGGGCGCTGTTTGAAGTGGGCTTACAGAATGGAGAAATAAGAACTATCCGCCAAGTGACTGATAAAGATGCAGTTAAACAGAGACTGACTGTTATACTGGAGGACAACGGTCAGCCCTCTCGTTCAGCTACAGTCATTGTTAACGTGGCGGTGGCGGACAGTTTTCCTGAAGTACTGTCTGAGTTCACAGACTTTACACACGACAAGGAGTACAATGACAACCTGACTTTTTACTTAGTGCTGGCTCTGGCTGTAGTCTCCTTTCTGTTCATCACGTGTGTGGTGGTCATTATATCAGTGAAAATCTACAGATGGAGACAGTCTCGCATCCTGTATCACTCGAATCTGCCAGTGATCCCATATTATCCTCCACGTTACTCAGACACTCTGGGCACAGCGACTCTCCCACACGTGTACAATTACGACACGTGCAGGACCACAGACTCCAGAAAGAGTGACTGTAAGTTTGGCAGAGCTGGTAGTCAGAACGTGCTGATAATGGATCCCAGTTCAACAGGGACGATGCAGCGGATACAGAGTGAGAAGAGCATCCTGGACGAACCTGACTCTCCTCTAGAGGTTAGCGTCTGATTGTTCTACCTCCATTTTGTGTTTTGTCTTTTATTCTGGTGGTTTGTTTTTAGTACCGTGGATAGCGAAAGATCAGCTCACTTTTCCTTTCTGTATAGGCCTACATCTGTTGTAATCCATTTAAAATTAAGTGTTTGTTTACAATAACTTAAATATCTTTTTTGCAATAATAATAATAATAATAATAATAATAATAATAATAATAATAATAATGCAGTCAACATGTAATTAAGAAAATGGTAGCCTTAAACTGTTTTAGATTGTGCAACACATGCAGTTTCGTGCTGTGAACTCACTGGGCCGCTGTTGACCAGCATCACAGTGATTTTTAGTTGGGGAGGCTATTTGTACGAGCACATCTCCTTTATCATATCAGAAGGGTAAAAGAGACCAACGTGTAACGTGGTGGAGAGCTGATATAAAACTGGCAGCGTTAAAAGAAGTTGGAATACGCTTTTTTTTTTTTCACACGGGGATTCTGACGTACTTTTTCACTGTTGGATGTAAATGACGACTGTATTAACTTCGCAAAAGCATTAATAAGGACAATGAGACGGCAAGTAATGCTGTGTTTCTCGCTGGCTTCTCTCGGCTTTGTGCTGAGCCAGGTCAGTTATTCTATTCCTGAGGAAATGGCCAGGGGCTCGTTGGTCGGTAACATTGCTCATGATTTAGGTCTAGATATTAAGCGGCTGCAGTTGCGTAAAGCTCGCATTCACACTGGAGGCAGCGACGAATACATTATATTTAACAAGGAGAGAGGTGTTCTTGTCATCAAAGAGAAAATAGACCGTGAAGCTCTTTGTGGGCAGACGACACCGTGTGCTTTACATTTTGAGATTGTGTTAGAAAATCCAATAGAAGTATTTCCTTTTACTGTAGAAATTACAGATATCAATGATAATCCTCCGTTATTTGATAAAGAAGACATGCGTTTTGAAATTAGCGAAACCGCTGTAATTGGTTCTAAATTTATGCTGGAAAAAGCAATAGATCCTGACATAGGACTGAATGGTTTACAGCGCTACATACTAAAGCCCAGTGAGAATTTTATTCTTAAACTTCATGGCCAATCAGACGGTGGTAAAAAGGTGGAGATGATTTTACAGAAACCCCTTGACAGAGAGAAGCAGGAGATAGTTTCGCTACTGTTAACAGCGGTGGATGGGGGAGAGCCACAACGATCAGGGACTATGCTTATTCACATTACAGTGTTAGACGCTAACGATAACGCCCCTGTTTTTACACAATCCGTTTATAAAGCGAGTATTAAAGAAAACGCAACAAAGGGCACACTCATCACTCAGGTCAGCGCCACTGATGCAGACAAAGGCACCAACGGAGAGGTTAGTTATGTGATTGGAAACAGCATGACGAGCACCTCCAAACTCTTCCAAATAACGGTGGACGGAAATATAATACTAAATGGGGGTATTGACTATGAAAAGTCAAAAAAATATGAGATTGACGTTGAAGCAAAAGACCGAGGAGGTCTGTCTGATTCTTGTAAAGTTATTATCGAAATAGGCGACATAAACGACAACAGCCCTGTTATTAGAATAATCTCTAAAACAGATTCAATAGGAGAGAACTCTCCTTCTGAGACAGTGGTGGCTGTAATAGGTGTAAACGATCCGGATTCAGAGGAAAATGGCAAAGTCCACTGTGTGATTAATAAGAATATTCCATTTGCAATTACTGCTACGACTAATAATTTATATAATATCATCACAGACAGTGAATTAGACAGAGAAGCGGCCTCACAATATAACATCACAGTCACGTGTTCAGATGAGGGCGTGCCCTCCCTCTCCCGCAGCGTCACTCTCACCTTACACATCTCTGATGTGAATGACAACGCGCCTGTCTTTGACAGGAGCTCGTATGAGGCCTACATTGTAGAAAACAACAGCCCAGGCCTCTCTGTAATCACTGTGAAAGCCACAGACGCTGACTGGAACCAGAATGCGCGTGTCTCTTACATACTGGAGGACTCCTCTGTTAACGGAGTGCCAGTCTCCTCATATGTGTCCGTTAGTGCAGATAGTGGAGTCATCCATGCAGTGCGCTCATTTGACTACGAGCAGATCAAGGATTTCCAGTTCTGCGTCAAAGCGCAGGACGGAGGCTCTCCTCCTCTCAGTAGCAATGTGACTGTGAAAATCCTGGTCCAGGACCAGAACGACAACGCCCCTCAAGTGCTGTACCCAGTCCAGACCGGGGGCTCTCTGGTGGCTGAGATGGTGCCTCGTTCAGCAGATGTGGGCTATCTGGTCACTAAAGTGGTGGCTGTGGATGTGGACTCTGGACAGAATGCCTGGCTCTCCTATAAACTGCAGAAAGCCGCAGACAGGGCGCTGTTTGAAGTGGGCTTACAGAATGGAGAAATAAGAACTATCCGCCAAGTGACTGATAAAGATACAGTCAAACAGAGACTGACTGTTATAGTGGAGGACAACGGGCAGCCCTCTCGTTCAGCTACAGTCATTGTTAACGTGGCGGTGGCGGACAGTTTTCCTGAAGTACTTTCTGAGTTCACTGAATTTACACACGACAAGGAGTACAATGACAATCTGACTTTTTACTTAGTTCTGGCTCTGGCTGTAGTCTCCTTTCTGTTCATCACGTGTGTAGTGGTCATTATATCAGTGAAAATCTACAGATGGAGACAGACTCGCATCCTGTATCACTCCAATCTGCCAGTGATCCCATATTATCCTCCACGGTACTCAGACACTCTGGGTACAGCGACTCTCCCACACGTGTACAATTACGACACCTGCAGGACCACAGACTCCAGAAAGAGTGACTGTAAGTTTGGCAGAGCTGGTAGTCAGAACGTGCTGATAATGGATCCCAGTTCAACAGGGACGATGCAGCGGATACAGAGTGAGAAGAGCATCCTGGACGAACCTGACTCTCCTCTAGAGGTTAGCGTCTGATTGTTCTACCCCCATTTTGCGTTTTGTCTTTTCATTCTGGTGGTTTTTGGTCAGGTTTTAGTACCTTGGATAGCGACAGATCAGCTAACTTTTCCTCTCTGTATAGGTTTACATTTGTTGAAATACATTTAAATTAAGTGTTTGTTTACAATAACTTAATAATCTGTTTTGCAATACTTGTATTATTATTGTTAATAATAATATTATTATTATTAATAATATTAATAATAATAATAATAATAGTAATGGTAGCCTAAAACTGTTTTACATTGTGCAACAAATGCAGTTTCGTGCTGTGAACTCACTGGGCCGCTGTTGACCAGCATCACAGCGATTTGTAGTTGAGGAGGCTATTTGCTCGAGCACATCCCCTTTATCATATCAGAAGGGTAAAAGAGACCAACGTGTAACGTGGTGGAGAGCTGATATAAAACTGGCAACGTTAAAAAAATAAATAAAATTTGGAATACGCTTTTTTCTTTTTCACACGGGGATTCTGACGTACTTTTTCACTGTTGGACGTAAATGACGACTGCATTGTCTCCGCAAAGACATTAATAAGGACAATGAGACGGCAAGTACTGCTGTGTTTCTCGCTGGCTTGTCTCGGCTTTGTGCTGGGCCAGGTCAGTTATTCTATTCCTGAAGAAATGGCCAGGGGCTCGTTGGTTGGTAACATTGCTCATGATTTAGGTCTAGATATTAAGCGGCTGCAGTTGCGTAAAGCTCGCATTCACACGGGAGGCAGCGACGAATACATTCAGTTTAACAAGGAGAGAGGGGTCCTTGTCATCAAAGAGAAAATAGACCGCGAAGCTCTTTGTGGGCAGACGACACCGTGTGCTTTACATTTTGAAATTGTGTTAGAAAATCCAATAGAAGTATTTCCTTTTACTGTAGAAATTACAGATATCAATGATAATCCTCCGTTATTTGATAAAGAAGAAAGGCGATTTGAAATTAGCGAATCCGCTGTAATTGGCTCTAAATTTATGCTGGAAAAAGCAATAGATCCTGATATAGGACTGAATGGTTTGCAGGGCTACATACTAAAGCCCAGTGACAATTTTATTCTCAAGCTTCATGGCCAATCAGACGGTGGTAAAAAGGTGGAGATGATTTTACAGAAACCCCTTGACAGAGAGAAACAGGAGATTGTTTCGCTACTGTTAACAGCGGTCGATGGGGGAGAGCCACAACGATCAGGGACTATGCTTATTCACATTACAGTGTTAGACGTTAACGATAACGCCCCTGTTTTTACACAATCCGTTTATAAAGCGAGTATTAAAGAAAACGCAACAAAGGGCACACTCATCACTCAGGTCAGCGCCACTGATGCAGACAAAGGCTCCAACGGAGAGGTTAGTTATGTGATTGGAAACAGCATGACGAGCACCTCCAAACTCTTCCAAATAACTGAGGACGGAAATATAATATTAAATGGGCCTATTGACTATGAAAAAGCAAGAAAATATGAGATTGACATAGAAGCAATAGATCGAGGGGGACTTTCGGATTCTAGTAAAGTTATTATTGAAGTCGGTGACATAAACGACAACAGCCCTGTTATTAGAATGATCTCTAAATCAGAGTCAATAGGAGAGAACTCTCCTTCTGAGACAGTGGTGGCTGTAATAGGTGTAAACGATCCTGATTCAGAGGAAAATGGCAAAGTCCACTGTGTGATTAATAAAAATATTCCATTTGCCATTACTACTACGGCTAATAATTTATATAATATTATCACAGACAATGAATTAGACAGAGAAAGAGCATTTGAGTTTAACATCACAGTCACGTGTTCAGATGAGGGCGTGCCCTCCCTCTCCAGTAGCGTCACTCTCACCTTACACATCTCTGATGTGAATGACAACGCGCCTGTCTTTGACAGGAGCTCGTATGAGGCCTACATTGTAGAAAACAACAGCCCAGGCCTCTCTGTATTCACCGTGAAAGCCACAGACGCTGACTGGAACCAGAATGCGCGTGTCTCTTACATACTGGAGGACTCCTCTGTTAACGGAGTTCCAGTCTCCTCATATGTGTCTGTTAGTGCAGATAGTGGAGTCCTCCATGCAGTGCGCTCCTTAGACTATGAGCAGATCAAGGATTTCCAGTTCCGCGTCAAAGCGCAGGACGGAGGCTCTCCTCCTCTCAGTAGCAATGTGACTGTGAAAATCCTCGTCCAGGACCAAAATGACAACGCCCCTCAGGTGCTGTACCCAGTCCAGACTGGGGGCTCTCTGGTGGCTGAGATGGTGCCTCGTTCAGCAGATGTGGGCTATCTGGTCACTAAAGTGGTGGCTGTGGACGTGGACTCTGGACAGAATGCCTGGCTCTCCTATAAACTGCAGAAAGCCGCAGACAGGGCGCTGTTTGAAGTGGGCTTACAGAATGGAGAAATAAGAACTATTCGCCAAGTGACTGATAAAGATGCAGTCAAACAGAGACTGACTGTTATAGTGGAGGACAACGGGCAGCCCTCTCGTTCAGCTACAGTCATTGTTAACGTGGCGGTGGCGGACAGTTTTCCTGAAGTACTGTCTGAGTTCACTGACTTTACACACGACAAGGAGTACAATGACAACCTGACTTTTTACTTAGTGCTGGCTCTGGCTGTGGTCTCCTTTCTGTTCATCACGTGTGTAGTGGTCATTATATCAGTGAAAATCTACAGATGGAGACAGTCTCGCATTCTGTATCACTCCAATCTGCCAGTGATCCCATATTATCCTCCACGTTACTCAGACACTCTGGGGACAGCGACTCTCCCACACGTGTACAATTACGACACCTGCAGGACCACTGACTCCAGAAAGAGTGACTGTAAGTTTGGCAGAGCTGGTAGTCAGAACGTGCTGATAATGGATCCCAGTTCAACAGGGACGATGCAGCGGATACAGAGTGAGAAGAGCATCCTGGACGAACCTGACTCTCCTCTAGAGGTCAGCTCGGTTTTTACGCATCTTTATTCCTATTCAGATGGTGTTTACACTCTTTTTTATTTTTATTTTTTTAATTTTTTTTAAATACCTAAGCCCTGTTTTAAAATGCGTGGTGTATTTTAGATACAGGCCTTTTCGCTGTATATGTTTTATTTTATCAAATAGGCAATATTATTTCCCTTAAACTCACTTTCCTGTTTTGCATCCACCCTCTACTAGTGTAGTTTTGAGTTTTGAACTCCGTGTGCCGCTGTTGCTCTATTTGTTTCAGAGGTCTATGTGCAGCTCCTCCGCCTTTTTATTACGTTTTCAAGTGAAGGGACTCAGTGCCGCGGTCGTTGTCTTTTGTACCGAGTCTGATCGAGAAGAAGGGTCAGTCAATCCGTTCGTTTAAATCATGGGACTTATTGCTATTTAATTCCGGAGCTTAATTTTGTTGGAATCTTACAGGACTGTTTTGTCCCTTAACGAATGAACAATGAAACACAATCTACTGCTCTTTGTTTTTATCGGTGGACTTCGGTCGGTCTTTGGACAGATAACATACATCATCCCAGAAGAATTGGGTAAAGGCTCACTGGTGGGAAATGTAGCGCTGGATTTAGGACTGGACGTCAAACGCTTAAAGCTTGGTAACGCTCACGTGTATTCTGGTGACAGCAGTGAATACATTGAGTTAAACACCGAGCGAGGAGTCCTTCTCGTCAGAGAGAGAATAGACAGAGAGACGCTGTGCGGTGAGACGACGCCATGTGCGTTACATTTTCAGATCGTGTTGGAAAATCCTATGGAGTTATATAGTGTCACAGTGGAAATAACAGACATCAATGATAATGCTCCGACGTTTGAAAAAAGCGAAATGAAATTCATCATAAGCGAGTCTGCCGTTGTTGGTGCAAAATTTGATTTAGAGAGAGCCGTAGATCTAGACGTAGGTGGAAACAGTCTCCAAAGCTATGTACTTAAACCAAGAGATAAATTTGTTCTAAAACTACACAATCAAGCAGACGGAACCAAAAATGTTGAAATGGTTCTTCAAAACCCCCTAGACAGAGAAAAGAGTGAATATTTTTCGCTATTGTTAACTGCAGTGGATGGAGGAGAGCCGCAGATGTCAGGAACAATGGAGATTCACATTACAGTGTTAGATGTCAATGACAACGCACCTGTTTTTACACAGAAAATGTATAAAGCTACTGTGGCCGAAAATGCCGCAAAGGGTACAGCTGTGACAGCCGTGAGTGCTTCAGATGCAGATAAAGGTGTCAACAGTAAAATAACTTACTCAATTACCAACACGTTAGATGATGTCAGGCATTTGTTTGAATTAGATGAAGACGATGGTCAGATCAGATTAATCGGACACTTGGATTACGAAAAGAAAAAACATTATCAGATTAATATACGAGCCAAAGATAACGGTGGTCTGACGGACTCCTGTAAAGTAACAGTTGATGTGGTGGACGTTAATGACAATGAACCTATAATTAAAATAATGTCTAAATCAACAACTATATCAGAGAATGCGCATCTTAACACTGTGGTTACTATGATTAATATTCAGGATCCAGACTCTGGGACAAATGGTAAGGTGCATTGTTACATTCAAGAGAATATTCCATTCGTCTTGAAAACAACATCACTAAATTTTTATAATTTAGTAACTGACAGCGAATTAGACAGAGAGGTGGCTTCACAATATAACATCACAGTCACGTGTTCAGATGAGGGCGTGCCCTCCCTCTCCAGCAGCGTCTCTCTCACCTTACACATCTCTGATGTGAATGACAACGCGCCTGTCTTTGACAGGAGCTCGTATGAGGCCTATATTGTAGAAAACAACAGCCCAGGTCTCTCTGTATTCACAGTGAAAGCCACAGACGCTGACTGGAATCCAGAATGCGCGTGTCTCTTACATACTGGAGGACTCCTCTGTTAACGGAGTGCCAGTCTCCTCATATGTGTCCGTTAGTGCAGATAGTGGAGTCATCCATGCAGTGCGCTCTTTTGACTACGAGCAGATCAAGGATTTCCAGTTCCACGTCAAAGCACAGGACAGGAGGCTCTCCTCCTCTCAGTAGCAATGTAACTGTGAAAATCTTGATCCAGGACCAGAACGACAACGCCCCTCAGGTGCTGTACCCAGTCCAGACTGGGGGCTCTCTGGTGGCTGAGATGGTGCCTCGTTCAGCAGATGTGGGCTATCTGGTCACTAAAGTGGTGGCTGTGGATGTGGACTCTGGACAGAATGCCTGGCTCTCCTATAAACTGCAGAAAGCCGCAGACAGGGCGCTGTTTGAAGTGGGCTTACAGAATGGAGAAATAAGAACTATCCGCCAAGTGACTGATAAAGATGCAGTCAAACAGAGACTGACTGTTATAGTGGAGGACAACGGGCAGCCCTCTCGTTCAGCTACAGTCATTGTTAACGTGGCGGTGGCGGACAGCTTTCCTGAAGTACTGTCTGAGTTCACAGACTTTACACACGACAAGGAGTACAATGACAACCTGACTTTTTACTTAGTGCTGGCTCTGGCTGTAGTCTCCTTTCTGTTCATCACGTGTGTAGTGGTCATTATATCAGTGAAAATCTACAGATGGAGACAGTCTCGCATCCTGTATCACTCCAATCTGCCAGTGATCCCATATTATCCTCCACGTTACTCAGACACTCTGGGTACAGCGACTCTCCCACACGTGTACAATTACGACACCTGCAGGACCACAGACTCCAGAAAGAGTGACTGTAAGTTTGGCAGAGCTGGTAGTCAGAACGTGCTGATAATGGATCCCAGTTCAACAGGGACGATGCAGCGGATACAGAGTGAGAAGAGCATCCTGGACGAACCTGACTCTCCTCTAGAGGTTGGTCATGTTGGTTTTTAAAGTCAGTTATTTTTTGCCTCTCTCGTGTATACGTAGCCTATATTACCAGTTTTCATTAGGCGCCATACAATCAGCACCATGGACAGAGGCAGTCTTCTTTCCAGTGTAAAATTTGTTGATCTTTTTCAAAGATATGCTGCATTTTTGACTACTTTTGGCGTTGAAGTAGTTGAAAATAAAATAATAATTTGTTGGGAATAGTTTGCCTAGGGGTGTTTGATTTATTCCACTGTACTACCTTTTTATTTGTTTAGTGTATGTTTTGTTTTTGTTTTTGTTTGTGTTTTTTGTTTTGCTTTTTTAATTAGATTTTTTACAAAGTCACCACTGAGAATATTTGTTTTAATTCATTCTTTTTTTTCTAATGCAATTTCTAGTCTACAGCACGTTTTTAAGACACTTAAACATTTACAATGACGTTACGAACTGTAAGCTCTAAATATTTTATTGTCACTGCCACCTCCGTAGTCAGATGAAGTCTCATTTATCTCTGTTTTGAAATTAACCTTCTTCTTTCTATATACATTCTTGACTCTTCTGTATTATGTTTTGTTAGGTTTTCAAATAGCTATTTGGATGTGTGACGCAGCACGTTTTGTATTTCCTAATGGAGCCCAAAGCATCTTCTCTTGTAATTTAATATTTGGACTCATAGCGACGCTGTTGACCACTGGGTACCCATTTTCCAGCATTGACATAGCCTAGTTGCGCCTCCCATCAGCTCGTATTTTCCTGCAAGGAAAAAGACTCGGACATATAAAAAGCACACGGTTGATCTGACATCAAATGAGGCTCTGGAATTTTTTTTTTTTTTCTTAATGAATTCATAACACGATTTATTTAATGTTATGCAAAAGCTCTGCTACACTGATTCACAAAAAGGATTATCTACAACTACAAATACGACGTCGAACAGAACAATGAAACGGCAAGTCCTGCTGCTCGTGTCGGTCTTAGCTTTCAGCACTGTGCTCGGACAGGTCAGCTACTCCATCCCAGAGGAAATGGCCACGGGTTCGCTTGTTGGTAATGTTGCTCAGGATTTAGGTTTAGACATCAAAAGACTTAAGTCTGGTAAGGCTCATGTTTTTACTGGGGACAATACGGCGCACATCGAGCTGAACAGAGAAAGGGGAGTGCTGTTGATAAAGGATAGGATAGACAGAGAGATGCTTTGTGGACCAGTGACGCCGTGTGCTTTACACTTTCAGATTTTATTGGAGAACCCGATGGAATTTTACAGCGTGACTGTGGAAATCACGGATGTTAACGACAACCCTCCAGTTTTTTTAACTAATTATGTGCACTTTAATATAAGTGAATCTGCGCTCATTGGCACATTGTTTACTTTGGATACAGCGACTGATCTAGATGTGGGAACAAACGGGTTGAAATTGTATATCCTCAAACCCAGTGATATATTTTCGATCAAAATGAACGGGCACGGCGACGACAGTAAGAATGTTGACATGGTTTTAAATGCACCTTTGGATAGAGAGAAGAATGATCACCTATCGTTAGTTCTGACTGCAGTAGATGGAGGCGAGCCGCAGATGTCTGGCACAATGCAGATACGGATCACAGTTTTAGACGTTAATGACAACGCTCCCGTTTTTTCACAGTCTGTTTATAAAGCGTAGATTAGAGAAAACGCACCCTTAGGTACATCTGTAGTTAAAGTTACTGCAACAGATGCAGACCATGGATCTAATGGTAAGATAACGTATTCGATTACCAATTTGGCTGACCACATGCGAGGACTGTTTGACATAAATAAGGAAAACGGGGAAGTTATATTAAATGGACAGAATGACTACGAGAAATCTAAACAATATCAGATTAATATCAGAGCGAGTGACGACGGGGGGTTAACTGGCTCTTGTACACTGATAGTGGATGTATTAGACCTGAATGACAATAGCCCGAACATTCATATTATGTCCAAATCAAACTTGATATCTGAGGACGCTAAACCCAACACTGTCGTGTCTATGATGAAGGTAGAAGATGCAGATTCGGCTGAAAATGGGAGAGTGCACTGTGTCACTGATAATGATGACCAATTTACACTAAAATCTAAAACATCACATTTTTACACACTGGTAACAGACAGTGAATTAGACAGAGAATTAGCTTCTGAGTATAACATCACAGTCACGTGTTCAGATGAGGGCGTGCCCTCCCTCTCCAGCAGCGTCACTCTCACCTTACACATCTCTGATGTGAACGACAACGCGCCTGTCTTTGACAGGAGCTCGTATGAGGCCTACATTGTAGAAAACAACAGCCCAGGTCTCTCTGTATTCACAGTGAAAGCCACAGACGCTGACTGGAACCAGAATGCGCGTGTCTCTTACATACTGGAGGACTCCTCTGTTAACGGAGTTCCAGTCTCCTCATATGTGTCTGTTAGTGCAGATAGTGGAGTCATCCATGCAGTGCGCTCCTTAGACTATGAGCAGATCAAGGATTTCCAGTTCCACGTCAAAGCGCAGGACGGAGGCTCTCCTCCTCTCAGTAGCAATGTGACTGTGAAAATCCTCGTCCAGGACCAAAATGACAACGCCCCTCAGGTGCTGTACCCAGTCCAGACTGGGGGCTCTCTGGTGGCTGAGATGGTGCCTCGTTCAGCAGATGTGGGCTATCTGGTCACTAAAGTGGTGGCTGTGGATGTGGACTCTGGACAGAATGCCTGGCTCTCCTATAAACTGCAGAAAGCCGCAGACAGGGCGCTGTTTGAAGTGGGCTTACAGAATGGAGAAATAAGAACTATCCGCCAAGTGACTGATAAAGATGCAGTTAAACAGAGACTGACTGTTATAGTGGAGGACAACGGGCAGCCCTCTCGTTCAGCTACAGTCATTGTTAACGTGGCGGTGGCGGACAGCTTTCCTGAAGTACTGTCTGAGTTCACTGACTTTACACACGAAAAGGAGTACAATGACAACCTGACTTTTTACTTAGTGCTGGCTCTGGCTGTAGTCTCCTTTCTGTTCATCACGTGTGTAGTGGTCATTATATCAGTGAAAATCTACAGATGGAGACAGTCTCGAATCCTGTATCACTCCAATCTGCCAGTGATCCCATATTATCCTCCACGTTACTCAGACACTCTGGGTACAGCGACTCTCCCACACGTGTACAATTACGACACCTGCAGGACCACAGACTCCAGAAAGAGTGACTGTAAGTTTGGCAGAGCTGGTAGTCAGAACGTGCTGATAATGGATCCCAGTTCAACAGGGACGATGCAGCGGATACAGAGTGAGAAGAGCATCCTGGACGAACCTGACTCTCCTCTAGAGGTTGGTCATGTTGGTTTTTAAAGTCAGTTATTTTTTGCCTCTCTCGTGTATACGTAGCCTATATTACCAGTTTTTATTAGGCGCCATACAATCAGCACCATGGACAGAGGCAGTATTCTTTCCAGTGTAAAATTTGTTGATCTTTTTCAAAGAAAATGCTACATTTTTGACTACATTTGGTGTTGAAATAGTTAGTTGAAAATAAAATAATAATTTGTTGGGAATATTTAGTCTAGGGGTGTTAGATGTTTTCCACTGTACTATCTTTTAGTTTCTTTAGTGTATGTTTTGTTTTTGTTTGTTTGTTTTGTTTTTTAATTCGATTTTTTACAAAGTCACCACTGAGAATATTTGTTTTAATTCATTCTCTTTTTTCTAATGCGATTTCTAGTCTACAGCACGTTTTTAAGACACTGAAACATTTACAAAGGCGTTACGAACTGTAAGCTCTAAATATTTTATTGTTATTGCCCCCTCCGTAGACAGATGAAGTCTCATTTATCTCTGTTTTATTCTTTCTATATACATTTTCGACTGTTCTATATTATGTTTTGTTAGGTTTTCAAATAGCTATTTGAATGTGTGACGCAGCACGTTTTGTATTTTCCTAATGGGGCCCAAAGCATCTCCTCTTGTAATTTAATGTTTGGACTCATAGCGACGCTGTTCACCACTGGGTACCCGTTTTCCAGCATTGACATAGCCTAGTTGCGCCTCCCATCAGCTCGTATTTTTCTGCAAGGAGCAAGAGTTGGACATATAAAAAGCACACCGATGATCCGACATATAAAGACAAGACATTGGAATATTCTTTGGTTTCTGCATAGATTCATAACACGCCTTTTTTTAAGTTTTGAGAAATCTCTGCTACACTGATTCACAAAAAGGATTATCTACAATTACGACGTCGAACAGAACAATGAAACGGCAAGTCCTGCTGCTCGTGTCGGTCTTAGCGTTCAGCACTGTGCTCGGACAGGTCAGCTACTCCATCCCAGAGGAAATGGCCACGGGTTCGCTTGTTGGTAATGTTGCTCAGGATTTAGGTTTAGACATCAAAAGACTTAAGTCTGGTAAGGCTCATGTTTTTACTGGGGACAATACGGTGCACATCGAGCTGAACAGAGAAAGGGGAGTGCTGTTGATAAAGGATAGGATAGACAGAGAGATGCTTTGTGGACAAGTGACGCCGTGTGCTTTACACTTTCAGATTTTATTGGAGAACCCGATGGAATTTTACAGCGTGACTGTGGAAATCACGGATGTTAACGACAACCCTCCAAGTTTTTTTAACTAATTATGTGCACTTTAATATAAGTGAATCTGCGCTCATTGGCACATTGTTTACTTTGGATACAGCGACTGATCTAGATGTGGGAACAAACGGGTTGAAATCGTATATCCTCAAACCCAGTGATATATTTTCGATCAAAATGAACGGGCACGGCGACGACAGTAAGACTGTTCACATGGTTTTAAATGCACCTTTGGATAGAGAGAAGAATGATCACCTTTCGTTAGTTCTGACTGCAGTAGATGGAGGCGAGCCGCAGATGTCTGGCACAATGCAGATACGGATCACAGTTTTAGACGTTAATGACAACGCTCCCGTTTTTTCACAGTCTGTTTATAAAGCGTTCGATTAGAGAAAACGCACCCTTAGGTACATCTGTAGTTAAAGTTACTGCAACAGATGCAGACCATGGATCAAATGGTAAGATAACGTATTCGATTACCAATTTGGCTGACCACATGCGAGGACTGTTTGACATAAATAAGGAAAACGGGGAAGTTATATTAAATGGACAGATTGACTACGAGAAATCTAAACAATATCAGTTTAATATCAGAGCGAGTGACGACGGGGGGTTAACTGGCTCTTGTACACTGATAGTGGATGTATTAGACCTGAATGACAACAGCCCGAACATTCATATTATGTCCAAATCAAACTTGATATCTGAGGACGCTAAACCCAACACTGTCGTGTCTATGATGAAGGTAGAAGATGCAGATTCGGCTGAAAATGGGAGAGTGCACTGTGTCACTGATAATGATGACCAATTTACACTAAAATCTAAAACATCACATTTTTACACACTGGTAACAGACAGTGAATTAGACAGAGAATTAGCTTCTGAGTATAACATCACAGTCACGTGTTCAGATGAGGGCGTGCCCTCCCTCTCCAGCAGCGTCACTCTCACCTTACACATCTCTGATGTGAATGACAACGCGCCTGTCTTTGACAGGAGCTCGTATGAGGCCTACATTGTAGAAAACAACAGCCCAGGTCTCTCTGTATTCACAGTGAAAGCCACAGACGCTGACTGGAACCAGAATGCGCGTGTCTCTTACATACTGGAGGACTCCTCTGTTAACGGAGTTCCAGTCTCCTCATATGTGTCTGTTAGTGCAGATAGTGGAGTCCTCCATGCAGTGCGCTCCTTAGACTATGAGCAGATCAAGGATTTCCAGTTCCGCGTCAAAGCGCAGGACGGAGGCTCTCCTCCTCTCAGTAGCAATGTGACTGTGAAAATCCTCGTCCAGGACCAAAATGACAACGCCCCTCAGGTGCTGTACCCAGTCCAGACTGGGGGCTCTCTGGTGGCTGAGATGGTGCCTCGTTCAGCAGATGTGGGCTATCTGGTCACTAAAGTGGTGGCTGTGGATGTGGACTCTGGACAGAATGCCTGGCTCTCCTATAAACTGCAGAAAGCCGCAGACAGGGCGCTGTTTGAAGTGGGCTTACAGAATGGAGAAATAAGAACTATCCGCCAAGTGACTGATAAAGATGCAGTCAAACAGAGACTGACTGTTATAGTGGAGGACAGCGGTCAGCCCTCTCGTTCAGCAACAGTCATTGTTAACTTGGCTGTGGCGGACAGCTTTCCTGAAGTACTGTCTGAGTTCACTGACTTTACACACGACAAGGAGTACAATGACAACCTGACTTTTTACTTAGTGCTGGCTCTGGCTGTAGTCTCCTTTCTGTTCATCACGTGTGTAGTGGTCATTATATCAGTGAAAATCTACAGATGGAGACAGTCTCGAATCCTGTATCACTCCAATCTGCCAGTGATCCCATATTATCCTCCACGTTACTCAGACACTCTGGGTACAGCGACTCTCCCACACGTGTACAATTACGACACCTGCAGGACCACAGACTCCAGAAAGAGTGACTGTAAGTTTGGCAGAGCTGGTAGTCAGAACGTGCTGATAATGGATCCCAGTTCAACAGGGACGATGCAGCGGATACAGAGTGAGAAGAGCATCCTGGACGAACCTGACTCTCCTCTAGAGGTTGGTCATGTTGGTTTTTAAAGTCAGTTATTTTTTGCCTCTCTCGTGTATAAGTAGCCTATATTACCAGTTTTCATTAGGCGCCATACAATCAGCACCATGGACAGAGGCAGTCTTCTTTCCAGTGTAAAATTTGTTGATCTTTTTCAAAGAAAATGCTACATTTTTGACTACTTTTGGTGTTGAAATAGTTAGTTGAAAATATAATAATAATTTGTTGGGAATATTTAGCCTAGGGTTGTTAGATGTTTTCCACTGTACTATCTTTTAGTTTCTTTAGTGTATGTTTTGTTTTTGTTTGTTTGTTTTGTTTTTTAATTCGATTTTTTACAAAGTCACCACTGAGAATATTTGTTTTAATTCAATCTCTTTTTTCTAATGCGATTTCTAGTCTACAGCACGTTTTTAAGACACTGAAACATTTACAAGGCGTTACGAACTGTAAGCTCTAAATATTTTATTGTTATTGCCCCCTCCGTAGACAGATGAAGTCTCATTTATCTCTGTTTTATTCTTTCTATATTAATTTTCGACTGTTCTATATTATGTTTTGTTAGGTTTTCAAATAGCTATTTGAATGTGTGACGCAGCACGTTTTGTATTTTCCTAATGGGGCCCAAAGCATCTCCTCTTGTAATTTAATGTTTGGACTCATAGCGACGCTGTTCACCACTGGGTACCCGTTTTCCAGCATTGACATAGCCTAGTTGCGCCTCCCATCAGCTCGTATTTTTCTGCAAGGAGCAAGAGTTGGACATATAAAAAGCACACCGATGATCCGACATATAAGGACAAGACATTGGAATATTCTTTGGTTTCTGCATAGATTCATAACACGCCTTTTTTTAAGTTTTGAGAAATCTCTGCTACACTGATTCACAAAAAGGATTATCTACAATTACGACGTCGAACAGAACAATGAAACGGCAAGTCCTGCTGCTCGTGTCGGTCTTAGCTTTCAGCACTGTGCTCGGACAGGTCAGCTACTCCATCCCAGAGGAAATGGCCACGGGTTCACTTGTTGGTAATGTTGCTCAGGATTTAGGTTTAGACATCAAAAGACTTAAGTCGGGTAAGGCTCATGTTTTTACTAGGGACAGTACGGCGCACATCGAGCTGAACAGAGAAAGGGGAGTGCTGTTGATAAAGGATAGGATAGACAGAGAGATGCTTTGTGGACAAGTGACGCCGTGTGCTTTACACTTTCAGATTTTATTGGAGAACCCGATGGAATTTTACAGCGTGACTGTGGAAATCACGGATGTTAACGACAGCCCTCCAGTTTTTTTAACTAATTATGTGCACTTTAATATAAGTGAATCTGCGCTCATTGGCACATCGTTTACTTTGGATACAGCGACTGATCTAGATGTGGGAACAAACGGGTTGAAATCGTATATCCTCAAACCCAGTGATATATTTTCGATCAAAATGAACGGGCACGGCGACGACAGTAAGAATGTTGACATGGTTTTAAATGCACCTTTGGATAGAGAGAAGAATGATCACCTATCGTTAGTTCTGACTGCAGTAGATGGAGGCGAGCCGCAGATGTCTGGTACAATGCAGATACGGATCACAGTTTTAGACGTTAATGACAACGCTCCTGTTTTTTCACAGTCTGTTTATAAAGCGACGATTAGAGAAAACGCACCCTTGGGTACATCTGTAGTTAAAGTTACTGCAACAGATGCAGACCATGGATCTAATGGTAAGATAACGTATTCGATTACCAATTTGGCTGACCACATGCGAGGACTGTTTGACATAAATAAAGAAAACGGGGAAGTTATATTAAATGGACAGATTGATTATGAACAATCAAAACACTTCCAGATTAATATTAGGGCGAATGACCATGGGGGGTTAACTGGCTCTTGTAAACTGATAGTGGATGTATTAGACCTGAATGACAACCGGCCGGACATTCATATTATGTCCAAATCAAACTTGATATCTGAGGACGCTAAACCCAACACTGTCGTGTCTATGATGAATGTAGAAGATGCAGATTCGGCTGAAAATGGGAGAGTGCACTGTGTCACTGATAATGATGACCAATTTATTTTGAAATCTACAACTACTAAATTTTATACCCTTGTTACAGATAGGGAATTAGACAGAGAATTAGCTTCACAATATAACATCACAATCACGTGTTCAGATGAGGGCGTGCCCTCCCTCTCCAGCAGCGTCACTCTCACCTTACACATCTCTGATGTGAATGACAACGCGCCTGTCTTTGACAGGAGCTCGTATGAGGCCTACATTGTAGAAAACAACAGCCCAGGCCTCTCTGTATTCACAGTGAAAGCCACAGACGCTGACTGGAACCAGAATGCTCGTGTCTCTTACATACTGGAGGACTCCTCTGTTAACGGAGTGCCAGTCTCCTCATATGTGTCCATTAGTGCTGATAGTGGAGTCATCCATGCAGTTCGCTCTTTTGATTACGAGCAGATCAAAGATTTCCAGTTCCGTGTCAAAGCGCAGGACGGAGGCTCTCCTCCTCTCAGTAGCAATGTGACTTTGAAAATCTTGGTCCAGGACCAGAACGACAACGCCCCTCAGGTGCTGTACCCAGTCCAGACTGGGGGCTCTCTGGTGGCTGAGATGGTGCCTCGTTCAGCAGATGTGGGCTATCTGGTCACTAAAGTGGTGGCTGTGGATGTGGACTCTGGACAGAATGCCTGGCTCTCCTATAAACTGCAGAAAGCCGCAGACAGGGCGCTGTTTGAAGTGGGCTTACAGAATGGAGAAATAAGAACTATCCGCCAAGTGACTGATAAAGATACAGTCAAACAGAGACTGACTGTTATAGTGGAGGACAACGGGCAGCCCTCTCGTTCAGCTACAGTCATTGTTAACGTGGCGGTGGCGGACAGCTTTCCTGAAGTACTGTCTGAGTTCACTGACTTTACACACGAAAAGGAGTACAATGACAACCTGACTTTTTACTTAGTGCTGGCTCTGGCTGTAGTCTCCTTTCTGTTCATCACCTGTGTAGTGGTCATTATATCAGTGAAAATCTACAGATGGAGACAGTCTCGCATCCTGTATCACTCCAATCTGCCAGTGATCCCATATTATCCTCCACGTTACTCAGACACTTTGGGTACAGCGACTCTCCCACACGTGTACAATTACGACACGTGCAGGACCACAGACTCCAGAAAGAGTGATTGTAAGTTTGGCAGAGCTGGTAGTCAGAACGTGCTGATAATGGATCCCAGTTCAACAGGGACGATGCAACGGATACAGAGTGAGAAGAGCATCCTGGACGAACCTGACTCTCCTCTAGAGGTTGGTCATGTTTTTTTTTTTTTTTTAAGTCAATAATTATATGCCTTTCTCGTCTATACATATATTACCAGTTTGCATTGGGCGGTCTGCAATCAGCACCATGGACAGATTCAGTCTTTCTTCCAGCGTGAATTGTGTTAATCTGTTTTAAGCAATTGCTGCAACTTTATTTTCTTTTGATGTCTTTAGTTTGTTTAAAATAAAATGCAGTTTTCCATCTTACTGTCTAGTAGGCCTATGTGGATGGTTGGATGTAATTATAGGCCTGACCTTTCTGCAAATCTTGTATTTGATTAATTTAATTTATAAGGTTTATTTACAAAGCCACCAACGTATATATATATATATATATATATATATATATATATATATATATATATATATATATATATATATATATATATTCTAATGGAATTCACAGTCTTCAAGACACAACATTTACTGTATGCAATGGCGTTACGTATTGCTAAACTTTAAATATATTATCGTGTACGCTACTCATTAAATTCATTTGCATTGTCGTCTGTCTCTTTTTTAGACCTAACCCTCTCTTTTAGACACTCTTCACTTTTCCGTGTCATGTTTTGTTGCGTTTTCCAACGATTCCTGTTAAGATGTTTGACGCAGCACAGCTTGTATTTTCCCTGATGAAGCCTAAATGTAGCTACGCAACTCCTCTTGTAATTTAATATTTGGACTCATAGCGACGCTGTTGACCACTGGGTACCCATTTTCCAGCATTGACATAGCCTAGTTGTACCTCCCATCAGCTCGTATTTTCCTGCAAGGAAAAAGACTCGGACATATAAAAAGCACACGGTTGATCTGACATCAAATGAGGCTCTGGAATTTTTTTTTCTTAATGAATTCACAACACGATTTATTTAATGTTATGCGAAAGCTCTGCTACACTGTTTCACAAAAAGGATTATTCTACAATTACGACGTCGAACAGAACAATGAAACGGCAAGTCCTGCTGCTCGTGTCGGTCTTAGCTTTCAGCACTGTGCTCGGACAGGTCAGCTACTCCATCCCAGAGGAAATGGCCACGGGCTCGCTTGTTGGTAATGTTGCTCAGGATTTAGGTTTAGACATCAAAAGACTTAAGTCTGGTAAGGCTCATGTTTTTACTGGGGACAATACGGCGCACATCGAGCTGAACAGAGAAAGGGGAGTGCTGTTGATAAAGGATAGGATAGACAGAGAGATGCTTTGTGGACCAGTGACGCCGTGTGCTTTACACTTTCAGATTTTACTGGAGAACCCGATGGAATTTTACAGCGTGACTGTGGAAATCACGGATGTTAACGACAATCCTCCAGTTTTTCTAACTAATTATGTGCACTTTAATATAAGTGAATCTGCGCTCATTGGCACATCGTTTACTTTGGATACAGCGACTGATCTAGATGTGGGAACAAACGGATTGAAATCGTATATCCTCAAACCTAGTGATATATTTTCGATCAAAATGAACGGGCAAGGCGACGACAGTAAGAATGTTGACATGGTTTTAAATGCACCTTTGGATAGAGAGAAGAATGATCACCTATCGTTAGTTCTGACTGCAGTAGATGGAGGCGAGCCACAGATGTCTGGTACAATGCAGATACGGATCACAGTTTTAGACCATAATGACAACGCTCCCGTTTTTTCACAGTCTGTTTATAAAGCGACGATTAGGGAAAACGCACCCTTAGGTACATCTGTAGTTAAAGTTACTGCAACAGATGCAGACCATGGATCTAATGGTAAAATAACATATTCGATTACCAATTTGGCTGACCACATGCGAGGACTGTTTGACATAAATAAAGAAAACGGGGAAGTTATATTAAATGGGCATATTGACTATGAGAAATCTAAACAATATCAGATTAATATCAGAGCGAGTGACGACGGGGGGTTAACTGGCTCTTGTACACTGATAGTGGATGTATTAGACCTGAATGACAATAGCCCGAACATTCATATCATGTCCAAATCAAACTTGATATCTGAGGACGCTAAACCCAACACTGTCGTGTCTATGATGAAGGTAGAAGATGCAGATTCGGCTGAAAATGGGAGAGTGCACTGTGTCACTGATAATGATGACCAATTTACACTAAAATCCAAAACATCACATTTTTACACACTGGTAACAGACAGTGAATTAGACAGAGAATTAGCTTCTGAGTATAACATCACAGTCACGTGTTCAGATGAGGGCGTGCCCTCCCTCTCCAGCAGCGTCACTCTCACCTTACACATCTCTGATGTGAATGACAACGCGCCTGTCTTTGACAGGAGCTCGTATGAGGCCTACATTGTAGAAAACAACAGCCCAGGTCTCTCTGTATTCACAGTGAAAGCCACAGACGCTGACTGGAACCAGAATGCGCGTGTCTCTTACATACTGGAGGACTCCTCTGTTAACGGAGTGCCAGTCTCCTCATATGTGTCCGTTAGTGCAGATAGCGGAGTCATCCATGCAGTGCGCTCCTTAGACTACGAGCAGATCAAGGATTTCCAGTTCCGTGTCAAAGCGCAGGACGGAGGCTCTCCTCCTCTCAGTAGCAATGTGACTGTGAAAATCCTGGTCCAGGATCAGAACGACAACGCCCCTCAGGTGCTGTACCCAGTCCAGACTGGGGGCTCTCTGGTGGCTGAGATGGTGCCTCGTTCAGCAGATGTGGGCTATCTGGTCACTAAAGTGGTGGCTGTGGATGTGGACTCTGGACAGAATGCCTGGCTCTCCTATAAACTGCAGAAAGCCGCAGACAGGGCGCTGTTTGAAGTGGGCTTACAGAATGGAGAAATAAGAACTATCCGCCAAGTGACTGATAAAGATGCAGTTAAACAGAGACTGACTGTTATAGTGGAGGACAACGGGCAGCCCTCTCGTTCAGCTACAGTCATTGTTAACGTGGCGGTGGCGGACAGCTTTCCTGAAGTACTGTCTGAGTTCACTGACTTTACACACGACAAGGAGTACAATGACAACCTGACTTTTTACTTAGTGCTGGCTCTGGCTGTAGTCTCCTTTCTGTTCATCACGTGTGTAGTGGTCATTATATCAGTGAAAATCTACAGATGGAGACAGTCTCGCATCCTGTATCGCTCCAATCTGCCAGTGATCCCATATTATCCTCCACGTTACTCAGACACTCTGGGCACAGCGACTCTCCCACACGTGTACAATTACGACACCTGCAGGACCACTGACTTCCAGAAAGAGTGACTGTAAGTTTGGCAGAGCTGGTAGTCAGAACGTGCTGATAATGGATCCCAGTTCAACAGGGACGATGCAGCGGATACAGAGTGAGAAGAGCATCCTGGACGAACCTGACTCTCCTCTAGAGGTTAGACTTTTGTAGCGCTCTTTCCATTTCAGCACCACGGACAGCGACGCGTTTTCGTATAAAGTTTTTTTCTTGTTCTTTTAATTTTCACACACGGACTCTTAGTCTCTATCACCTATTTGTTTTTCAGTTTTTGTACATATTTTCCCATATTTTTCGTTATTACTTTTGTAATTTACAAGGACACACGCTTTTCTCTCATTGTTTAGGCTTTTATCTTTCTTTTTAATAATAACCTATTGCTTTAGCACATTTGAAGTGTAATGTAATCTATGAAAACTCCAAGTGCCGCTGTTGTCTATGTTCTTTTACACTTACTGCAGGGTTTTTGTACCTCCCATCACATCTTCATTTTTAAGGGTGAATGCATTCGCGACGCTCTTTGTCTGGGCTTAACTTGAATATTACTGCTGCAGAAATCATTTTGCCAATTCTGGGAATATACTGTTCATTATATATTTCTGTTTACCAAATTTTGTTGTAGATTGTGTAGTTTTTTTTTTGTTTTTTGTTACTGGTTTTGGACAGGACAATGAAAGGGCAAATACTGATGTTTTTATCGCTTGGCTTTTTGAGCTCGTCGCTTGGACATATCAGCTACTCTGTTCCGGAGGAATTACCAAAAGGTTATATTATTGGTAATATTGCAACGGATCTGGGGTTGGATATTAAGAGGCTAAATTCAGGTCGTGCTCGCCTTTTTACCCGAGACCGTGGAGAATATCTTGAACTGAATCACGAAAAGGGAGTTTTGCTCATAAAAGACAGAATAGACCGAGAGACCTTGTGCGGACAAGCGGCGCTTTGTACTTTGCAATTTCAGGTAATTTTAGAGAATCCCATGGAGCTTTACAGTGTTACTATTGAAATAAAAGACGTGAACGATAATCCCCCTTTCTTTGAAAAAGACAAAGTCCATTTTAAAATAAGCGAGTCTGCTCTTAGTGGTGCTAAATTTATATTAGACCGAGCAGTTGATCATGATGTAGGCGTAAATGGATTACAGTACGTATAAGCTTGAACCTAGTGAAAATTTTATTATCAAATTGCATGATCAAGCAGACGGATCCAAAAACGTAGAAATGATTTTACAGAAACCTCTCGACAGAGAAAAGAGTGATCACCTGTCTTTAGTTCTGACCGCGTTGGATGGAGGAGAGCCGCAGATGTCAGGAACAATGCAGATTTTAATAACTGTTTTAGATGTCAATGACAATGCTCCTGTTTTTACGCAGTCCATTTATAAAACATCTATAAAGGAAAGTGCACCATTAGGAACCGTAGTGGTTACAGTTGCTGCTACAGACGAAGATCAGGGCTCTCATGGTAAAATAACCTACTCCGTTTCTAGTATGCCAGATCATGCTCGCGGATTATTTGAAATAAATCCCGAAAATGGACAAATTCAGCTTAAGGGAAATGTTGACTATGAAAAAGCTCAAACATTTCAGTTGAGTATCCGAGCAAGTGATGATGGAGGCCTAGTAGACTCCTGCAAGGTGATTATTGACGTCACCGATATAAATGACAATAAACCGGATATACACGTATTATCTAATGTAAATATTATATCTGAAGAGGCAAAACCTGGGACAGTTGTGACTATGATTAACATCCTCGACGCAGATTCTGGTGAAAACGGAAAGGTACAGTGCTTTATTAATGATAATATTCCTTTTGAGATTAAATTTACGAATAACGAATTCTACAGTTTAGTGACAGACAGTAAATTAGACCGAGAACAGGCGTCACAATATAACATCACAGTCACGTGTTCAGATGAGGGCGTGCCCTCCCTCTCCAGCAGCGTCAGCTCTCACCTTACACATCTCTGATGTGAATGACAACGCGCCTGTCTTTGACAGGAGCGCGTATGAGGCCTACATTGTAGAAAACAACAGCCCAGGTCTCTCTGTATTCACAGTGAAAGCCACAGACGCTGACTGGAACCAGAATGCTCGTGTCTCTTACATACTGGAGGACTCCTCTGTTAACGGAGTGCCAGTGTCCTTATATGTGTCCGTTAGTGCTGATAGTGGAGTCATCCATGCCGTGCGCTCCTTAGACTACGAGCAGATCAAGGATTTTCAGTTCCGCGTCAAAGCGCAGGACGGAGGTTCTCCTCCTCTCAGTAGCAATGTGACTGTGAAAATCATGGTCCAGGACCAGAACGACAACGCCCCTCAGGTGCTGTACCCAGTCCAGACTGGGGGGTCTCTGGTGGCTGAGATGGTGCCTCGTTCAGCAGATGTGGGCTATCTGGTCACTAAAGTGGTGGCTGTGGATGTGGACTCTGGACAGAATGCCTGGCTCTCCTATAAACTGCAGAAAGCCGCAGACAGGGCGCTGTTTGAAGTGGGCTTACAGAATGGAGAAATAAGAACTATCCGCCAAGTGACTGATAAAGATGCAGTCAAACAGAGACTGACTGTTATAGTGGAGGACAACGGTCAGCCCTCTCGTTCAGCTACAGTCATTGTTAACGTGGCGGTGGCGGACAGCTTTCCTGAAGTACTGTCTGAGTTCACTGACTTTACACATGACAAGGAGTACAATGACAACCTGACTTTTTACTTAGTGCTGGCTCTGGCTGTAGTCTCCTTTCTGTTCATCACGTGTGTAGTGGTCATTATATCAGTGAAAATCTACAGATGGAGACAGTCTCGCATGCTGTATCACTCCAATCTGCCAGTGATCCCATATTATCCTCCACGTTACTCAGACACTCTGGGTACAGCGACTCTCCCACACGTGTACAATTACGATACGTGCAGGACCACAGACTCCAGAAAGAGTGACTGTAAGTTTGGCAGAGCTGGTAGTCAGAACGTGCTGATAATGGATCCCAGTTCAACAGGGACGATGCAGCGGATACAGAGTGAGAAGAGCATCCTGGACGAACCTGACTCTCCTCTAGAGGTTAGATTTAATACAGTAAAGATCTTTCTAGGTTGTTTGTTGTTGATGTTGTGTGTGAGCCTATAAACTCTCTTCCGCAGTTTTCTCAACGGCCTCTAGGTGCCGCTGTTGGTTATGGTTATATTAAGGTCTGTTTTTTTTTTTTTCTACAGTGACGTCCTTCCCTGTCTGTGTGCTGCATTTTTAGAACCCGAGTTTAGCCTTGTTTTACTGACACTTAGAAGTTTTTCAGTTTCAAAGCATTTTTTGTATTGTCATTTGGATTTTCAAATGCCATCAGTATGAGGTCTTTTGAAAGCTGTTTGGTGAAAAGCCTGATGCCATTCTGGCGGCTTTTTGTGTGCGTCTTTGTCGTAGACGTGGTCCTTGGGCAAGTCCGCTATTCTGTACCCGAGGAGATGGCGACTGGCTCCGTTGTCGGGAATATTGTACATGACTTGGGTTTGGATTTGAAACGACTGAAATCTGGGCGCGCTCGGATATTTACTGAGGACGGCAGTGAGTACATTGGTCTGAATTCAGAAAAAGGGACTCTGGTCGTGGCAAAAAGGATGGACAGAGAAAAATTGTGCGAGCAATTTTCTCCATGCTCTCTGCATTTCCAGATTATTTTAGAAAATCCAATGGAGCTGCATCGAATTGACGTAGAAATCACTGACATAAACGACAATGCTCCATTTTTCTCAAAGACAGAAAATATTATCGAAATTATTGAATCTACCTTACTTGGAGCTCGTTATTCACTCGAGAGTGCCAAAGATCCTGATGTCGCAGAGAATACGATTCAATCCTACAAATTAAACCCCACAGATAATTTTAAATTAAACGTCGTTTCTCGTTCAGATGGGTCTAAATATATCGAAATGGTTCTACACACACCTCTTGACAGAGAAAAGCAAGAGGAGCATAAATTAACTTTAATCGCATATGATGGTGGTGACCCGCAGAAATCCGGCTCTGTAAAAATTAAAGTCGTTGTTTTAGATGCTAACGATAATGCACCCGTATTTAGTCAGTCAGTATACAGGGTTACAGCTGCTGAAAACGCCAAGAGCGGCTCCGTTATCTTAAAAGTCAGCGCCACAGACAACGATAAAGGATCAAATGGAGAGGTGGTCTATGCGTTTTCCTACCACACCGATGGCGCATCCTCTCTGTTTAATATTGACCCTCATACAGGCGAAATAACAGTTGTTGGCACATTAGATTATGAAAAAACAAAACATTATGAAATTGATGTCGAAGCAAAGGATAAAGGAGGTTTAATGGATACGTGTAAAGTGTTGATAGAGGTCACTGATGTAAATGACAACGCCCCTTTTATAAGCATTATTTCTCTTTCAAACCCCATACCTGAGGATTCAGCTCCTGATACAGTTGTCGCAATGCTCAACATCAAAGATTTGGACACTGGTAAAAACGGCCAAGTCAGATGTTTTATTAACCCAGACTTACCTTTTAAAATTAAAAAATCCTCTACCAATTTTTATAGTTTGGTTACAGATGATGACTTGGACCGTGAAACAGAACCTGAATATAACATAACAATAACAGCAATAGATGAGGGTTCACCATCTTATTCTACAAACAAAACCATACATTTAAAACTTTCAGATGTTAATGATCACGCTCCAGTGTTTCAAGCAGCAGACCTTCACTGCTTTTATTCCTGAAAACAATTCTCCTGGTTTGTCATTCATTTCTGTCAAAGCCACTGATCAAGACTCTGGAACAATGCATACATTTCCTATTTCCTGGAAGACAGTCAGCTCAATGGGCTGACAGCATCATCTTATTTCTCAATGAATGCAGAGACTGGAGCCATAATTGCTATGCGTTCTTTAGACTATGAGCAAACAAAAGAGTTCATAATCTCTGTCAAAGCGCAGGACGGGGGCTCTCCTCCTACTCAGTAGCAATGTGACTGTGAAAATCCTGGTCCAGGACCAGAACGACAACGCTCCTCAGGTGCTGTACCCAGTCCAGACTGGGGGCTCTCTGGTGGCTGAGATGGTGCCTCGTTCAGCAGATGTGGGCTATCTGGTCACTAAAGTGGTGGCTGTGGATGTGGACTCTGGACAGAATGCCTGGCTCTCCTATAAACTGCAGAAAGCCGCAGACAGGGCGCTGTTTGAAGTGGGCTTACAGAATGGAGAAATAAGAACGATCCGCCAAGTGACTGATAAAGATGCAGTCAAACAGAGACTGACTGTTATAGTGGAAGACAACGGGCAGCCCTCTCGGTCAGCTACAGTCATTGTTAACGTGGCGGTGGCGGACAGCTTTCCTGAAGTACTGTCTGAGTTCACTGACTTTACACACGACAAGGATTACAATGACAACCTGACTTTTTACTTAGTGCTGGCTCTGGCTGTAGTCTCCTTTCTGTTCATCATGTGTGTAGTGGTCATTATATCAGTGAAAATCTATAGATGGAGACATGAGCGCCTCTTTTATAAATCCAGTGGGAATCTTCCTGTTATTCCATACTATCCCCCTCTTTATGCCGATGTAGGCGGCACTGACACCTTGAAGCAGGGCTCAAGCTACGAGGTGTATGGAACTACTGACTCTCGAATGAGTGATATTAAGTCACCCAGGTCCTACAGTCAAAACAGTCTAACTTTTGACCATACTGCCTCAAGGACAGTGCCAAGACAAAAGTCAGAGTTGGAGAGTAATTTTGCAGAGGTGAGAAAAGTATTTTCTACAACCTAAAATACTTTTGCCCTATCTGTCTTTTATAACTTATGCATCTGTTTTACAGCCTCTCTATTTTGGGCTTACTGAGTCTGTCTATTATAAAATATGCAAGTTTTCAGTTGTAAGAAAATATGTCATGATAATAGAGGTGTAGAAGGCATATTTTTCCTGTGGCTTTGTATTTAATGTCACTTTGTTGTTGTTTTGGCATCTAAAGTAATGTTCAAAGCCAAATACTTTATTGTGGTAGCTGTTTTGATCAAGACGTAGTTAGCAAGTACTGTATACTGAATAATACTCGACTGGTGCATTCCTATTCCTCATAAGCCATAGCTACAGATTCTTCTTGCATAGAGCGTCACAGCACATAACATTTTCACTGACCTAGTTCCTACGTAACACTGGTGCAGCCATGAGCAGTAAGCCTCTCACAGAGGTACAAAGCTGGTGTACGTGGTAGAAATAAAGAGTGAATTATTGTGCATACTATTTATATACAAAATATTATGTTTATTCTGTTTAACATGTTTGCTGTACCTGAAAGAGCTGGGGTGACTGTGTATGGAGAGGCAACAGTCATTATTGCTGCTGGTGAGGCTGAGAGAAAGGCGATGGCGAGTAGGAAGAGAGGCAGCGGGGGAGGGGAAGAGGCACGTGGTTGCAAGCTACAGTCTCTCCCATCCCTATGTGTTTGTGATGTAGGAAGCCATTTTGATTTTCTGTCCTCTTTGTTCAAATAGAGGTGTGTTATCAATATGATCTTTGTGTTAGGCTATTGTTGCGAGCTTGGTTCTCAAACACATGGTTGGTGAGCGAGTGAAGTGATCACAAAATATAGTGTATCAAAGATCCAGTGTAGCAGTAGCACATTAGGGCAAGTGGTGTCTTGTTTACAAGGCAATAACTAAAAATTTTACAAATAATTAAACATTTTTATGTCTGCGGTAATCCTTGTGTCATATGCCCAGGTTGCATGCAGAGGCTATGCTTTTGTGTTACATAATTTTTCAGTAGATTTCTTTGACTTAATTGTAACACGAATGATAATAAAACTTAATGCTATAGCAGGAGTTGTTTTATAAATCTGTGGGTTAATGATCAATTGTAACTTGTTGACATTCAAAAAAGATAAGGCATTTTAGGTTCAATCATATTGTAAAGTGATGTTGGAATGACTAAAATCCTTATTCAAAAGGCAATAACTAAATGCTTCATTGTCAAGAATGGCTTTAAGCTTTATTTTCAGATCTACAGCTATAAAAGATAGGCCTATATTCAACATTCAGGGCAAAGAATTAGGGCAATCTTAGTGAAACCATTTCATTGCTTGATTTCTTTGGTCTAATTGTGTGGTTAGTTGATAGGATTGATAACCCAATGTAATAACAAGAAACCAGGAACACTATTAGAAAATTAGATGATGTCTCTGTTGTTAATTGTAGAAAATTGATTTAAGATCTTAGGGTTATTGTCGTGTTCAAATGTAACACACTTATAATGTGGTATGATTGCTGTAGTCTGGTGCATGCAGAGATTGAGATTACCTGTAAAATGTGTACCAAATATGACACACATCTAAAGCTTTCTAATTTTCCCAATGTCTGTTAACCTTTTAGTTCATTTCGAGGATTATTTTGGTAATATTGTCTCTGTGCCTTTCAAAGCACACTAAAATGGTTAGGGCATAGGCTAAACCTTGTTCCTTCCTTAAGTGAGATACACTCTTTTTCAGTCCTTTTAAATTTTCTTACCTTGGTGCTTTATAGGTCTTTTATAAAATCAGAAGAATGATCCCACGCTATTTGTTACTGACCACAATGTGATCGATATGATGATGGCATGCATGTGTTGTTGTCTGTCTGGTGAGCAGCTGTGCGCTTAAATTCATGCCACTGAATCTACTCTGTTAAAATGTATGGCTGCTGGATTATAATATTTTCATAAGGTGTACTGATGTATATATATTCTTTTAGTGATACAAGGAAGTGCTGTAACCCATAGAGCATTTGTATAAATATTAATATTAATTTTCTTATAATGCAGTACATTATTGTTTTTTTTGTTTGTTTGTTTTTTTTATCAATATTGGCTTGCACCGCTTCTGAAAAAGTTGTCAAATTGTTAGTATTTGGCTAACATGTTATTTTCTTTTACTCTGTTTTTAACACTTGTTAAGTACTTTATTTTATTCATTTATTTAGCAGGGCCATTGCATAATACAAGTATCACACCAGCCATAGCTATCTACAACCTAATTTTCATCTGCAAAGGCAAAGTGACAGTGCAGCTAACAAGTGCAATAAGTATTCTACCACATAAAATGACACAACTTTTAAAATACAGATCAGACAGTAAATACAGAAGGGTCAGATCAGCAGTGCAATGCATTTCATTTGTTATATTGTAAAATCATACGTCATTATGTCTGTGCTAATGAGAACACTTGATTTTCCTTCAGTCATGTTGTACATTGAATTTAAAATGGTGTAAAGTGTAAATTTTGAAAACATTTAATGGTAAAGAACTGCCCAAATGATATGATGCACATCTAAAAGTAACACAACAGTATCCCATATGTAAAGCTAGACTCTTTGGCTTATAAAAATGACAACATTTACATTTCATTTGGTTCATTTACAAGGGAGCTATGTCAACTCATACACATTGCTGTCATGTATTTGCTCATTGTTATAGTAGTTATTGGGAAGACTCTGTTTAGCAGTTTGCTGTGTGTCAGTTTTGCCTTGTCTCCTGATCTGATTCTGTGCTCTCTCTCTCCCCTCCCCCTCTCCAGCTGCACCACTCTGCAGCAAAGAGGAGGAAAAAAAAGAGTTGAAAGAAAGAGCAGAAAGGGCGAGACTCTATTTGCAGTTGCAGTAGGTCATTTGGTTTTGTGTATAAAATGGTTTAGATGGATCACACGTCATTGTTTTCCTGTGTACATTTCAGTGGTCATGGCAGTTGTAGAATATCAACATTAGGTTAATTATAGAGGCTTAAGAAATACATGACTGTGTATGTTCTTATATACTGAGGCATGTCCAACATTTGAACAGTATACATCTGCTTCTGTCTTGGGGATTGTGGTACATTTTGTTTTTGCAAGGATACTGCAGAAGGCTGCGAGGTGGGATGAGAGTGAGGTGGGCAGTGTTACCATAGCAACAAGCTGACTCACGGGCAGGACTGTACCATTTCAATGGAGTCAGAGGGGTGTGGGGAGCAGGTGCTTTTCCTGGGATGAGATAGTTGTCTATATGTCTATTGATGTTTTGAGGAGGTAACACACCCCCGTTAAAACACTGTGAGATGTGCGATATTTGAGGACAGGGAAGAAGACAGGGAGAGATACAACATGGCTGCCTCTTCTTTTTGTTCAAAATAGCCCATTTGTCTGTGTTTCTAGGGAGCTTGTATCACTAATAGACCAAAATATAACAAACTATAAAGTCAGAATTACAATGGCATACTCTGAAACAGACACAGAGCTTGTATTTAGTATACATTTTTTGTCATTACTGTTACATTGTCATTGTATTTTTTTATTCTACTATATTTCTATTCTTTTTATTTCTACATGTATTTTGAACATTCTTTGTGCGTGCTGTGTGAAATTTTCAAATTTAAAAACCAAGATACACATCATGGGCTGTGATTCTGCTTTGTCTGAGGAGATTTGAAGACGTGTGTCACAGGGAAACATGAATAATGCATGGATTTGTACCAGGGCATCGCCTTGAGGCCCTCTGCTGTTGAAAAAGGGTGCAGCAGTGCAGTATTTAGGGATTTTACCCTGCATTAATAGTAGCAAAAAGGTTTGTTGTATTATGACCTTGCCTAATCCTGGACTGTCACACATGAACAAGAGTTTCTTTGCTGTTTGTAATCCTTCTGGTGAGCACAGATGGAGAAGCTGAGATGTGAGGCCATGTTTGTTTATCAAAATACAAGAGGACATTTCTTCAATGATTTCCCGTATTTATAACTATTTTATTTCACTAAGTTTATTTTTTTTTCAGTATTTTTAACCATAATTTCAATCATAATAATCCAATTTTTATGTGCATGTTTGTTGTGCTGAACATAAACAAGTAGTGACATAACTATGTCCTAACACTGCTCTAAAAGACTCAACACACAATACATGTCACATCAATATTTGTTGCTACACATCTTGTAAGTATATCTTCAGTTCTTTCCCCAAGCCACTTAAAGTCATTAAAATAACAGTCTAACCAATATCCCCTTATCTTTTGTTCTCTTCTATGTTTCCCTGTCCTGTCTGCTGCTGCTGTTTGTTGGTGCTTCCCCTGGGCTCTTTTCAAAACCTACTTTGTTCACATAAGGTAAGGAATATTTTTTTTTTATTTCCACAGTACATAACACGCATTCATACAACAATGGTTGAACATCTGACACAAACATGAAGTCACACAAAGCCCATTACCCGGCTATACTGTATTTTCTAAACTAGTAAAAAAAAAAAAAAAAAAAAATAGTCAAAGTACACTTAAGGAAAAAAGAAATGCACCACTGCTTTTTTACCACATTTTTGCTTGGTTACTTATTTTTGATGGAAATATTACATGTGCACATCAACCATATACCCGTCCCTGATATTCAGACCCAATTAATCAATGCTTATGACAGTTTCAATAACAATAACATGACCAAACAATAATAATGCAGCAGTTGTGACATGTGGTCGACCAGATCTGGGACGGTCATTGGAGGATCCAGTGGTGTGGAAACGCTCAGCAAGGCGTACAACAGTAGAGTGATGGACTCCAAACTCCCTGGCTACAGCCGTGTGCTCCTTACAGCTTGAAGCATGCCAATGGCTGCCAATCTCTCTCTGGTTGCAGTAGTCGTGGCATTGTGAACAAATGTGCTTTTTTTTCCATTTTGTTGTCTTTTTATAGGGAATGGTTGTGCACAATTGAGGACAGGTCCAATTCATCTCTGAGTTTTACTCATGACCCAGACATAAGTGATTAATACAAAAATACAGTTGTTATTGCTCATCAAAATCAATCAACCGGAACCAGGAAAACAGTCATTTCATTTTGACTCAGAATAGTACTAAGCTCATTGTAGTCTGTAATTTTTCACTGGCTGTAATATTTTTTGACAAATTGAGAAAGTGAAAGTGGTGCGTTTCTTTTTTCCTTGAATGTACATTCACTTTAGTCTTTTTTTTTTTTTTTGTATGAATGGAGTTGAGTGTTACTGAGAATATAAAAAACTTGCTGCCAGTCTTTGAAAAATGGGTCAATGTTGGTTTCTAGACATTGAACTGAGTGGGCTTTAGTATAGTTTAACTTTAGTGTAAAAGAGCCAATTTGTTCTTGCCCTGATTTTTTTATCCGATCCTAATTAGTCCGCTACTATATTTATAGATATTTTATTGTGTTGGCATGCTCCCTTGCTCCCTTCAACAGTACTCTAAGCTGGTTTAAGGAAGAGTATTAGCAGTGATGAGCAGCTGTTATAGTACCCTATGCCAAAACCACTGATAATCCAGTGGAGCTCTTTATCTGACATTTTAACCTTTAACTCAACATGGGTTCAAACAAGTGATGTAGATGAACACAAATTTACATGACATTGTCAGTTGTTGGCTCAGGACTTAAAAGTGGGTCGTCAGCATGTTCTTAGCAGTTTGTTGAGTTAAGTAAAGTGAAGTTATAACAAAATTAGGGTTGCTAAGGTTGCTATAAAGCATTTGATCTTATAAAAATAACACAGGTTCACATATATTTATAATCTATATTAAACAAACATCCTGTATCTATGTTATGGTGCTACATGGCACTATTGATGTAGTCTTTCCAATTATTTATATAAATTCTCATGCCTTGATTATTATCCATTTATTATGTTTACCTAATTAACTCCTTCTTTAAAAGGCATGTTTTTTATAATCATGTTGACTTTGTACTGTATAGTCCAAGGATTACTGAGTGTGAACTGAGGTAGAGTTATTCTTATTTATTGAAGATGCAGAGAATGAAGATGTATAAAGATCTTTAGTTTAAGTGTAGTCACCTTTAAGCAAATCATATAATAGGAACAGTGCTATGTAAAACAACTGGGCATTATATTTCACTTCACTTTTACTGTATAAGGAATTATAATACCTGGTTTCTTTATATTTCTTTATGTAAGATTATAAGGTTCTACTTAAAATATTTACCATTATTAGTATGTAAAAGTCTTTTTGTGTGTAAATGTTTAAAACCGGAGTATAAATAGACTGTGAACAAGGTTACATTGTGTGTAATTCCTGGCTGCAGGAGCAGCAGCTGTCCGCCTGTGTGGCGCTGTCCACCTCAGTGGTGCTGAAACGTTCTCGCTCCCCTCCCTCTCGTTGTTCTCATCCTGGCTCTCCACGTCTCCCTCTGTCGCCCGCAACGTTTACAGCAGTTTTTACCATCCTATCCTTTTTATTTCAATTTCTGTGTGATAATAGAAATCAAAAGACTTACACTTTAAGATTCTAAACATTTTAGTGCTGAACAATTGCATTAAACTTCGATAAAAAGCACAAGGCTGCACTGGTTATCAATTCAAAGTATAATTTTCAAAAGATGGTACAATTAAAATACATTTACTCCATTTTATAATTACTAATATGAAATTAACAGTCCTAGAACTGATTGGGCTTGGTGCATTAAACGCAAGAGCAAAGCGAGACGAGATTAAGCCTCAGTGCTCCCCCTCCCTTTTCATTTGCTCTACAGACCTCCATACGGGTATTTTTGTCATCTGCTGCCAGATACAGTGCTCTGTGCTCTGAGCAGCACTGTGCAGATGGAGCTGGTTGCATTATCCTCCTCTGACCACAGGAAGGCAACGGAGAGCCTTGAGAGCCACAGAGATGTGTGAGATGAGATGAGCATGCAGGTGCAGCATAGACAGATAGTTCAAGAAATCTCACGTGATGACAGTCAGCGTTGAAGACCATTAAAATGCACACGTTTATTTTAATATAACCTGTTTTATTGGAATTTTGATTAAAATTTTAATATGAATGTTTATGATTTATGAAGAGGGAGATGATTGATGACTGATATTGCACTGTATTTGAGTCAGCTATCGTTTCATCTATGCTAAGAAGACTTTTAAATGATTTTTTCTTTAACGTACTACAAGATCAGAGAATTACCACTGCCACATGCTCATTTCAGCCAACGTCTTTACGTCACCGCTCGGCAGACTGTATTTCTCTGTCATTGGTGGAAATATTTTAATGTATCCACCAATAGCATCGCCAGTTCTACAAAGAGATCTAGTCCTTACCCATGCAGCGCCTTCAGTCCTGTAACCACTGCGATATTGCGCTCATGCGGAGGAAGTATGCCAACAAAAAGCATGCATTTTGCTGTATTTAAGGATTTATCACTGGATTATAAGTCTTATGTTCTTCATCATGAGATTTATTGAGCCGCGGAACGAAAAATAATGTGGACCAAACCGTCTTTATGGCAACTGTTTTTGTGGTGGTGTCACTCATCTTTCTTTTGGAGTACAATAGATGGACAGACGCGGTACAGCATCCCAGAGGAACTGAAGCAGGGCTCTTTAGTTGGAAACATAGCCAAAGATTTGGGTTTGGATGTATCTGATTTGGAAAAACGAAAACTTAGAATAGCCTCGGAGGATGGTAAGCAATATTTTGGCCTGGACTTGAGGAAAGGAGAATTGCTAGTAACGGAAAGGATAGACAGAGAAGAACTGTGTGGACATAGACAATCGTGCGTGCTGCCTTTAGAACTGGTTATAGATAACCCGCTACATTTGTACAGGGTCGAAATAGAGATACAGGACACAAACGACAACTCGCCAAGTTTTATCACTAAAGAGAAGGTTTTGAAAATAGCAGAGCTTGTAAATCCTGTCGCCAGATTTCCTTTAGAGAGCGCACAGGACCCCGACGTCGGCTCCAATTCTGTGCGTTCTTATCTCATCAGTAAAAATGAGCATTTCAAAATTGACTGTAAAAAACCACAAAGATGGGCGTAAAATCCCAGAACTGGTTTTAGAAAAGGCACTTGATCGAGAAAAGCAACCCATTCATAACCTCATCCTCACCGCTGTAGATGGCGGTGACCCGGTGCGCTCAGGTACATCTGACATTACTGTTATTGTGCTTGACAACAACGACAATGCGCCTCAGTTTGAAAGAAATGCCTATGAAGCCAATGTCAGCGAAAAAGCAACACCTGGGACAGAAATTATCAGCGTTAAAGCCACAGATATAGATGAAGGCTTGAATGGGGAAATAGAATATTATTTCGCAGATCAAACCACGGATCTGGTTCTGTTATTATTTGATATTAAACCTACTACTGGTGTTATTGTTGTGAAAGGGCTGTTAGACCATGAATCACATCCCTTACATAGATTTGATGTCACTGCTAAAGACAAAGGCAATCCTGACATGGACGGCCACTGTAGTGTCGAGATCAAAATATTAGATATTAACGACAACATCCCTGAAATTATAGTGAAGTCTTTAACTTCGCCTGTCCCAGAAGACTCCGCAGTAGGGACAGTTATTGCATTGATAAGTGCCAGGGATCTAGACTCGGGTGACAATGGCAAAGTGACGCTGACTCTGTCTTCTGGATCACCATTTAAGCTAAACCCATCGGTCTCTAACCATTATTCGTTAGTGACTAGCGGGTCTCTGGATCGAGAGAGAAATAGCCACTATATGGTCAGGCTGAGAGCATCTGATTGTGGAAGACCAGCTTTATCAAGTGAGAAAGTATTGGATGTTCAACTATTAGATGTAAATGATAATCCACCAGTTTTCTCTCAGCCGCTGTATCTCGTTTATGTCCAGGAGAACAATCCTCCTGGAAGAATACTGCACTCAGTGTCAGCCTCTGATCCAGATTTAGGAGAAAACGCGAAAGTGTCTTACTCTATTCTGGACTCTAAAGTGCAGGACGTGTCAGTCTCGTCTTATGTCTACTATTAACTCAGAGAACGGCAGCATCTACAGCATGCACTCGTTTGACTATGAGAAGCTCAAGGTGTTTCAGATCGTGGTCCAGGCCAAGGACCAGGGCTCTCCGAGTCTCAGCAGCAACGCCACGGTCCATGTTTTTATCCTGGACCAGAACGACAACGCCCCCGCTGTTATTTACCCCTCCTCCGCTGGCCTGGGCTCCCTCTCGCTCCAGAGGATGCCCCGCTCCGCTAAAGCTGGCCACCTGGTTACCAAGGTGACGGCCGTGGACGCGGACTCGGGCCACAACGCGTGGATCTCGTACAAAATGGCGGAGGCCACAGACGCGTCTCTGTTCGGTGTGAACCAGTACACAGGGGAGGTGAGGACTAAACGCGCTGTGTCAGAGCAGGACGACTCCTCCCAGAGGCTGCTCATAGAGATCAAGGACGACGGCGAACCGGTGCAGTCCGCCACCGTCACGGTGTCCATCCTGCTGGAGGACGGTCTGCACGAGCCCATCCTGGACATCAGGCACAAAACAGCGGAGTCGGGTGGGAAAAATGGCCGCCTCGCGCTGTATTTGATCCTGTCTCTGGCCTCGGTGTCCGTGCTGTCTGTGGTGACTTTTCTCATCTTAGCGGTGAAATGTGTGAAGAACAGTAGGGGCAGCGCGAGCTGCTGCGTGAGACGCAGCGACTGTGATGATTACAAGAACCCTAACAGAAACCTGCAGATCCAGCTCAACACTGATGGACCTATAAAGTATGTGGAGGTCCTGGGGGGAGACATGATGTCTCAGAGCCAGTCGTTCAGGTCGTGTATGTCTCCAATGTCAGAGTACAGTGACTTCACTTTGATTAAGCCCAGCAGCACCTCTGACTTTAGGGAGGTCATCAGTGTCCTGGATGCGTCTCTGCCCGACAGCACGTGGACTTTTGAGAGTCAGCAGGTGAGCACGTAAGATAAGTAATGAATTTCTGATAAATTTCATGTTACAATCATAGGACAGAATACGAACAGAGAGGTTGCCTACATATTTCACTTGAATTTGTGGTGGTTTCAGCACCACTTAAATGAACAGCGACTCAATACTGTGAGACTGTTGCATTCTCATTTGAACACTTTTATATTTGAACATTTTGTGGGCATTACATTTTTTTTACACAGTAAGTCTTTATATTTAGTAATTTAGTATTTGCAGGAATGATGTTTACTGCCACATAAAGGCAACCACCCTCAAGCAACTTAAACTGTTAATCATTGTATGCACATGTTTATTATTATTAAACATAACTTTGAAACATGGTAAAATAAAAATTCGGTTATGTTTTATTGCCACAGAATATAACGTTTTCTCCAGTCTCCTTTTGGCCCCTTAGTTTCTTAAGCGCTGCGCCGCAGATTCCGTTATAGGGATTTGATTGGCTATGCTGTTAGTGCCATGTACCAATAGCAGTCAGAGCTGTACAAAGAGATCTACTCCCTCCCCCATTTGTTCTCGTCTCCGACGAGGCACTTTGCTTCCCCACAGAAAAGACATGTTTGTATAGGATGCTGCCTATTAAATGTACTTTTTCTTCGTTCGCGTAGGTCATTGTCAAAAACGTTTGTCTTCTGAATATATCGATATTATCCTCGGAATTTACAACACCTCCTTCTTAAACATGGGAGAACACGATGGATTATAGGAGATCGGGAATGACAAAGACAATAGGATACCGAGACTGGAGATGGCATGCATTTTTGTATCATTTCCTTCTTTTGTGGAATATAGTAAGAGGGCAGACTCGGTACGGCATCCCAGAGGAGCTGGAAAAGGGGTCTGTGGTAGGAAATCTGGCAAAAGATCTGGGGTTAGGATTGTCTGAGATATTTGAGCGAAAACTGCATATTGCATCTGAGGCTGTAACGCATTATTTCACTGTGGACTCGGGGAAGGGTGAGCTGGTGGTGAACGACAGAATAGACAGAGAGGCTTTATGTGGACAGAGCCCGAGCTGTGTGCTGCCTCTGCAGATTGTGGTTGAGAACCCGTTGCAGTTACATCAAATAGAAGTCAATATTAAAGACATAAATGATAATGCTCCCAGTTTTCTCAATAGCGACCATAAGATAGACATAGCTGAATCCACCGCTATAGGAACACTGTTTCCTTTGGAGAGCGCGGAGGACTCCGATGTTGGATTAAACGGTTTGAAGTCATACAGTCTAAGCAAAGATGAATGTTTTATTTTAAAAGTGAAGGAAATTGAAAATGGCAGAAAAATACCTGAATTGGTTTTAAATACATCTCTCGATAGAGAGAAAAAGTCTACTCACACTTTGTTTCTCACTGCTATAGACTGGCGGGATTCCAGTAAAGTCTGGTACCACAAAAATAACTGTCACTGTTCTTGATGTGAACGATAATGTGCCAGTGTTTGAAAACAAACTATATAAAATTGCAGTTAATGAAAACACTGAGAGTGGTTCTCTTTTAGTTACTATAAAGGCGTCAGATGCAGATGAGGGCCCGAACGGTGAAATTGAGTACTCTCTTGGAATACATAGTCCACCATCAATAATGGCGCTGTTCCACGTAGATCCAGTTACAGGTGATCTGTTTTTAAAACAGCAGCTAAACTATGAATCTCAGAAAATCTTATAGAATAGATATAAGTGCAAAAGATAAAGGTTTTCCGAGAATGGAGGGGCGCTGTAGTGTTCAGATAGATGTCCTGGATGTGAATGATAACTCTCCAGAGATTGTGCTTACTTCAAAACCCTCCTCAGTCTCAGAGGACTCTCTGAGTGGAACAGTGGTGGCTCTGTTAAGTGTCCGTGATATAGATTCTGGTGATAATGGCAAAATAACTTTAGCTGTTTCCAAAGGCAGCCCCTTTACGCTAAAACCAACATTTTCCAATAATTACGCATTGGTTACAAGCGGCCCCTTGAACAGAGAGTCTGTGTCCGATTATAAAATAGAGATAACAGCCACAGACTCGGGCTCTCCTCCTCTCTCCAGTAAGAAAACTATACCTGTCAGTAGTTTCAGATGTGAACGACAACCCACCAGTCTTCACTCAACCCTCATATAATGTGTATTTAAAAGAGAATGGGGTGCCTGGCTCTATACTGTACTCAGTTTCAGCCTCGGACTTGGATTTTGGAGAAAACGCTAAAGTATCTTATTCTATTCTGGACTCTAAAGTGCAGGACTGTGTCAGTTTCGTCTTATGTCTACATTAACTCAGAGAACGGCAGCATCTACAGCATGCACTCGTTTGACTATGAGAAGCTCAAGGTGTTTCAGATCGTGGTCCAGGCCAAGGACCAGGGCTCTCCGAGTCTCAGCAGCAACGCCACGGTCCATGTTTTTATCCTGGACCAGAACGACAACGCCCCCGCTGTTATTTACCCCTCCTCCGCTGGCCTGGGCTCCCTCTCTCTCCAGAGGATGCCCCGCTCCGCTAAAGCGGGCCACCTGGTTACCAAGGTGACGGCCGTGGACGCGGACTCGGGCCATAACGCGTGGATCTCGTACAAAGTGGCGGAGGCCACAGACGCGTCTCTGTTCGGTGTGAACCAGTACACAGGGGAGGTGAGGACTAAACGCGCTGTGTCCGAGCAGGACGACTCCTCCCAGAGGCTGCTCATAGAGATCAAGGACGACGGCGAACCGGTGCAGTCCGCCACCGTCACAGTGTCCATCGTGCTGGAGGACGGTCTGCACGAGCCCATCCTGGACATCAGGCATAAAGCAGCTGAGCCCGGTGGGAAGAATGGCCGCCTCGCGCTGTATTTGATCCTGTCTCTGGCCTCGGTGTCCGTGCTGTCTGTGGTGACTTTTCTCATCTTAGCGGTGAAATGTGTGAAGAACAGTAGGGGCAGCGCGAGCTGCTGCGTGAGACGCAGCGACTGTGATGATTACAAGAACCCCAACAGAAACCTGCAGATCCAGCTCAACACTGATGGACCTATAAAGTATGTGGAGGTCCTGGGGGGAGACATGATGTCTCAGAGCCAGTCGTTCAGGTCGTGTATGTCTCCAATGTCAGAGTACAGTGACTTCACTTTGATTAAGCCCAGCAGCACCTCTGACTTTAGGGAGGTCATCAAGTGTCCTGGACGCGTCTCTGCCCGACAGCACATGGACTTTTGAGAGTCAGCAGGTGAGCGCCGATCAGAAATTATAATTACTGTAGATATACTGTTTCAACAGTATGTTTGTGGGCAGTAGCTTTTTGCAGCATTTCGTAAAACTGACTCTTTCTCACTTTGCTCAAGGTTGTTTTGTGACCCATTACCTCCCAAACTGGGGAATTGTGTTAGTTGTTTGTAGGTTCTTTTTATGACATAGACGGCAAGGCAACAAATGACTCTTTTTCACATTTATTATTTTTTATTATGTTTTACTTTGTGTGTGTGTTTTTTAACAGCATTAGGCTACACTAGTTGTTAATAATAAAGCAATAATAATAATAATAATAATAATAATAATAATAATAAGTAGTAGTGGTAGTAGTAGTAGTAGTAGTAGTAGTAGTAGTAGTAGTAGTAGTAGTGGTAGTGGTGGTGGTGGTGGTGGTGGTGGTGCAAAGTACCAAATTCATAGACTGGGTTCTTTATTTTCCTTAAAAGACTCGTTGGCGGTCCTTATTTTATGACACTTCTTTTGTCACTTTACACTTCCGCCTTTAGGGGTGCTGCCGTAGACGCTGCACTCCTCCTGCGCTGTGAATGGCCAGCGCACAAAGACGCTGTGAGCCAATAGCGGACCTAGCTGTACAAAGAGATCTATTTCATCCACTGCTTGGTCTTGCTGTGTTGTTTGAAGATGCAGGCGACACGGTCTCTCCTTAAGGTGTCTGTCATATAACCGGCATTGTGGATTACTATGGAATCGTTTGAAACAAAGAACATCTGTTGGCGATGGATTGTATTACTTTATTGTTTACGCTAATAGATATCATCGGGCAGGGTGTACTACTGTTACGGAATGGAGATGAGAAAGAAAGTGGGAAACCGAGGCATCTGGAAATGGCATTTACTCTACTAGCCATCTTATCTTTCTTATGTGGAGCACAGTGACGGGACAGACTCGTTACAGCATCCCAGAGGAACTGAAGCAGGGTCTGTGGTAGGAAATATTGCCAAAGATCTGGGTTTGGGTTTAACAGACATTAATGATCGTAAGCTGCGTGTCGCTGCTGAGGCTGGTAAGCAGTATTTCACTGTGGACTCGGGGAAGGGTGAGCTGGTGGTGAACGACAGAATAGACAGAGAGGCTTTATGTGGACAAAGCGCCAGCTGCGTGTTGCCTCTGCAAGGTCGTCACAGAAAACCCACTACAACTTCATCGGATAGAAGTGGAAATACGAGATATTAATGATAATTCTCCGGTGTTCATGACCCAGCAGAAAACGTTAGAAATAGCAGAATCCACGGCTGTAGGAGTGCGCTTTCCTTTAGAAACGGCACAGGATCCAGATGTAGGTAGCAATTCCGTTAAGTCTTACACTTTAAGTAAAAGCGAATGTTTTACTTTGAAAATGAAAGAGTTGCCTGGTGGTCGACAGGTCCCAGAGCTGGTTTTAGAGAAAATGCTTGACAGAGAGAAACAAAGTGTTCATGAATTGCTATTGACAGCTTTAGACGGAGGTAATCCTGTTAAAACTGGATCAAAAAAAGTTACAGTCACTGTTCTTGACAACAATGACAATATCCCCGTTTTCAGAAAGCCACTGTACAATGTGAGTGTATCTGAAAATATCCTACGAGGCTCTGTGCTTGTAACAGTTGAAGCTACAGACGCTGATGAAGGCGCAAATGGAGAGCTTGAATATTTATTTACCGAACATACACCTCAGTCATTATTTTCTACGTTTTACTTAAATTCAGACACCGGCGAAATGTCCCTAACAGCACAGCTGGATTATGAACTCAATCCTGTGTATGAATTACATATTACCGCAAAAGACAAAGGTGTTCCCAAAATGGAAGGACATTGCCGTGTACAAGTACAAGTCATAGACATTAACGACAACGTCCCCGAAATCATACTTCACTTCCACTCCTAATCCAGTGCGCGAGGACGCACCCAGAGGCACGGTAATGGCTTTAATCAGTGCCAGGGACCTGGACTCAGGTGATAATGGGAAAGTAGTGTTGAAACTTTCAGGGAAGCTCTCCATTTAGTCTGAAACCATCATTTTCTAACAATTATGCACTCGTTACTAGTGGCGCTTTAGACAGAGAGAGTTTCTCAGTAGTACAATGTAGAGATTACAGCCACAGACTCGGGCTCTCCTCCTCTCTCCAGTAAGAAAACTATACCTGTCAGTATTTCAGATGTGAACGACAACCCACCAGTCTTCACTCAACCCTCATATAATGTGTATTTAAAAGAGAACGGGGTGCCTGGCTCTATACTGTACTCAGTGTCAGCCTCGGACCTGGATTTTGGAGAAAACGCTAAAGTATCTTATTCTATTCTGGACTCTAAAGTGCAGGACGTGTCAGTTTCGTCTTATGTCTACATTAACTCAGAGAACGGCAGCATCTACAGCATGCACTCGTTTGACTATGAGAAGCTCAAGGTGTTTCAGATCGTGGTCCAGGCCAAGGACCAGGGCTCTCCGAGTCTCAGCAGCAACGCCACGGTCCATGTTTTTATCCTGGACCAGAACGACAACGCCCCCGCTGTTATTTACCCCTCCTCCGCTGGCCTGGGCTCCCTCTCTCCTCCAGAGGATGCCCCGCTCCGCTAAAGCGGGCCACCTGGTTACCAAGGTGACGGCCGTGGACGCGGACTCGGGCCATAACGCGTGGATCTCGTACAAAGTGGCGGAGGCCACAGACGCGTCTCTGTTCGGTGTGAACCAGTACACAGGGGAGGTGAGGACTAAACGCGCTGTGTCCGAGCAGGACGACTCCTCCCAGAGGCTGCTCATAGAGATCAAGGACGACGGCGAACCGGTGCAGTCCGCCACCGTCACGGTGTCCATCCTGCTGGAGGACGGTCTGCACGAGCCCATCCTGGACATCAGGCACAAAGCAACCGAGTCCGGTGGGAAGAATGGCCGCCTCGCGCTGTATTTGATCCTGTCTCTGGCCTCGGTGTCCGTGCTGTCTGTGGTGACTTTTCTCATCTTAGCGGTGAAATGTGTGAAGAACAGCAGGAGCAGCGCGAGCTGCTGCGTGAGACGCAGCGACTGTGAGGATTACAAGAACCCCAACAGAAACCTGCAGATCCAGCTCAACACTGATGGACCTATAAAGTATGTGGAGGTCCTGGGGGGAGACATGATGTCTCAGAGCCAGTCGTTCAGGTCGTGTATGTCTCCAATGTCAGAGTACAGTGACTTCACTTTGATTAAGCCCAGCAGCACCTCTGACTTTAGGGAGGTCATCAGTGTCCTGGATGCGTCTCTGCCCGATAGTACCTGGACCTTTGAAAGCCAACAGGTGAGCACGAGAGTTTAAAAAAAAAAAAAAAAGCCAACTTTTTGTAGTGATCTGTAAACCTCTGAGCAGTGAAGTTTCTTGTTATAGTGTCCTTTTTACTGCAGGGATAGGTTTCAGCACCACTGCAATGGACAGCGACTCTCCCCGTCCATTAATATCTTTGTGTTTTTGGACTCCTTATGAAGAATCACTGTCGAAAAATCTTTGCTCAAGTTACACATATAAATTGTAAGCTATAAAAAAGCATTTAAACATATAATAACGTTTCTTAAAGCATCACTTCAAGGCTGTCATCTGTTTAAAATAGTTTTAAAGGTCTAAAGTTCCCAGTATATTATGAGCATTTGAAGGAATATCAAACAAGAAGTGTGTTGTAGACTTATAAATAATATAACAACATATTTATAATTGTTATTTTGTTTCTTTACAAGTCTTTACATTGTCTTCATGATCAAAGATTTTTGTCTTGGTACAGGCTGTTTCGATTTGATGTTACTAGTCTGCAATTGTTCAGATGGGTTGAAAAGGGAAAAAAATGGCTTGCTCTCTCATTGGATAACGGCAATAGTTGCTGTGAGCCAATAGGATTGAGACATGTACAAAGAGATCTACTCCGTGCAGTTCAGTGTTACAGCCATAATACGCATCAGTGTTGTTAAGTGCAGAGAGGCGCTCCTCGGCAGTTCTTTGAAATGTGGATTTTCCTGTTTATTTGAGGATATACCTGTCACTGGAACATACTTTTTTCATGAAAGTGAATATGGGCTGAATATATCCACCAATGCTGGGAGTGATTTGACAAATCAGCAATGACAAAGAGGATGGGTCGTGGAGCTCGGGCATGGAGAGCGCTCTGGTGGCATCATTTCCTTCTTTTGTGGAGTATGATAGACGGACAGACTCGTTACAGCATCCCAGAGGAACTGAAGCAGGGTTCTGTGGTAGGAAATATTGCCAAAGATCTGGGTTTGGGTTTAACAGACATTCATGATCGTAAGCTGCGTGTCGCTGCTGAGGCGGGTAAGCAGTATTTCACTGTGGACTCGGGGAAGGGTGAGCTGGTGGTGAACGACAGAATAGACAGAGAGGCTTTATGTGGACAAAGCGCCAGCTGCGTGTTGCCTCTGCAGATCGTCACAGAAAACCCACTACAACTTCATCGGATAGAAGTGGAAATACGAGATATTAATGATAATTCTCCGGTGTTTATTACCCAACAAAAGACTTTGAAAATAGCAGAATCTACCGTCGCAGGCGTCCGCTTTCCTCTAGAAATAGCAGAGGACCCAGATGTAGGTAGCAATACTGTTAAGTCTTACACTTTGAGTAAAAGCGAATGTTTTAGTATAACAGTTAGGAGGGTCAGCAGGTCCCAGAGCTAGTATTAGAAAAAATGCTTAGACAGAGAGAAGCAACATGTACATGAATTGCTGCTAACAGCATTAGACGGAGGCAACCCTGTTAAAAGTGGATCTATGAAAATTATAATTACAGTACACGATATTAATGACAATGTCCCACTTTTTAAAAAAACTCTCTATAACATAACTGTGCCTGAGAACAGCTTGTCCGGGTCAGTGCTCGTTAAGGTTGAAGCGACAGACGCGGATGAAGGCGCAAATGGAGAGGCTAAGTACGTATTTGCTGAACATACACCGCAGTCATTGTTGTCTATTTTTAATTTAAATGTAGACACCGGTGAAATGTCTCTAGCAGGACAGCTGGATTATGAACTGAATCCTGTGTATGAATTGCGAATAACTGCAAAAGACCAAGGGGTTCCTGAAATGGAAGGACATTGTCGTGTACAAGTACAAGTCATAGACATTAATGACAACGTCCCAGAAATCACACTTACCTCCACTCCGACTCCAGTTCGCGAGGACGCACCCAAAGGCACGGTAGTGGCTTTAATCAGTGCCAGGGACCTGGACTCAGGTGATAATGGAAAAGTAGTGTTAAAACTGTCAGGGGGCTCTCCATTTAGTCTGAAACCATCATTTTCTAATAATTATGCACTCGTTACTAGTGGCGCTTTAGACAGAGAGAATTTCTCAATGTACAGTGTAGACATTACAGCCACAGACTCGGGCTCTCCTCCTCTCTCCAGTAAGAAAACTATACCTGTCAGTATTTTAGATGTGAACGACAACCCACCAGCCTTCACTCAACCCTCATATAATGTGTATTTAAAAGAGAACGGGGTGCCTGGCTCTATACTGTACTCAGTGTCAGCCTCAGACCTGGATTTTGGGAGAAACGCTAAAGTATCTTATTCTATTCTGGACTCTAAAGTGCAGGACGTGTCAGTTTCGTCTTATGTCTACATTAACTCAGAGAACGGCAGCATCTACAGCATGCACTCGTTTGACTATGAGAAGCTCAAGGTGTTTCAGATCGTGGTCCAGGCCAAGGACCAGGGCTCTCCGAGTCTCAGCAGCAACGCCACGGTCCATGTTTTTATCCTGGACCAGAACGACAACGCCCCCGCTGTTATTTACCCCTCCTCCGCTGGCCTGGGCTCCCTCTCCCTCCAGAGGATGCCCCGCTCCGCTAAAGCGGGCCACCTGGTTACCAAGGTGACGGCCGTGGACGCGGACTCGGGCCATAACGCGTGGATCTCGTACAAAGTGGCGGAGGCCACAGACGCGTCTCTGTTCGGTGTGAACCAGTACACAGGGGAGGTGAGGACTAAACGCACTGTGTCCGAGCAGGACGACTCCTCCCAGAGGCTGCTCATAGAGATCAAGGACGACGGCGAACCGGTGCAGTCTGCCACCGTCACGGTGTCCATCCTGCTGGAGGACGGTCTGCACGAGCCCATCCTCGACATCAGGCACAAAGCAGCTGAGCCCGGTGGAAAAAATGGCCGCCTCGCGCTGTATTTGATCCTGTCTCTGGCCTCGGTGTCCATGCTGTCTGTGGTGACTTTTCTCATCTTAGCGGTGAAATGTGTGAGGAACAACAGGGGCAGCGCGAGCTGCTGCTTGAGACGCAGCGACTGTGATGATTACAAGAACCCCAACAGAAACCTGCAGATCCAGCTCAACACTGATGGACCTATAAAGTATGTGGAGGTCCTGGGGGGAGACATGATGTCTCAGAGCCAGTCGTTCAGGTCGTGTATGTCTCCATTGTCAGAGTACAGTGACTTTACTTTGATTAAGCCCAGCAGCACCTCTGACTTTAGGGAGGTCATCAGTGTCCTGGATGCTTCTCTGCCCGACAGCACGTGGACTTTTGAGAGTCAGCAGGTGAGCACGTAAGAGAAGTCATGAATTTGTATTATGTTTATGATGAAGTTATATTATACAATTATAGAGGCACACGTTTGTGTTAAATTTGTGGCGCTTTCAGCACCACAAAATTGAACAGCGACTCCCAGGCGGTGTTAGAGGTTGCATGCAGAGTTTACATAATCCAAGCAATACCATACTACAGCCACACTCCTTTTGATTCTCAGCTGTAGCCTTTACACAGTTATGTTTATGACGAGCGATATTTGAGATCTAGAAGTGACAAAGGGCAGAAATTGAAGAATGTTTTACAAGTGTTTTGTCTTGTGAAGTACATACTATCACAGAAAATTTGCTTTTTTGTTTCAGCGCCACATTCATGTACTTTGCCTTTTCAGCATTTGTTTACTAAAATAATCAATGTTGTGTACTTGCAGCTAAAACAATATTAGTTATGACTAAATATTTCACAATCTGTCATAAAAAAAATCAATAAAATAATAATAAATGTAGTTTTTAACAAAATTAAGTAATTGCTCTTTTAGTAAGTTGTTTTGCAATTTGTTATAACCGTTTTTAAAAAATACAATATAATGCCTGAGTAAACTTCTATTTTATTTTTATTCGTCTGTTCCAAGAATAATTTCAAACCGTTTTTGGCTCGGACAGAATACGCAAAGGTGCAATTGCAGTAGGAAGAATCAGTATGGTAAACCGTCTAAAACAGCTTACTCTGTGATTGGATAGCGGAGATAACTGCTGTGAGCCAATAGGATTGAGACATGTACAAAGAGATCTACTCCTCCGCAGTTCAGTGTTACAGCCATAATACGCGTCAGTGTTGCTCAGAGGAGAGAGGCGTTCCTCAGCATTTCTCTGCAATGTGAATATTCTTGTTTTTTGACGATATACCTGTCACTGGAACATACTTTTTTCAATGAAAGTGAATATGGGCTGACTATATCCACCAATACTGGAAGTGCGTTAACGCATCAGCAATGACAAAGAGGATGGGCTGTGGAGCTTGGGCATGGAGAGCGCTCTGGTGGCATCATTTCTTTCTTTTGTGGAGTATGATAGACGGACAGACTCGTTACAACATTCCAGAGGAACTGAAGCAGGGTTCTGTGGTAGGAAATATTGCCAAAGATCTGGGTTTGGGTTTAACAGACATTCATGACCGTAAGCTGCGTGTCGCTGCTGAGGGTGGTAAGCAGTATTTCACTGTGGACTCGGGGAAGGGTGAGCTGGTGGTGAACGACAGAATAGACAGAGAGGCTTTATGTGGACAAAGCGCCAGCTGCGTGTTGCCTCTGCAGGTCGTCACAGAAAACCCACTACAACTTCATCGGATAGAAGTGGAAATACGAGATATTAATGATAATTCTCCGGCGTTTATGATCCAGCAAAAGACTTTGAAAATAGCAGAACTGACTGCCACAGGCGTCCGCTTTCCTTTAGACACAGCCAAGGATCCAGATGTTGGCAGCAATTCATTAAAGTCTTACACTTTAAGTAAAAGCGATTGTTTTAGTCTGAAAATTAAAGAGTTGCCTGGTGGTCGACAGGTCCCGGAGCTGGTTTTGGAAAAGGTGCTTGACAGAGAGAAGCAAAGTGTACATGAATTGCTACTAACAGCATTAGATGGAGGCAACCCTGTTAAAAGTGGATCTATGAAAATTATAGTTACAGTACTCGATAATAATGACAATGCCCCAGTTTTAAAAAAATCTCTCTATAACATAACTGTACCTGAGAACAGCTTGTCAGGGTCAGTGCTCGTTAAGGTTGAAGCTACAGACGCGGATGAAGGCGCAAATGGAGAGGTTGAATACGCATTTGCTGAACACACACCGCAGTCATTATTGTCTCTTTTTCATCTAAATTCAGATACCGGTGAAATGTCTCTAGCAGGACAGCTGGATTATGAACTGAATCCTGTGTATGAATTGCAAATTACTGCAAAAGACCAAGGGGTTCCTGAAATGGAAGGACATTGTCGTGTACAAGTACAAGTCATAGACATTAATGACAACGTCCCAGAAATCATACTTACCTCCACTCCGACTCCAGTTCGCGAGGACGCACCCAAAGGCACGGTAGTGGCTTTAATCAGTGCCAGGGACCTGGACTCAGGTGATAATGGGAAAGTAGTGTTAAAACAATCAGGGGGCTCTCCATTTAGTCTGAAACCATCATTTTCTAATAATTATGCACTCGTTACTAGTGACGCTTTAGACAGAGAGAGTTTCTCAGTGTACAATGTAGAGATTACAGCCACAGACTCGGGCTCTCCTCCTCTCTCCAGTAAGAAAACTATACCTGTCAATATTTCAGATTTTAACGACAACCCACCAGTCTTCACTCAACCCTCATATAATGTGTATTTAAAAGAGAACGGGGTGCCTGGCTCTATACTGTACTCAGTGTCAGCCTCGGACCTGGATTTTGGGAGAAACGCTAAAGTATCGTACTCTATTCTGGACTCTAAAGTGCAGGACGTGTCAGTCTCGTCTTATGTCTACATTAACTCAGAGAACGGCAGCATCTACAGCATGCACTCGTTTGACTATGAGAAGCTCAAGGTGTTTCAGATCGTGGTCCAGGCCAAGGACCAGGGCTCTCCGAGTCTCAGCAGCAACGCCACGGTCCATGTTTTTATCCTGGACCAGAACGACAACGCCCCCGCTGTTATTTACCCCTCCTCCGCTGGCCTGGGCTCCCTCTCTCTCCAGAGGATGCCCCGCTCCGCTAAAGCGGGCCACCTGGTTACCAAGGTGACGGCCGTGGACGCGGACTCGGGCCATAACGCGTGGATCTCGTACAAAGTGGCGGAGGCCACAGACGCGTCTCTGTTCGGTGTGAACCAGTACACAGGGGAGGTTAGGACTAAACGCGCTGTGTCCGAGCAGGACGACTCCTCCCAGAGGCTGCTCATAGAGATCAAGGACGACGGCGAACCGGTGCAGTCCGCCACCGTCACAGTGTCCATCCTGCTGGAGGACGGTCTGCACGAGCCCATCCTGGACATCAGGCACAAAGCAGCGGAGTCGGGCGGGAAAAATGGCCGCCTCGCGCTGTATTTGATCCTGTCTCTGGCCTCGGTGTCCGTGCTGTCTGTGGTGACTTTTCTCATCTTAGCGGTGAAATGTGTGAGAAACAGGCAGGGGCAGCGCGAGCTGCTGCGTGAGACGCAGCGACTGTGATGATTACAAGAACCCCAACAGAAACCTGCAGATCCAGCTCAACACTGATGGACCTATAAAGTATGTGGAGGTCCTGGGGGGAGACATGATGTCTCAGAGCCAGTCGTTCAGGTCGTGTATGTCTCCAATGTCAGAGTACAGTGATTTCACTTTGATTAAGCCCAGCAGCACCTCTGACTTTAGGGAGGTCATCAGTGTCCTGGATGCATCTCTGCCCGACAGCACGTGGACTTTTGAGAGCCAACAGGTGAGCACGAGAGTAAAATAATAAAAAGCCAAACATTTTGTAGTGATCTGTAAATCTCTGAGCAGTGAACTTTCTTCTTATAGTGTCCTTTTTACTGCATGGTTTATTAGATTTCAGAACCACTGAAATGGACAGCGACTCTCCCCGTCTTTGAATATTTTTGTGTTTCTGGACTCCTTATGAAGAATCATGTTCGAAAAATCTTTAGTCAAATAACACCTATATTGTAAGCTATAAAAAAGCATTTAAACATATAATAACGTTTGTTAGAGCATCACTTCAGGGCTGTCATCTTTTTAAAATCATTTTAAACGTCTAAAGTTCCCAGTCTATTATGAGCATTTCAAAGAGTATTAAACAAGAGGTATGTTGTAGACTTATAAATAATATAACAATATATTTATAATTGTCTTTTTTTCTTACAAGTCTTTAGATTGTTTTTATGATCAAAGATTTTAGTTTTGGAACAGGCTGCTTCTATGCCTACATGTGACATGTGATTGGGTTGCGCTTGGTCAGATGGGTAAAAAAAAAAACGGCTTGCTTTCTCATTGGATATCGGCAATAGTTGCTGTGAGCCAATAGGATTGAGACATGTACAAAGAGATCTACTCCGTGCAGTTCAGTGTTTCAGCCATAATACGCATCAGTGTTGTTAAGTGCAGAGACGCGCTCTTCAGCAGTTGTCTGGAATGTGGATATTTTTGTTTTTTGAGGATTTACCTGTCACTGGAACATACTTTTTAGATGAAGGTGAATATGGGCTGCCTTTACCCATCAATACTGGGAGTGCTTTGACAAATCAGCAATGACAAAGAGGATGGGTTGTGGAGCTTGGGCATGGAGAGCTCTCTGGTGGAATCATTTCTTTCTTTTGTGGAGTATGATAGACGGACAGACTCGTTACAGCATCCCAGAGGAACTGAAGCAGGGGTCTGTGGTAGGAAATATTGCCAAAGATCTGGGTTTGGGTTTAACAGACATTCATGATCGTAAGCTGCGTGTCGCTGCTGAGGGTGGTAAGCAGTATTTCACTGTGGACTCGGGGAAGGGTGAGCTGGTGGTGAACGACAGAATAGACAGAGAGACTTTATGTGGACAAAGCGCCAGCTGCGTGTTGCCTCTGCAAATCGTCACGGAAAACCCACTACAACTTCATCGTATAGAAGTGGAAATACGAGATATTAATGATAATTCTCCGGTGTTTATAACCCAGCAAAAGACTTTGAAAATAGCAGAATCCACTGTCACGGGTGTCCGTTTTCCTTTAGAAATAGCAGAGGATCCAGATGTAGGTAGCAATACTGTTAAGTCTTACACTTTAAGTAAAAGCAAATGCTTTAGTCTAAAAATTAAGGAGGGTCAGCAGGTCCCAGAGCTGGTATTAGAGAAAATGCTTGACAGAGAGAAACAAAGTGTTCATGAGTTGCTACTAACAGCTTTAGACGGAGGAAATCCTGTTAAAACTGGATCAAAAAAAGTTACAGTCATTGTTCTTGACATCAACGACAATGTCCCCATTTTCAGAAAGCCAGTGTACAATGTGAGTGTATCTGAAAACAGCATACGAGGCATTGTTCTTGTAACAGTTGAAGCTACAGACGCAGATGAAGGCGCAAATGGAGAAGTTGAATTCGCATTTGCTGAACATACGCCCCAGACATTGTTGTCTATTTTAAAATTAAATTCGGATACTGGTGAAATGTCTCTAACGGGACAGTTAGATTATGAAATTATTACAGCGCATGAAATACACATTACCGCAAAAGACAAAGGGGTTCCCAAAATGGAAGGACATTGTCGTGTACAAGTACAAGTCATAGACATTAATGACAACGTCCCAGAAATCATACTTACCTCCACTCCTAAACCAGTGCGCGAGGACGCACCCAAAGGCACGGTAGTGGCTTTAATCAGTGCCAGGGACCTGGACTCAGGTGATAATGGGAAAGTAGTGTTAAAACTGTCAGGGGGCTCTCCATTTAGTCTGAAACCATCATTTTCTAATAATTATGCACTCGTTACTAGTGACGCTTTAGACAGAGAGACTTTCTCAGTGTACAATGTAGAGATTACAGCCACAGACTCGGGCTCTCCTCCTCTCTCCAGTAAGAAAACTATACCTGTCAGTATTTCAGATGTTAACGACAACCCACCAGTCTTCACTCAACCCTCATATAATGTGTATTTAAAAGAGAACGGGGTGCCTGGCTCGATACTGTACTCAGTGTCAGCCTCGGACCTAGATTTTGGAGAAAACGCTAAAGTATCGTACTCTATTCTGGACTCTAAAGTCTCGTCTTATGTCTACATTAACTCAGAGAACGGCAGCATCTACAGCATGCACTCGTTTGACTATGAGAAGCTCAAGGTGTTTCAGATCGTGGTCCAGGCCAAGGACCAGGGCTCTCCGAGTCTCAGCAGCAACGCCACGGTCCATGTTTTTATCCTGGACCAGAACGACAACGCCCCCGCTGTTATTTACCCCTCCTCCGCTGGCCTGGGCTCCCTCTCTCTCCAGAGGATGCCCCGCTCCGCTAAAGCGGGCCACCTGGTTACCAAGGTGACGGCCGTGGACGCGGACTCAGGCCATAACGCGTGGATCTCGTACAAAGTGGCGGAGGCCACAGACGCGTCTCTGTTCGGTGTGAACCAGTACACAGGGGAGGTGAGGACTAAACGCGCTGTGTCCGAGCAGGACGACTCCTCCCAGAGGCTGCTCATAGAGATCAAGGACGACGGAGAACCGGTGCAGTCCGCCACCGTCACGGTGTCCATCCTGCTGGAGGACGGTCTGCACGAGCCCATCCTGGACATCAGGCATAAAGCAGCTGAGCCTGGTGGGAAGAATGGCCGCCTCGCGCTGTATTTGATCCTGTCTCTGGCCTCGGTGTCCGTGCTGTCTGTGGTGACTTTTCTCATCTTAGCGGTGAAATGTGTGAGAAACAGGCAGGGGCAGCGCGAGCTGCTGCGTGAGACGCAGCGACTGTGATGATTACAAGAACCCCAACAGAAACCTGCAGATCCAGCTCAACACTGATGGACCTATAAAGTATGTGGAGGTCCTGGGGGGAGACATGATGTCTCAGAGCCAGTCGTTCAGGTCGTGTATGTCTCCAATGTCAGAGTACAGTGACTTCACTTTGATTAAGCCCAGCAGCACCTCTGACTTTAGGGAGGTCATCAGTGTCCTGGATGCGTCTCTGCCCGACAGCACGTGGACTTTTGAGAGTCAGCAGGTGAGCACGTAAGATAAGTAATGAATTTGTTATATGTTTAAAGATGAAGTTGTTTGACAGAATACAATCATAGAGGCACACATTTTTTTGAAATTGTGGCGGTTTCAGCACCACATAAATGAACAGCGAATCTTAGTTGCGGCAGATTTTATAGGCTACATGCAGAGTTTAAATAATTCAAGTAAAGCCTTACTACAGCTACACTCTTTTTGATTTTCAGCTGTATCTTTTACACAGTTATGTTTATGAAGAGCAACTCTGCAGATTTAGCAAGTGACAAAGTGCAGAAAATCAAGAATGTCCTATAAGTGTTTTACCTTGTGACTTGCTCTATCCCAGAGAATTTATCATTTTGTTTCAGCACTATGTTCATGGACAGCGCCTTTTCAGCGTGGGTTGTTAAAATAAATAAATGTTGTTGTTTGTTTGCAGCAAGGTTAATATTAGTCATTAGTAAACATTTCACAATCTGTCATAAATTTAAAAAAAAATGTAATCATTAAATTAGTAGTTAATTCCCTGTTCAATAAAAACAAGCATTTGCTCTTTTAGATAGTCGTTTTGTAGTGGCTTGATAGATAGATAGATAGATAGATAGATAGATAGATAGATAGATAGATAGATAGATAGATAGATAGATAGATAGATAGATAGATAGATAGATAGATAGATAGATAGATAGATAGATAGATTTTTTTTTATTCGCCTGTTCAGAGCATTTATTTAAATCGTCCTTGACGCAAACATAATACTGTAAGGTGGAATTGCAGTAGGAAGAATAAGAATGATATGCCGTGTAAACAGCTTGCTTTGTGATTGGATAGCAGCGATAACTGCTGTGGGCCAATAGGATTGAGACATGTACAAAGAGATCTACTCCTCCGCAGTTCAGTGTTACAGCCATAATACGCATCAGTGTTGTTCAGAGGAGAGAGGCGCTCCTCGGCATTTTTTTGCAATGTGGATTTTCTTGTTAATTTGAGGATATACCTGTCACTGGAACATACTTTTTTCAATGAAAGTGAATATGGGCTGACTATATCCACCAATACTGGAAGTGCGTTAACGCATCAGCAATGAGAATGGGTTGTGGAGCTTGGGCATGGAGAGCGCTCTGGTGGCATCATTTCTTTCTTTTGTGGAGTATGATAGACGGACAGACTCGTTACAGCATCCTAGAGGAACTGAAGCAGGGTTCTGTGGTAGGAAATATTGCCAAAGATCTGGGTTTGGGTTTACCAGACATTCATGACCGTAAGCTGCGTGTCGCTGCTGAGGGTGGTAAGCAGTATTTCACTGTGGACTCGGGGAAGGGTGAGCTGGTGGTGAACGACAGAATAGACAGAGAGACTTTATGTGGACAAAGCGCCAGCTGCGTGTTGCCTCTGCAAATCGTCACGGAAAACCCACTACAACTTCATCGTATAGAAGTGGAAATACGAGATATTAACGATAATTGTCCGGCGTTTACGACTCTGCAAAAGACTTTGAAAATAGCAGAATCTACTGTCGCAGGCGTCCGTTTTCCTTTGGCAACGGCACAGGATCCAGATGTTGGCAGTAATTCATTAAAGTCTTACACTTTAAGTAAAAGCGAATGTTTTAGTCTGAGAATGAAGCAGTTGCCTGGTGGGCGACAGGTCCCGGAGCTGGTTTTGGAAAATGTGCTTGACAGAGAGAAGCAAAATGTACATGAATTGCTGTTAACAGCATTAGACGGAGGCAATCCCTGTAAAAGTGGATCTATGAAAATTATAATTACAGTACTCGATATTAATGACAATATCCCACTTTTTAAAAAAAATCTCTATAACATAACTGTGCCTGAGAACAGCTTGCCAGGGTCAGTGCTCGTTAAGGTTGAAGCTACAGACGCGGATGAAGGCGCTAATGGAGAAGTTAAATATGCATTTGCTGAACATACACCGCAGTCATTGTTGTCTATTTTTTATTTAAATTTAGACACCGGTGAAATGTCTCTAACAGGACAGCTGGATTATGAACTGAATCCTGTGTATGAATTGCAAATTACTGCAAAAGACCAAGGGGTTCCTGAAATGGAAGGACATTGTCGTGTACAAGTACAAGTCATAGACATTAATGACAACGTACCAGAAATCATACTTACCTCCACTCCTAATCCAGTGCGCGAGGACGCACTCAAAGGCACGGTTAGTGGCTTTAATCAGTGCCAGGGACCTGGACTCAGGTGATAATGGAAAAGTAGTGTTAAAACTGTCAGGGGGCTCTCCATTTAGTCTTAAACCATCATTTTCTAATAATTATGCACTCGTTACTAGTGACGCTTTAGACAGAGAGAGTTTCTCAGTGTACAATGTAGAGATTACAGCCACAGACTCGGGCTCTCCTCCTCTCTCCAGTAAGAAAACTATACCTGTCAGTATTTCAGATGTGAACGACAACCCACCAGTCTTCACTCAACCCTCATATAATGTGTATTTAAAAGAGAACGGGGTGCCTGGCTCGATACTGTACTCAGTGTCAGCCTCGGACCTAGATTTTGGGGAAAACGCTAAAGTATCGTACTCTATTCTGGACTCTAAAGTGCAGGACGTGTCAGTCTCGTCTTATGTCTACATTAACTCAGAGAACGGCAGCATCTACAGCATGCACTCGTTTGACTATGAGAAGCTCAAGGTGTTTCAGATCGTGGTCCAGGCCAAGGACCAGGGCTCTCCGAGTCTCAGCAGCAACGCCACGGTCCATGTTTTTATCCTGGACCAGAACGACAACTCACCCGCTGTTATTTACCCCTCTTCCGCTGGCCTGGGCTCCCTCTCCCTCCAGAGGATGCCCCGCTCCGCTAAAGCGGGCCACCTGGTTACCAAGGTGACGGCCGTGGACGCGGACTCAGGCCATAACGCGTGGATCTCGTACAAAGTGGCGGAGGCCACAGACGCGTCTCTGTTCGGTGTGAACCAGTACACAGGGGAGGTGAGGACTAAACGCGCTGTGTCCGAGCAGGACGACTCCTCCCAGAGGCTGCTCATAGAGATCAAGGACGACGGAGAACCGGTGCAGTCCGCCACCGTCACAGTGTCCATCCTGCTGGAGGACGGTCTGCACGAGCCCATCCTGGACATCAGGCATAAAGCAGCTGAGCCTGGTGGGAAAAATGGCCGCCTCGCGCTGTATTTGATCCTGTCTCTGGCCTCGGTGTCCGTGCTGTCTGTGGTGACTTTTCTCATCTTAGCGGTGAAATGTGTGAGAAACGGCAGGGGCAGCGCGAGCTGCTGCGTGAGACGCAGCGACTGTGATGATTACAAGAACCCTAACAGAAACCTGCAGATCCAGCTCAACACTGATGGACCTATAAAGTATGTGGAGGTCCTGGGGGGAGACATGATGTCTCAGAGCCAGTCGTTCAGGTCGTGTATGTCTCCAATGTCAGAGTACAGTGACTTCACTTTGATTAAGCCCAGCAGCACCTCTGACTTTAGGGAGGTCATCAGTGTCCTGGATGCAGTCTCTGCCCGACAGCACGTGGACTTTTGAGAGTCAGCAGGTGAGCACGTAAGATAAGTCATGAATTTTGTATCATGTTTCATAGATGAAGTTATATTATACAATATAATATCAGGCACACAGTTTTGTTAAATTTGTGGCGCTTTCAGCACCACAAAATTGAACAGCGACTCCCGGGCGGTGTTAGAGGCTACATGCAGAGTTTACATAATCCAAGCAATACCATACTACAACCGCGCTCCTTTTGATTCTCAGCTGTAGCCTTTACACAGTTATGTTTATGAAGAAGCGACTTTTGAGATTTAGAACTGACAAAGGGCAGAAATTGAAAAATGTCTTACAAGTGCTTTATCCTTTGAACTACAGACTGTTACAGCGAATTTGCCTTTTTTGTTTCAGCACCAGGTTCATGTACTTTGCCTTTTCAGCATTTGTTTAATAAAATAATAAATGTAGTTTACTTGCAGCTATATAAATGTTATGACTAAACAGTTCACATTTTGTCAATAAAAAATCAATAAAAATAATCAATACTGTGTTTAACAACAACAGGCAATTGCTCTTTTAAGTAAGTCGTTTTGTTATTTGTTTTTACCGTTTTTAAATAATAAAATACAGTGGCTTAGTAAACTTCTATTTTCTTTTTTTGTCACCTGTTCAAAGCAATAATTCAAACCGTTTTTGGCTCAAATAGAATACGCCAAGGTGCAATTGCAGTAAGAAGAATAAGAATGATATACCGTCTAAAACAGCTACTCTGTGATTGGATAGCGGAGATAACTGCTGTGAGCCAATAGGATTGAGACATGTACAAAGAGATCTACTCCTCCGCAGTTCAGTGTTACAGCCATAATAAGCGTCAGTGTTGTTCAGAGGAGAGAGGCGCTCCTCAGCAGTTCTCTAGAATGTGGATATTCTTATTTTTTGAGGATATACCTGTCACTGGAACATACTTTTCAATGAAAGTGACTATGGGCTGACTATATCCACCAATACTGGGAGTGCTTTAACGCATCAGCAATGACAAAGAGGATGGGTTGTGGAGCTTGGGCATGGAGAGCGCTCTGGTGGCATAATTTCTTTCTTTTGTGGAGTATGATAGACGGACAGACTCAGTTACAGCATCCCAGAGGAACTGAAGCAGGGTTCTGTGGTAGGAAATATTGCCAAAGATCTGGGTTTGGGTTTCACAGACATTCATGATCATAAGCTGCGTGCTGATTCTGAGAGTGGTAAGCAGTATTTCACTGTGGACTCGGGGAAGGGTGAGCTGGTGGTGAACGACAGAATAGACAGAGAGGCTTTATGTGGACAAAGCGCCAGTTGTGTTATACCTTTAGAGGTTGTAACAGAAAACCCATTACAGATACATAGAGTAGAGGTTGAAATAAGAGACATAAATGATAATATTCCAGTCTTTTCACTAGACGAACAATCTATAAAAATTGCAGAATCAACTGCTCCAGGAGTGCGCTTTCCTTTAGAACCAGCGCAGGATCTGGATATCGGTGCTAATTCAGTTAGGTCTTACATGTTACGAAAAGATGATTGTTTTGGTTTAAGAATTAAAGACCTGTCTGGTAATAGAAAGGTCCCGGAGTTAGTTCTGGAGAAATCACTTGACAGAGAGAAGCAGAGTGTACATGAATTACTACTGACAGCTTTAGACGGGGGAAATCCTGTGAAAACGGGAACTACAAAAATTACTGTTAATGTACTCGACATTAATGACAATGTGCCTGTTTTCAAAAGGCCCTTGTACAATGTGACTATACCTGAGAACAGCGTGTCTGGCTCCATGCTCGTTCAAGTTGACGCTACAGACGCAGATGAAGGTGTGAACGGAGAGATGAAATACTCATTTGCTAAACACACGCCGCAGTTGATGTTGTCTTTGTTTAGTTTAGATTCGGTAACGGGTGAAATCTACTTATTGGGGCAATTAGATTATGAAAATACTACAGTGTATGAGGTTAGTGTAATTGCCAAGGACAACGGCGTCCCTGCAATGGAAGGACATTGTCGTGTACAGATAGCGCTCGTAGACGTTAATGATAACACTCCAGAGATTGTACTGGCATCTGATCCTAGTGCAGTGCGCGAGGACGCACCTAAAGGCACTGTAGTTGCTTTGGTCAAAGCACGAGACATTGACTCAGGTGATAACGGAAAAGTTACGATACAGCTCACTAATGGGTCTCCTTTTAGTCTGAAACCATCATTTTCTAACAATTATGCACTCGTTACTAGTGGCGCTTTAGACAGAGAGAGTTTCTCAGTGTACAATGTAGAGATTACAGCCACAGACTCGGGCTCTCCTCCTCTCTCCAGTAAGAAAACTATACCTGTCAGTATTTCAGATGTGAACGACAACCCACCAGTCTTCACTCAACCCTCATATAATGTGTATTTAAAAGAGAACGGGGTGCCTGGCTCTATACTGTACTCAGTGTCAGCCTCGGACCTAGATTTTGGGGAAAACGCTAAAGTATCGTACTCTATTCTGGACTCTAAAGTGCAGGACGTGTCAGTCTCGTCTTATGTCTACATTAACTCAGAGAACGGCAGCATCTACAGCATGCACTCGTTTGACTATGAGAAGCTCAAGGTGTTTCAGATCGTGGTCCAGGCCAAGGACCAGGGCTCTCCGAGTCTCAGCAGCAACGCCACGGTCCATGTTTTTATCCTGGACCAGAACGACAACGCCCCCGCTGTTATTTACCCCTCCTCCGCTGGCCTGGGCTCCCTCTCTCTCCAGAGGATGCCCCGCTCCGCTAAAGCGGGCCACCTGGTTACCAAGGTGACGGCCGTGGACGCGGACTCGGGCCATAACGCGTGGATCTCGTACAAAGTGGCGGAGGCCACAGACGCGTCTCTGTTCGGTGTGAACCAGTACACAGGGGAGGTGAGGACTAAACGCGCTGTGTCCGAGCAGGACGACTCCTCCCAGAGGCTGCTCATAGAGATCAAGGACGATGGCGAACCGGTGCAGTCCGCCACCGTCACAGTGTCCATCCTGCTGGAGGACGGTCTGCACGAGCCCATCCTGGACATCAGGCACAAAGCAGCTGAGCCCGGTGGGAAAAATGGCCGCCTCGCGCTGTATTTGATCCTGTCTCTGGCCTCGGTGTCCGTGCTGTCTGTGGTGACTTTTCTCATCTTAGCGGTGAAATGTGTGAGAAACAGCAGTGGCAGCGCGAGCTGCTGCGTGAGACGCAGCGACTGTGATGATTACAAGAACCCCAACAGAAACCTGCAGATCCAGCTCAACACTGATGGACCTATAAAGTATGTGGAGGTCCTGGGGGGAGACATGATGTCTCAGAGCCAGTCGTTCAGGTCGTGTATGTCTCCAATGTCGGAGTACAGTGACTTCACTTTGATTAAGCCCAGCAGCACCTCTGACTTTAGGGAGGTCATCAGTGTCCTGGATGCATCTCTGCCCGACAGCACGTGGACTTTTGAGAGCCAGCAGGTGAGGAAAAGTCGCTAATTTTGAAAATATGTTAGTAAATTTCAAATCTATATCAGTTAACATAAATTCTCAATTACTGCAGTGAGACAGTAGCCTCATTGCAGTAATTAAAACACTGCAGTGTTGCGTTCTTCATTTCAGCACCACATCTCTGGACAGCGACTTGTCACTTGCTGCTGTTTTGGACGTTTCTGAGGACATGAGTACTACTGCTTTGCATACTCAAAAATTTGCTTTAATGAAAAAAAATGCGTTTATATCACGTAGTTGTGATGTCTAGTAGGCTGCACAACATATAGCCTATTATATATATTTCTAATTTTAAGTCGTTATTTTAAAGAAAGACAAATTGCCTTTTATTTTGACATTTTGTCAAAATGAAAGTTCTTATTTTCCCTGCATTTTTTATTTGGTATGCCAATTAATTATTTTTCCTTAATGTAATGCACTGTTTGCTGATAGGTAATATGTTTTATCTGTAGTATGTTATCAGCTCTTTAATCGTTTTGTGTTAGAACTGGTGTGTTTTGGTGGCGCTGCTTTGGCTCTTTTCCTTGATTGTGAGTGGTGGATGCTCTCAGCCAATAGCATTCACGACTGTACAAAGAGATCTTACTCTCTTCCCCATACAGCCTCAGCACCAATCCACAAAGCAAAGACTGTGGTGGAAGGAAGTAGACGATGTTTTCGGATTTTTTTGTTGACCAATGCTCATTTTGGATTTAAATTACGATGGATTTTTTATTTTGAGTTCAAATATCTGTGTCTCTATTGCGGAACGATGTATTTTACCGAATAGGAGGGGACAAAGAAAATGGAGTTCATAGACTGGAGATGGCAATTCCTGTGGTGGTATTATTTTTTTCATTTGTGGAGTACTGCATTAGGACAGACTCGTTACAGCATCCCAGAGGAACTTAAGCAAGGGTCTGTGATTGGAAATCTAGCCAAGGATCTGGGTTTGGGATTATCTGAGATTTTTGAGCGCAAATTGCGCGTCGCCTCTGAAATGGAAAAGCGGTATTTCGCTGTGGATACGGGGAAGGGTGAGCTGGTGGTGAACGACAGAATAGACAGAGAGGCTTTGTGTGGACAGGGTCCAAGCTGTATTTTACCTCTGCAGGTAGTCATTGAGGATCCTTTACAGTTGCACAGAATTGAGGTTGAAATACGGGATATTAATGACAATTCCCCTAGTTTTATTTCAAACATATCATCATTGAAAATACCTGAAGTGGTTATAGTTGGCTCACGCTTTCCTTTGCAAAGCGCAGAGGATCCCGATGTTGGCATCAATTCCCTCAAGTCATACACTCTCAGTAAAAATGAATGTTGTTCACTTAAATCAAAAGAAATGAGTGGCGGTAAAACCGTGCCAGAACTAGTTATAGACAAACCTCTAGATCGAGAGAAAACTCCTATTCACAAAATATTAATAACAGCGTTGGATGGAGGTAATCCTGTCAGGTCTGGTACCTCTCAAATTATTATAAACGTGGTAGATACAAATGATAATGCCCCGGTGTTTGAAAAAAATAACTACCGAGTGTCACTTGATGAAAGCGCTATAAGTGGGGCTGTTATTATCAGACCTAAGGCGACAGATGCAGATGAAGGTGTAAACAGTGAAATGGAATTCTCTTTTGGTTCCCGGACACCAGCATCTGTATTAACAATATTTGACATTGACCCCTTAACTGGTGAAATCACACTAAAAGGACAGTTAGATTATGAGACAACCGAATCATATGACATTGATATAACCGCAAAAGATAAAGGCTCTCCAGAGTTAGAAGGACACTGCGCTGTTCACATTGACATTATTGATGTCAATGATAACGCGCCTGAAATAGTCCTTACTTCTCAGCCAAAGCCGGTGCGTGAGGATGCACCAGGTGGTACTGTTGTAGCTTTGATTAGTGCAAGAGATCTGGATTCTGGTGACAATGGAAAAGTAATATTATCCCTTCCCAAAGGGACGCCTTTCTCCCTTCAACCCTCATATTCCAACAGTTATGCCCTAATAACAGCTGGCACGTTAGATAGAGAGTCAGTCCCAGATTATAAAATAGAAATAATAGCCACAGACTCGGGCTCTCCTCCTCTCTCCAGTAAGAAAACTATACCTGTCAGTATTTTAGATGTGAACGACAACCCACCTGCCTTCACTCGACCCTTATATAATGTGTATTTAAAAGAGAACGGGGTGCCTGGCTCTATACTGTACTTCAGTTTCAGCCTCGGACCTGGATTTTGGGGAAAACGCTAAAGTATCGTACTCTATTCTGGACTCTAAAGTGCAGGACGTGTCAGTCTCGTCTTATGTCTACATTAACTCAGAGAACGGCAGCATCTACAGCATGCACTCGTTTGACTATGAGAAGCTCAAGGTGTTTCAGATCGTGGTCCAGGCCAAGGACCAGGGCTCTCCGAGTCTCAGCAGCAACGCCACGGTCCATGTTTTTATCCTGGACCAGAACGACAACGCCCCCGCTGTTATTTACCCCTCCTCCGCTGGCCTGGGCTCCCTCTCCCTCCAGAGGATGCCCCGCTCCGCTAAAGCGGGCCACCTGGTTACCAAGGTGACGGCCGTGGACGCGGACTCGGGCCATAACGCGTGGATCTCGTACAAAGTGGCGGAGGCCACAGACGCGTCTCTGTTCGGTGTGAACCAGTACACAGGGGAGGTGAGGACTAAACGCGCTGTGTCCGAGCAGGACGACTCCTCCCAGAGGCTGCTAATAGAGATCAAGGACGACGGCGAACCGGTGCAGTCCTGCCACCGTCACGGTGTCCATCCTGCTGGAGGACGGTCTGCACGAGCCCATCCTGGACATCAGGCACAAAGCAGCTGAGCCCGGTGGGAAGAATGGTCGCCTCGCGCTGTATTTGATCCTGTCTCTGGCCTCGGTGTCCGTGCTGTCTGTGGTGACTTTTCTCATCTTAGCGGTGAAATGTGTGAGGAACAGCTAGGGGCAGCGCGAGCTGCTGCGTGAGACGCAGCGACTGTGATGATTACAAGAACCCCAACAGAAACCTGCAGATCCAGCTCAACACTGATGGACCTATAAAGTATGTGGAGGTCCTGGGGGGAGACATGATGTCTCAGAGCCAGTCGTTCAGGTCGTGTATGTCTCCAATGTCAGAGTACAGTGACTTCACTTTGATAAAGCCCAGCAGCACCTCTGACTTTAGGGAGGTCATCAGTGTCCTGGATGCGTCTCTGCCTGATAGTACCTGGACCTTTGAGAGTCAGCAGGTGAGCGCATGCCAATAACAAGTTGTTCGTGCACATCTGTTGCCATTTTACCACTTACCTTGCAAATTGTTTTTAGTTTTGTAGTTAAGTCATAACGTGCCCGTTGTAGGCTATATAAAATACTTTTGTGAATCAGTTTAAAATCTAATTTTGAAAATGATGCCATCGTGTGGACACACAATAATTGCAGCCGTGTAGGTCTGTTGTTTAGCATAATCTAAAGTTGTAACTCTTGTGTAGAAGAGTGATGTTTTATCATTTGTAACTTTGTAAAAAATTTTGTAAAATACATTTCATTTTCTGAATCCCATTTAAGCAATTTTTAGTCTCTTAAGAACTTTAAGAAACAAAGATGAAAATTGTAGTGACCCTACTCTGCCCCTGTGTGCGTGCTGCTGTGGGAGTGTGTGTTTGAGGAAGCTCAGCCCAGTTTTCCAAAGAGAGGAGAAGGCCTCTGTGGCATTTCCCCGCCCATGTGAGCTGTGAGGCGCTGGAGGAGTTTCGGAGGTAGACATGCTTGAATGTTCGAGTACTTTTTTCCCTAAAGAAGTCCGCGATGATTACTTTATTACTTTTTAAAACAAATTGTCCTGGTGTATGGTGCCGTCCGTTTAAGTTGGAATATAAAAATGCTGCGGTGAAAGAAGTCCGAAACTTTTTCCTTTCGCCGCGGGAGCGCAGCATAATGGACTCGAAGCAGAGGAAGCGCTGCGGAGGAGAGGGGCCGCTGCTGAGCCTTTGCTTCTATCTGACCTGCCTCTGCTCTGCCTCCGCTCAGTTCAGCTATTCCGTCTCGGAAGAACTAAGTCCGGGCTCTGTCGTTGGGAATATAGCGAAAGATTTGGGTCTTACGGCCCAGCGGATTGTTCAGAGAAATTTGCGAGTTGTCGCGGACTCTTCTACACAATATTTTGAGGTAAAACAAGCAACTGGCGACCTGGTGATAAAGCAAAAAATTGACAGGGAACAACTTTGCGAGTTAAGTTCAGCGTGTTCACTGCCTATTCAAATACTTTTGGATGATCCTTTAGAAATTCAACGCGTGGTGGTGGACATTTTGGATGTAAATGACAACGCACCGCACTTTACAACCACAAACATCTCTTTGGAAATCTCAGAGGCGGCTTCACCGGGTACGAGGTTTCGTTTGGAAAGTGCACACGATCCTGACGTGGGTACCAATTCGTTACGCACGTACCATCTTGCAGCCAATGACTTATTTAATTTAAATGTTGAAACAAAAAGTGACGGCAGTAAATTTCCAGAGTTGGTGGTGAATAAACCTCTGGACAGAGAGACGCAAGGCCTCGTTCCGCCTGTTGCTCACAGCTGTGGATGGGGGTCAGCCGGAAAAATCTGGCTCAACCCTTTTACTTATTAAAATCTTGGATGTAAATGACAATGCGCCCGTCTTTGACGAGCCAGTAAAGAAAGTGACACTTTCAGAGAATGTGGCAGTGGGCACTTTAGTTACAAAACTGAACGCAACTGACTCGGACTCGGGTCACAACGGAGAGATATCATTTCTGTTCAGTAAATACACACCTGATCGTGTTGTCAAACTTTTCAGTGTGGATGCTAAAACTGGGGAAATCCGCGTTAAAGGCGATGTGGATTATGAGAAAGCCACTTCTTATCACATCACAATACAGGCACGAGATGGCGGATCCCCTGCTATGGAGGGCTCCTGTAACGTCATAGTGGATATTATTGATGTCAATGACAACCCTCCTGAGGTGACATTGACATCCCTGACCAGTCCAATTAGAGAAGATGCAGCCCCAGATACTGTCATAGCTCTCTTAAGCGCCAGAGATCTAGACTCTGGTCCCAATGGAGAGGTGACAGTAACTGTGCAGCCAGGTTTACCTTTCAAACTTGAGGCAGCTTTTGGTACACATTACAGACTGACCACAGCCCGAGCCCTGGACCGTGAGATTGTACCAGAGTATACAGTAGTTATTAAGGCTACTGACGCCGGATCCCCACCATTGTCATCACAAATCACGTTTGTGGTCAAACTGTCTGATGTGAATGACAATGCCCCTAGATTCTCCCAGACGTCATATTCTGTGGACATACCAGAAAACAATGCCCCTAGTGCCCCCATCACCACTGTACTGGCCACTGACCCGGACCAAGGGGACAATGCCCAGATCTCCTACTCCATCCTCCCTTCCATGGTTCAGGGATCACCCATCTCATCCTATGTCTACATTAACCCTGAAAGTGGCCATATCTTTAGCATGCGCTCTCTGGATTATGAACAACTGAATGCTTTCCGTATTGAGGTGCAAGCCCAGGATGCTGGGGTGCCCCAGCGGACAGCCAATGTCACTGTGCATGTGTTTGTGGTGGATGTCAATGACAACGCTCCAGTGCTTGTACACCCCTCATATCCACAAGAAAATGGCCTGCAGCTCACTGTGCCCCCATCTGCAGGCCCAGGTTACCTCATCAATAAACTGGTAGCTGTAGATGCAGACAGTGGGCATAATGCATGGTTGTTCTACTCCATTGCACCTGGGCTAAATGTGGGTATGTTTCGCATTGCAGCCCACAGTGGTGAACTGCGCACAGCCCATAAATGGGCTGAAGAGGAGGCAGGTTCATCTTATCACATTACAGTCATCATCCAGGATAACGGTGACCCACCCAGGTCTACATCTGTCAACATCACAGTAACTGTTGACGAGAAGAGCCCAGTCAATGATGCTCCAGTGATCCCACGCCACAAACCCTTCTATCACCACACTGGGATGCCAAACATCACCTTGTACCTAATAATTTCTCTGGCCTGTGTGTCAGGAGTGTCTTTCATCACATTTGTGGTGCTTATGGTGCGCTGTCTGAGGCATCGGAGCCCAGGATTGGGCGGCTCTGACTGCTGCTGCTTTGGCCACAGATCCAGCCGCTACCATCAGAGACCTAGCAAAGACTTGCACTTGCAGCTAAATACAGATGGACCCATACGGTACATGGAGGTGGTGGGGGGACCCCAGGAGCCTCACACACGCACTTACAGACCCTGCTACTCCACCTTATCCAGCAGAAGTGACTTTGTATTTATGAAGACACCCATGCTGAGTCACAACAACACACTCAACATGACTCTCAGCAGGCAGCACCTTATGAACTCTATCAGTGAGGTGAGCGGCTTTGGGAGGGAAAACAACAGCATTGCATCAGTCGCATATTTGTTAATGTTACTATTTAATGAAACTGTGAATGTTAAGGGTCATTCTTGCACTTAGATTCTTATTAAAGCTGTTATATAAATCATTATCATATAGGCAGCTGTTGCGTTGCCCCTCAAAAAGGACAAAGCAACATAAAAAGAAAAGGTTTAAGAGTGGTCAAAGAAAAACAGAAAACAGGAATTTGCTGGGTCTGAGGCTTGACCCCTGACTTCCTGTTGCCCTCTGAACTCTTTGTTTTTTATTCCAATACATCAAAGCAGCTCTTTTCCTGGCAGTGCAGTACCTTACTCCTGTTTGTATGATGCAAAGGAAACACATAAATATGGCGTGAGGGTTCATATACTGACATTGATTTTTATAAGTTTGACAGTGACAGCAGTGACATCAGTGGTACCTCTGTGTTTTACCATCAATCACGCAATAGTTTTGTGTTTAAGTAATTTCACTTTGTAGTACAATTACAGCATGTTTTGTTTATACCCTAGTGACTCACTCTTAGTGACTAAAAGCCAAGCAGAATTAGGGTGGCCTTAAGGTCAGCAATGTACCATCTGTGTCTCTACTCTGGTGACACGTGTGCAACTCAAACAACAGTGCACAAGAGAAATAGACGAATAGATACAACAAAAAAGGCTGGCTTTACACATGACACAGTGACAGACTGCTGGGTATATGTGCTTTTAGTGAGCATGTGTGTACAAGGCGCTGTGCAAAAGGAAGTGTATTCTCTCTTGCTTTTCCTCTTTGCTTTCCTGGCATCTCTGTTCAACGTGGTATTCTTTAAAAAAGTGTATTAAAATTGTCAGTAGAAGTGGATGTGCCATCTAATGGCAGTGTTATCAGTTCCTGCAGTATCTTAATGTGAAAGATATACAGTTTTTAGCACACTGATGTGATGTGTGACAGTCAGCATGGTGTTGTTTGGGAAAAGTGTTGTTGACTCATAGGGTTAAGAGACGTGCAACATTTCCATAAAGTGCTGCTAGTAGTTGCTTTCCATGTGAAAGTTTTTATAGATTCAGAGTCTTATTGTTGTTGAAAGTATTTTAAGAGTGGAAACAGCATGGAGGAGTAAGGTTGGAGTCTTCGGGTGGTCATGCTATGTGTGCTCTGCAGATTATCAGACATTCATTCATTTATTTTCTACCGCTTTTTCACGTTAGGAGCCAGTAACCCAGTAACTTTGGGCCTTAGGCGGGGTACACCCTGGACAGGGGCCAGCTTGTCGCAGGGCTTACACAGAGACGAACACAGACAGACAACCATTCACTCTCACATTCACTCACTAGGGGCAATTTTAGAGTCACCAATTCACCTAACACCTGGACAGTGGGAGGAGAGAGAACTCACGGTAGCACGGGGAGAACATGCAGACTCCACCCAGAGAGATCGTGTGATGGTGTGTTGGTCGGCCTGGGGCTTGAACCCACAATCTCCTTGGCGAGAGGCGAGAACACTAACCACCGTGCCCCCCAATTATCAGACAAACTTCCTTTTTTACCATCACTATAACTTTGTTTTTGCATGTGTGTTTTCAAGTAGTGTTTTTCAAAGACACATTACATTTGGCAGGGTTTGCTTACATTGTTGTCTGATGAAAGCAAAGCCTGAAAAGAAAATGTGTCCATTACATGACGACACTCATGCTGTAAGGTAACCAGATGTACCATCTTTCTAAAGGATGACACAGGTTGAAACAGGTGCATACACTAAGGAGGCCCATCTGTTTTTAAAAGTTGTTTAAGGTTATATTGGGTGGTATGTCCACTATAGATATCTGGTGATAAAATATCCATCTATCTATAGCAAAGTATCCTACAGAAGAAACCACAAAGGGTTATCTACCTTTAGCGTGAAGTGAGAGGTTGTGTTGAGCCCATGCTTTAGTCCATTACACTGTTTCTCATGCCTAGTGGGATCTGACCATAGATACCACCAGTGTGTGTGTTTGTCAGTGTGTCACACAGTTGGAATGTTGGGCCTCTGTGTGGAGGTCTGCTCTTCTTCCTCTGCTCACAAAATGTATTTGCATGTCTTTACCAAAGCTACTACAGCTCTCTATTCAGACTGTAATTTTTTCAGTTTTTCTCTAATCTAACCAGATATGGAATGTAGGTAGATAACTTTTACTCAAGTGCAATTTAAAAAATACTTTCTGAATACATTTTCTACAACACACTTTTACTTGAATTAATATTTAAGAGGGAAAAAAGTACTTTTAGTGATGCATCCTTTCTCTCTAGAATATCTAAATAAGTAAAAGTTGTTTGTTTTGTTTTTTACTTCAGTGGCAAAGTGGGTAAAAGTGACCACAGTAGTAATAGCAGTGGTAGTAGTGGTTCTTGCCCATATAGTACTACACTGCAAAAAAATCAATATCGACATTAGTTAAAATGACTTGAATTCAGATTATAATTCTTGATTCGAGCTATTTTCACTAGATTACTAGATAGTCAAATAATCTAGCCTAATAAGTAAATAAATCCAAGTCTAATGAAAATTACTCGAATCAAGATTAATAATCTGAATTCAAGTAATTTTAACAAATGTAGATATTGATTTATTGCATTGCAGTAGTAATATCACTAATAGCATTCATAGTAGTAGTTGGAGAATTAGTAGCAGTTTAGTAGTAGAACAAATAGTTAAGTTGCAATTGTACTTTATTTGAGTAATAATATTCTTAAGTAGCAGTGCTTTTACTCGAGTACAGATTTTGAGTACTTCTTCCACCATCTAATGCACCAACACTGTCTTTTATCTCACAATACAATGGTTGTTATGATTACACATTTGTGAACTGTGTACTTTCACCGTTTGTTTACACACTTGTATGTTAATTGTACGAACTTTAGTCACACTTGTTCCCCGCTTTATATGCTTAGTCTGTATGTGGTGAGGCCTTTTATGTAGTGGTCTTCTGCCTCAACCCACCACTCCATCTGTAGGAACAGGTCTTTTAATAATGCAGCATATCATCACACTGGCCTCTCTCTCCAGGGAGCTTTTGTGTCGATTAGGGGGCAGAATCTGGAGCCAAGCCAAGGCTCTATTTACTGCATGGGTGCACAACAAGTGAGCCTGAGCGAGTGAGAGAGTGGAAGAGATGGGAAAGATGCACTGAGGTGGACAGTGAGGCAGAGATGGACAACAGGGCTATGGGCTTCGAGACATAAATAGAGAGAAGCAGAGACATTTAGGTGTGGCATGAGAGATGGTAAAGCAATGCTGTTTTACAAGCTTTCAGTGATCTCCCTAAAGCCTTAGTGTCAAAATAGATACACTACTCTCTCAATGGTGCATTTGGAGCTTTTTATAAGCTTTGGTGCAAAATGACTTAAAATGCTGGATAAGATATTTTGTAATAAGAGAATTTGTGGTAACACTATAGAATAACACAACCATTAAGCAGTAATAAAGCCTTAATAAGTATTTAAATAACAATATTTTAATGAAACAGTTTATAGATCCTGAATTACCACTGATGTTAATATTTTTTTACACATGAGCTTTATTACTTAATAATTAAACATTAATAACAATGTTCATAACTTAATGGTGTTTATAAATGTTGAAGTCATTCTTTTTTATTAATCGATTAACTGGTTAATAATCCTTAACTAATAGTTAATAGTGTGAGTTATTCTGAAGTGTTACCAAATTTATTTCAGATACCTATCTACTTTAGGTCCTTACAGCCATACACTTAATCTTAATTATTTATGATTGCCTTTTCTCTTTAGGCTGCATCTTTTAGGCTGAGTTTGAATGTGTGTTTATATTTGCAGTTATTGTAGTCTTTATTATAAGTTTTGAGCTCTTTATGTATGTACTTTGTTACGCAGTAAGTATTACTCTCCTTTAAAAACATACAATTCCTCAAAGACTACACTACAACAATCATCACTTACACATTCACATTACATCTTTTACTGTTGTTTTAGACTAACTAAGCACTGGTTAATGTTGCATTTTTTGCTTTATTTGCAGCAAAAGCCCCCCAACAATGACTGGCGCTTTACACAGGGACAGAGACCAGGACCTAGTGGGTAAGTAAGCTGGCACACACACACATTATATATACATATAACGTCAAAGGCACAACATGATCAGCATGGCAGTGGCAAAAGACAATATGAGCGGATGATGAATTAGGTCATAGCATTATCTTCATCTTGCATTTATAGCCCTGTTTTGTTGCACAGAAAGAGCATCTGTGCCTGTCTCTAGGCTGCTCTATAAAATGGCTGCCACAACTCCCCTCCCCCCTCCTCCTGTTCTCTCCGCACTGTGAGCGTGTGCACCATCACTCAGTACTGATGAGGGACAGCGAGCAAAGCCAGAAGGGGGATGGGAGCATCTATTCACCCTTCTCTTTCCTCCCTATCATCTGAGAGCTCCTCCTGGTTGTCTAATGTTTGATCAGTGTTGTTATAGTGAGTGTCTGTATAGCTCATGAAGATTGTTTCCCTATCGAATAGGATGTAATCATAACAGTTTTCATAGTAGTGATTACACAATACATTGCAGGCTTCCAGGCAGCACAGTTAAGGATTCTTAATGAGATCTACTGTATCTGCTGTGAAAACAAGCACTACAGAGCCACCGTAAAATTATAATTAAAATACAAGCCACCAGTTACATCTATATTTGTATTTATAAATTAAACTAAAATTATAAAAAGTGAATGTGATTAGATGTCAAATCAAATATTCAAATCCGTAGCATTTCTTTCGAACTGTATAACCTGTTGTGTTTTTAGTCCCCACATGCCATACGGTACACAAATTCGATGGACGCCGAAGAGTGGGACAAGGTATTCATATAGAAATAGAACATTGTGCGGTCACTCTATAGCCCTAGTAGCTGATCACTGTCATGTTTTGGCGAAGGTTTGATATTTTACAGCTGCTAAGGCCAGAGAGTGACTCCTTTTTTTATAGTGCACTGCAGTCGAGTGCTGTGCTGTGTGTAGATGTTTCTAACCCATAGCTTCTTTTAGCTTCCCCTGACGGTTTGATGGGGTTTGTCAATCAATGTGCATAGGCCACAATGCCTGCTGTGGCATAGAAAGGATTGTGACAGTTTTGATTTTGCGTGCAGTGTTTTGTAGACCTGCTATGCCTTGTATGTGTGCTATAGTCACTACAGTCTGAGAGCTCTGTTTCCGCTCCCTCCAGACGATTGGCTGAACATAAAGTGTTGCCTTGGATGTATGTCTGTGAGGATGGCCGTTCAGCATCACAGCATAACACATTTACATGGATTACATAAGCTAAAAAATATTTACAAGTATGGGATTAGATAGACTACAACACAAACTCTCCAAAAAGTTGTCAAAAGGAAGCATTTCTATAGCTAGAGTTGTTTAAACATTAAAGAAACAGTTGTCTTTGGCTAACCAATGTAATGCTCTGGACAACATCAGAGTCCACACAGGAAGTGATAATACTGACCATGGAAGTGCTTAACACTACCACATGATTGGAGAGGAACAAATTACAGTTTTCCTCAAGAGAAGCAGTACTTTATACCTCAAGACACCAAATAGCTTATTTTCTTTTACTGATCAGACTCTAATCCACGCTGTCTGTTGTTGGTGTCTGGCACAGGATGTGTCTCTGGCACCAAAATTAAAATGTTTGGCTGAGACTTTTTTTTTCTTTTTTACAAGAGAGCTCTTTGTCCTAGAATTTTTTTTCACTTTCCCTGGTTTTATTCTTTGCTTTGTGTTATTATTCAAACAAACTAATTTGTTCAAGTTGTCTCATTTTTATAAAGCGATCCTGTATTTTATGTTGTACTTATTGAGTCATGTTCAGTATTAAGTGTAGATGCCTGTTGAGGCCTGACAGACTGCATTTGTTGTTGGATATAAAAATAGTCAATCACACACACTGTACATAGAGATGGGTAAATATTAGTGAATGAAATAAAATCCAGGCTAGTAACCTTGCTCTCATATGCTCTACTAACTGCTTTTTACTTAGAAACTTTACCCATAACTTGAATGTGATTTGTTTTAGTTAGTCTTCAAGTTAAGACTTTCAACATTTAAGGGCTTTATTATGAGGTTAAGAGGTTTTTGTTTTTATGTATTTATGTATATTGTTACTTGACCCCTGTATGTCACAGCTTCGAAATGAAAAAAGGTGTGTGCATAGATTTCAGGTCTTTGAAGTTGATTGTTGCCCAGATGTAAGTGTTTAGTGCTTGCTGGGCGCTGTGTGTGAGACTATCCAGACAGTTATTTTCCCCACAGGTGGGTTATTAAATATTTAAGCAGACAAGATGCATCTAGGTCTAGGTCACATCAGAGAGAGTGAGGCAGTGTTTTCATGTGTCCCTGTGTAAAGTAAACACGCTTGCTACTGCCTCCACACCTGTGTGTTTCTAAATGCATCTTTGCTTGAGACACAACCTTTTCAGTAAACATTAGATCCCTGGTCTGTTTGCAGGTTTTTCTCGAGTTGTGTATTTCTCTGTGAGCTTTGTCATTAAAATTATTGACTGTGTGAAACGCCAACCCTCAAAGCAGGCAGCTAAACACACACTTTAACACTGTACGAAGCAAACAAGTTAGTTACAGTTGTTTTGTCTTCGCTTTTCAGGGCGACTGGAGGACCCGAGGTAGCCATGGGAACAGGTCCTTGGCCCCAGCCCCCGACCGAAGCTGAGCAGCTCCAGGCCCTGATGGCTGCAGCCAACGGTGAGTCCTGTACCATCTCTCAGCTCAGTTAGACTGTGTGGGCTGAGTTATGTTTGGGTAGAGGCTTTTAGCCAAGTTCACTCATTGATAAAACTCTGAATCCAAGTGAAATATTTAGATGTGAAAGACACAGAGACTGGGTCACCTCCACCTACCTGCTGTTCCCTTAAATAAGTGCAAAGGCTTGTTGAATTCAATAACAAGACGAAGGTGCCTGTTGTTAGTGGACACATTGATCACAAGCTCTAGTGATTGTTATGTAATATGTAACCTTTAGGCTTCTGCAGGTTGAAACTGTCACACTGCAGTGACTTACACAAGGGTACACATAAATGACTTGTGTTTTGAGCATAAAAATACAACATACAGGTTGCTCTCTGGCCGGAAGACTGACATAATTGAAAATAGGTGAAGGACACACTGTAATGGACTCATTGTTTCCACTGTTATTTTAACACTTAACATGCTCATGCCCTCTCCTTGTCGGACACTGCTCCGGATGTGATGAGGAATATGTTCCATGGATGCGAAAAGGGTCACAGACTGCCCTTAACCTGTATACCCCTGAAACAGGATGGCCGGTTAGCTGTGCAGCAAATACTGAATTTTGTACCTCTTCACTAATTCATACAGAAGCAAAGAGGCTTTAAATATTCATATTTAATATAGAGCACAGAATATAGCCAAGGCCATGCTCACGTGTTTGTGTTTTCATGTGGACTGGAGAGATGGGGGAGGGAGCATTGTGTCTCTGCATTGCAGGGGCTGCAGCAGACTTATGAGCAGAGCTGCTGTGTCATGCGCACAAGCACTCAGGACAGGAGTGATAGAGGAATGCTGGAGAAACACCAGCGTTTTTCCAGAACCACATGTTTATTAGTTTAGCCTAGTCCTTTTATTTCTTCTCTGCCTTTATTTCTAAGAAGCTGCCTGTATAAAATCTGAAGTTCAGAATATGTAGTTTTTCTTTACTAAATGAAAAAAATTACATCTTGTAGAACTTAGGAAGGAACAGTGAACAGATGTTTGCGTCTCATTTGAAGTGTCTCCAGTCACTTATGAATTCCATAGGCTGAAGCTTATGAGAGACTTTGATTAAAGATCTTAGATTCAGTACCATGTTTTCAATAATCCTCTCACTTAGAATGGATGAGTCAGTCTTAGCAAACCTGGAGATTTATCAACACGGCCAAAACTGACCCACTACACTTATAAAGGCTGCTCCCAATGTGTTATACAATGTAACAGGAAGTAACAGTGCATTCATTGCTTAGTCCATTGGTGTCTAACCAGTTTCATGTGTCTTTCCTGCCCCCCATCTTCTTCACTCCCCTTCCCCCGCTCTGTCTCTCTTCCCACCAGAAGTGAGTGAGGCCACGGCGACTTTGGGCCCAGGCACCATGGGCTTGAGCACCCGCTACAGCCCCCAGTTCACCCTGCAGCACGTGCCTGACTACCGGCAGAACGTGTACATCCCGGGCAGCACTGCCACGCTCACCTCCAACCCCCAGCAGCAGCAGGCCACCGCCCAGCAGGCTACCCAGCAGGCTCTGCCCCCTCCTCAAGCCTCAGCCCAGCCAGAGCCCCCCAAGGCCGCCCAGACCCCTGCCTCCAAGAAGAAGTCCACTAAAAAGGAGAAGAAGTAGAGCTGGACAAAGCGATGCCATTAGCCCAATTTGATCTTTTGAGAATGCAGCCCCTTATACCCATCCACTTTGTATCTCACTGCCCCATGATGGAGGAGGTTCACATGTTTACCAAATCATGCTGTGCTGGAGGTCTTGTGTTGCTCATGTAATGTTTGTCAGTAGATATTCTTGGCAGGGTATAGGGGGTTGTTACGATTAAACCTTTTATTTTGGAAATATCCAGAGATTCAGTTTAAGGAACCTTCCTGGAATGACAAGACTAGTATATACATGTGTTGTATTCAGAGATGAAATGTTTGTTGGATTTATTCTGCTATTTCCATGATGTGGAAAGCTCGCTCTTGTAAAGTAGTTGCCATTCATTAGATTCTTCTATAGGCTTGGCTGGACGGGAGCTTTAAGGGGCTCCTGTGGATATGACAGGTATTACAAACTCTATTGCATGCTCTTTGAGGTTCAAACCACATATACTAGTTAGTGTTGCAAACTATGCATTGCAAAAGCAAAATAAGGGGGCCTTCCAAATCTATTCCCCCCTCCAATCGCAGGTCAACAGAATGCACATGTAGCATTTACTTGACACAAATGTACTTTTGTAATCATAGTTTAAAAAGATAAGATTTTGATATTTTTATGACCTGAGCATGCACCCAGAAGGGGGCTGACAGAGGGCTGGGCAGCGCCATGTAATTGAGTCACTGAGGAGTGCTGTCCCGTGCAGGTGGGATGACATCTGGTCTAACACCTCCAGATGGATGCTGGCATGTCCTGCTGCCATGTCCCCGGCCTTCCTCCTCCCTCTTCTGTCCACACCCAGCTTGTGCCCCCACTCACTTACTACCCCATTTTGAGAGCCAAATGATGGAAAATGCACTGTTGTTTTTGGAAATTTATTATGTATGGGCTAGTACTCACTTTACTTACTAGGGAAACACATAGATGTGGTTAAACTTAAGTGCATAGGAGTTTCTAGACACCTCATAGGCTGTTAGGACATAATAGCCTCACTCCCTCACTACCCTGAAGTGCTGAAGAAATGTCTTGATGTGACAAGCTTCTCTTTGGGAAATTCAATAGCATAGAGGAGGTGTTTGTACAAGATATGAAGTCTTTACTTTGCTGTTCATCTGTCTGTCAGACAGGTCATGACAGGAGCTAGTACACTGGCTGAAGGAAGACTGATTTTTATTGGGGGTGGGGCTCTAACCACTGAATGTACAGCGGATCCACTGTTGACCCCCTGAACTAAATTCAATACTAATACTAAACATTGACCTAGGTAGTGGTCAAAAGAGCCAAGCACAGCTGTAACTGCAGTAGACCACAAACCACTGCAAAGTCTCCTTCAAAACATCCCAGTCATGTGTACTACTCACCATGCCCCTCGTCCTCTGTCCCGGTCTGCGCGGCTCTCCCCACTGTAAATATCACACAGTTCTATGTTGATGGTATGAGCCACTTTGTAAAGTAGGGACCACGTCTAACATTTACAAAAGATAAGTCCCCCTCCACAAGGCGTGGCTTACCACTGGAATGTGTTGCATTTTGTTTTTCAAGAAAATTAAGAAAACCACTGATTAAAAAAAATAAAAAATCTAAGATGTTCTTCAACAGTTTGTGTTGCAATGTAGTAACTAAGCACCATGAAAGCCAACTAACACTTCAGTGTAAATAAACCAATAAAGAGAACTTTAGATAAGTAAATCAAGTGACACACGTAGACTAGTTAACTTGTGATATGTGTTGAGCATATTTTTGTGTTTCATTTTTTCTCTGTACAACCTTTTATCACCCAGAAAAAAAGAGAAAACAAAAAATATGGAAAATTTCTATCCTTCTGTAACCTCTTAATGTTCTTTTGCTGTGATTTTCTCTTGTGCATTTGTGAAAGAATGCCTCTCATTCTCTTTCTGTCCATATGAACAAATTATAAATATTATATATGTGTACGTCCGTCCGCTGCTGAATTAATACTGCTCTATCCTGCTGTATTATCTTTCTTATCAAATGCTTAGCCCTAATGCTTTACCCCTGTGTTACTTTTATTTTTATGCTAATATTTATATTGCTGTTTTATTTTCTCTTAAACACTGACATTTCAAATAAAAAGAATCTTAAATCATTTTAACTGTATCTGTTTGTTCTAACGTTTTTCTATGTGTTTGGGTTTTTGCTTCTAAACAAGCAGTGAATCAATACTGCCTTGACTAAAGCTATCCAAAGCTAATATGACAGACTAGGGCAAAATAGCCTCCACTTGTATATTTTTTATAGCAGACTAAACTATTACTATGTCTTGTTCTGTCTGTTGCCCATAGATTCATAAGCACATTTTTGAAATTTTAGAAAATGGTCCTTAGATATGTGGAAAGATACTTATGTTTTTACATAGAATCCAGAGAATTGCTGTGTTACTGGGTCCAATGTAGAAACAGTGCTCAAGGTTCACATATTTAATTATTAGCATGCATATATAAAAATGACCTAATTTAAAGATAGGTGTTAGTTATAAATCCCAGTTGGTTTCCAGTTAGCTGTCTCTTCTGGGGCTATGGCCTCTAGCTCCAGCTCTTTGTGCCTTTTACCAGGTCTTACACAATAGCGTGCAGCCTATAAATAGCCTATCACACGTCATTAACCAAAACAAAAGCGATGCAGATGTTGGAGGGGAGGGACAAGGGACCAAAGCTGGGTGCATGAAGCGACACTGTAAGTTCCGGTAAATTTTCATTGCTGGGCATTAATGTTTTAATTGTTAGCAAAAGCTTACTTGACACAGTGGACGTTATTATAGAACAAATATGAACAAATAAATCTATAGTCGGGTTATTTTGGTGTAATTATGTTGCATATAAGATAATGCAATGTTTTAAAAATATATTTTGATGGTATGATCTATTTTTTTCTATCAGCATTTTTACACCAAACACACAGATGCAAAATGGCTGTCTGCGCCTTCTCTCATTTACTTATCTGGTTGCCATAGTAACTGTCAGCTGGAGCCTTTCTCTTCATTGCAGATGTTAGTGCGGCTGTGATTGGCTGAGCTACAGGTTTGACTCAAAATGTGATCATGATCAAAAATGTTGATTGAGATGCTAGCAATACTCGTGCAGGAAAAACAGATGTACCCACAGTTAGAAAGACCAAAGACTCTGTACTGTCTACAATTCAAAGATGTTTTATTGACAAATTAATACAGGTAACAAGTACAAGGCATACAGGGGAATCAAAATGCTGTTTCTGTGCTCTCATATCAGTGCTATGAACATACAATAAAAATAAAATAATCAGTGTAAAAATACGTAAGTCGTAAATACAAAAAGTACAATATTCTAATAAGCCAGCCACAATTGGTCAAAGGCCAGCATAGTCTTTGCGCCAGTCTCAAGCTTGTATAAATGGAGATGGTTGTGTCAGGAAGGGTACTGCACACTTCATGAGGCAGATGATTTAGCAAATACCAACAGCAGCAGTTGTCTTCACCAGTCGAACACATGAAGAGGTGCATGCAGGTTTTATTCATTCATCAAGTGTTAAAATAGCCCCAGAGTTGGTTTCTCAGCTGATGTTTGTGACTCACTGTCCCCCATGTGTCATCTATTTCCCTGAAGGGAGTCCCGACAGAACGGACAGATTGTCCTTTTATTGCCTCCTTTAAACCCCCCGCCCTCTCTGGCTTAATTAAGCGCATTCCCACTGATTATACACACAGAGACACACAAAGCTGAGCACAAAAGTGAGACACACACTTGGACACAAAACTTCAAATGTATGGCAGGGTTGTCCAAGGAGCCCGAGACACAGCACAGTGGAACTCCACAATGGGCGCCTGTGTGCTGTAATAGCATTAGTGGGACAGAGAGGACAAAAGTAAAGAGGAGCCGGCACGTCCACATCCTGACACATGGGCTGCAAAGACATGTGACTCACACATTTTTACTCAATCAGGCAGAAAGACTATACAATATAAAAGTTCAAGTGGATTTGAAAGCTGCAGTGCACTATGTCTCATTTCAAGTCATTAAAGATGGCACAGATGCCACAGTGAAGCATTTCTGAGCTGTCCAAGCACAAGTAGTCGAAAATAAAATAGTTACTAATTCAAAATTAAAAAATATATAGTATGTAGCCCAGTCTAAAATAAACACAACTGTAATATTATAGTATTATTATGGTAGTTTTTTACAGATTAAAAAAAAAGCTAAACACTAATTTATTGTTGTTAGTATTATAAAAAACAGTAATTTCAAATATTTTTAGGTGGAGGCATCGCCATTAAAAAAACTTCATAAATAAGTCTAAAAAGGTGAAAGCTGATAACTGCTGTTTTTCCTGTTTATCATTCATTCATAGGTCTATCCTGGGTAAGTGCCAGCTTGTTGCAGGGCTGACACAGAGACATACAGTACTGTACAATCACTCTAACGTTCATTCACTCGGGGCAATTTAGAGTCACCAGTTCACCTGACACATACATGTCTTTGAACGATGGGAGGAAGCCGGCGAGAACTCACAGTAACACGGGGAGTACATGCAGACTCCACACAAAGAGATCGTTGTTTTGGCTGGCCCAAGAATTGGAAGGCGCGAACACTAACCACTCTGCCACCGTGCTCCCAACCTGTTTCTCTGCACTATTCAAAAATACTTTGTACTTTTATTACTCTCTGTAGTAAGATGTCAGTGGAGGTTTTCAGTCATCCAGGTCATCACATTTAGCAATTTACCAGGGGGCATCTTATACATGATATTACAGTTTTGTTGATTTTCTTTATAATTGGGTTGCTTTAGTAATAATAACTTTTAAAATCTCTCAATCTTCAGTCCCTCCCTTTTTTTCCATCCAGTATCCTATTTCAAGCCTGTGGAGGATCCTTTATCCTGCAGCAGGAAGTGATGTCAGAGGAAGCTGGTTCCCGCGTCTTTTACTCTTTTTTACGTCTCACGTCATTTTGTCAGGAAACACCCCCTCATCCTGTTCTACTCACTTCCTCCCCTCTCTCCTTCCCTGCCCCCTTTCTTCCTCTGTCCTGCAGCTGTTTTGGGCCAGCACATGTCACGGACAGAGCACAGCTTTATCTGGACTTTACAGGGAAATAAAATGCATTCAGTCACAACCGCGCTCCACTTCAATCTGTGTGACTCACTAACTGGATAAAAGCCAGAGAGAAGAAGTTTGTGAGTGCACTACTACAACCAAATGTGTTTTTGTAGGGCTGTTGCTCATAAAATATTAATTGTATAGTAGTTTCATTTAATATACACCAATCAGGCATAAGAGTATGGCCACTGTTATGTGAAGTGAATAACACAGATTATGGGATTTATTAGGCGGCAAGTGAACAAAATTTGTTTGTTAGAAGCAAGAAAAATGGGCAAGCAGAAGAGTTTTACAAAGGCCAGAGCATCTCTAAAACTGCAGCTCTTGTGGGGTGTTCCCAGTCTGCAGTGGTCAGTATCTATCAAAAGGAAAGAACAGTGAACCAGCGACCAACCGTGATGCACAAAGAGAGCAAAGGCTGGCCCTTGTGGTTCAATCTTATAGCTTAAATTGCTGAGAATTTTAATACACAGAGCATGTTTGTAGGGCTGCATTTAGAGAGGTGATCTTAACACATAAGATTATTACCACCAATAATGGGCATGTGGTCATAATGTTATGTCTGACTGGTGAAGGACATTAATGCATGCAGAGAAATAACTGTTGAGAAGAAAAGAAATGGTATAAATAACAGACAACTCCTACATTTAAGGCAGTGTTTATGTTAATTTATCCAGAAAGGTTAACGGTGTTTATAATTGAAATAGAGTGTATAGCTTTCCATAGTATGGTAAAGTAACTTGTGGCTCAGAGAATCCTAAAGTCCTAATCCTAAAAGTCACAAAAGGCCTGATTTAGGGATACACACAGTAATGTATTGCCCACTGTCTTCTTGGCTAAATTAGAGAGATGGAGCCTACAAAAAATGTGGAAAAACAACACAATGCTGTCTTTGAAAGGACTCCCCTCTTTTCCTGGGCGTCTGAAAAGCCCTGCTCTCCCCATCTCTCTGTCTGCCAAGATCTGCCCTCCTGTTTTCTCAGCTGCATGGACAGAGACGGAGGGAGTCTGAGGCACTAAGGAGAGAGAGGAAGATGATTCCTCAGGTTAAAGGTCTGAGTCTTTGTAAAGGAAAAGCCTGGGGGGTCACATGCTCCACTACCATTACTACTGCTACTACTGCTACTACATCTACCACTACTACTGCTACTGTTGTTGCTTCTTCTACTCAATTTAATTTTATTTTATTTACTAGGCCCAATATCAAAACAGCTGTTGCCTCAAATGGCTGCACAGAAAAACAGACAAATAGGCAAACATTGTACAAGTCAAGTCCTTAGATCCTCCATTGGGATAACAGCCATAGGAAAAACAGAAACTACTACTACTACTACTTCCAATACTACCTACTTTCCACCATTGATTATTACAGGGCTGTCATTTACCAACTTAATGAGATAAAACAGTGTGTTTTAAGGGGATAAAGCTCGTCCATCTGCTGCAGTGTAGTTTTAGGGCATCCCTGACCCCCACTACCACATTATCTAAGTACTTCAAACTGTTGAGTAGATCCCCAATCCCTAAAATACTAAATACCCCCTCCCCCGCTGCCCCTGCTAATGCCACTCCAACAACAGTGCACACGGTTTAAGACATTTCACCACCGCCGTCGTTGTCATGGAAACCTTAAGTTCCTCATCTGGAATTAGTGCAACATCAAGAGTTAACACAGAGGCGCAGTTAGCCTGGTGCTCCGCGAGGAACATCTTCACCTTATCCCTGGACTGTGTGTGTTTTCAGAGTAGAAAGCACATGATCAGACACTGAGGCACGTCCGCAACCCAGCGTCATGGCGACAGGTGTAGCCACAGAAATGTCGCAGCTGCTCCACGGATATTTCAGGCTAATAAGCGTGCAGCATAAAGCCAGTACTCTGATCAGCACACCCTGATACCAAGAAGATCGCTAGAAATGTACCAACCACAGTCTTCACACAGATAAGGTCACCCAGTTGGTGTCACAGTAAATATCAGGAGGGTTATGGTTAGTGCATAATGATGCATTGGTAACTTTCCAGTTAAATCAGTTGCATTGGTCAGCTTGTTCTTGTGTATAACTGGAGAAATGACAGTATATCTAGGCTTGTAATTATTGATAACAAGCTCTTGCCCATGAAGTATATAGTGCATAATCAAACCAGAAGCACTTGGAGAGCGCAGACCTCCGCCAAGGCATTACAGTTCCACCCAGAGTGGTCCAGATCCACAAACATATTTTGATTAATTTGTTTCCAGCAAATTTTAATCCCTTGTCCACAAAAATTTTAACTTAGCAGGTTAATTGAGTTATGCTGCCATTAGGAATAATTGCTTTATCGACCAATGATAAGGAATCTTGTAAATATTCCTTCATCAACACCAAACACTTATTTTTATTTTTTTCGTCCCATATATGTCCTTTTTTGAAAATTATATCAAAATGTATACTTTCTGACTTGTTAAAAGACAAACAAACCAACAGCTCAAAAACAGATTAAAATAGAGAGCTACTGGTAGCCACAAAACCAATGATGCTCATGGAAAGGGTCACAGTTTATGAAGAAAACAAGGCCCAAGCACTGGCTCCTTGTTTTCTAAACCAATAGCTCAGTTGGAAGGCAGCACATCTACAAAAAGACTACAGCTTGCCTCGCATCCTGATTTGAATAATTTTTCAAATATCTCTCCCCAATGATTTCCTGTCACTTCTAATAAAGCCGAAAGCTTCCCAAAAAATCACACACACACAAAAAAAAAAACATTGACATTGCAGTCATGTTAACTGTGAAATTTATTTGATGATTTATTACACAGCCTTACTCTAAACCACCAAAATATATCTTGTTGAGGGCTTATAGATGGTAACTTTGAGCAAACCAGTGGCCAAATTCCTGTGGTGACCAGAAAAATGCAAAGCGGGTGGAGTTATAAATCAAATTTGTTAAAACTATAGAAGCGGAGAATCTCAAGTGAACACACAAAAAATTTCAATATATGAGAAGGCTGCATATTTGTAAAGCATTAGGGAGTAATAGCAGGCCTCACAAGCTTTATTAATAAACAGGGGAATGATGGGAACATTTTGAGTTGTATGGGACGTCCCAGCTGCGGTCTGAATGTCAACAGGGCTGATGGTGGGGGCCTGTGGGACACGTGTTAAACGCATTAAGCATGGAGACTCAGGCACTCACCAAAACACAGGCCAGAGTTCAGAGCGGCGAAGGAAATACTCAAATGAATCTAGTCAAAAATAGCGTAGAGCCAGTTTTAAACTGCTAACTACAAATCTGCATGAATAATCAAAGCTGGTATGTTGACAACAGGCAGCGGAAACAACAGTAGTAGAGGATTAATTATAAAATGCTGCATGACGTTAAGAGAGAGGAGAGAGGAGGGGGGATATGCAAAGACAAGCTCCAGTGCCCCTAGTTTACTGCTCTCATGGCTTGGCACACTTCTTTTTTTTTTTATCCATTTTATGTCTTTCTTCATCCTCTCCCACCATCTATTATGCATTTCTGTCAGCATACCAAAGTCTTTCCTTGCAAAATCCTTTCATCCCCCTCCCAGCCCTGCTCTATTATTGTCCTCACATCCATTTCCTTGCTCCTAACCCAGATATCTGCACTCTCCACAAAATGAAGGCAGCCTCACCCCGCCTTTTCCTCCATATGCCATCCAAATCTTTTTTTCTTTCCTTGGTGTTGACCTTACAGTGCTGTTTCTTGTTCTCAGGTGGAGGTGCATAAAGCAGACTCTGCCACTGTCCATAAAGCTCAAATATTCATATGTTGATGCTGCGCCGAGCAACAACACATGATGTCGGCTGGCGACAGACACCCAGTTTCCATGGCAACCTCCTCCATCCGCTCCCCCTTCAACATGGAGGGAAAAAAACACACATTGGGGGTGAGGCACAAAATGGAGAAGTGGTGGGAAAATGAAAAGTATTGCCCATAACAGTTCCTTTACATCGCCTGTATTTATAATGTGCACAGATTTATGTATTTTATTATTGGGAATATTGTGTGAAAATGTTGATTTGTAGGAACATGTGACAAAAAAGCATTTTGATACCCTGGTCCGTATACCACAGTATCTTTGATAATACTTTATAATAACTACACACTCATAGGCATTACAAAAGCAAAACACCTAATCATACTTCAGTCCTGTAAAACAATAAAAAATGATGAACAACTATCGGTAATGTGTTTAGTATTATTGCTGACCCTTTTGTTTGCCACAGTGAATTATTCGCAAGGTTAATTTGGCAAATGTTTACAACAAATGCCCTCAACCAGCCACAAACTGTGACTGGAGAATTTGATGTCCCATGATTTGATGATTTGTAGATTTGATCTCATGTGGACTCAAGTGTTTACTCAATAATTCAATGTTAATAATTTTTCTATTAAAGCTTTATTGCTGCTGAGTGCTTCTCAGCAAGAAGGTTATGGGTTTACTCCTCAAGCCGGAAAACACAGAATCTCTCTGAGTGGAGCCTGCATGTCCATTCCATGTTTGTGGGTACTCCAGCTTCTTACCACCATCCCAAGACGGGTGTGTTTTAGGTGAACTGGTGTACCTACATTTTCCGCAAATCTGAGTAGTGAATGAATGTGAGTCAGTTTATGTATCTGTGTTAGCCCTGTGACTAACTGTGATTATTTTACTTGAATATTTTGTCATTATGAGTTAAAAAAAAAAAAAAAAGATCTATAAGCATCATAATAATAGTTTGCTGCTTTTGAGTGCTATATTAAACATTCATTGAGAGTGAACAAAGAAATAACTTGGAATGCATTTGGAGATGAGTAAACATTGTCTTTTCAGCACAAAGAAGCAGCCAGCCTGAGGACTGTAAGCTGCTTATTCTAATACAGCAGTACAATGGCCCTTAATACCAGCATGTTTCACCAACCACATACTGTACATGTTGGTAACAGAGATCCTAATGCAGACCACTGTCCTGATGGTGCACTGACCTTACTGTCACTGTTCCCCTCTGCAGAAACACATCACTGCAGCAGGGTTTAATGGAGCACAGAGTGTCCTTTACCATGGTGATGCTGCTTACGGACCACCAGTCACTATGTTTACAAGCTTGATCTTTTCTGTCTGACACCACCTTATTCCAGTCACTGTTCTTTGTTCTTCATTGTTCTCTATTTCAGTTCAGATTAATTTCTCTTTGTTGTTCATCCTATCACAGTTTTAGTGTTTATTCCACGTGTTTTTCTTGATGGAGCATGTAAGAAGCAGATCTCAGACAAAAGGGGGGGGGGGGGGGGGGGTTAAGGAAATTCAGGCATAGCTGCTGATTTTTTTGCTAGCAGGAGGTATGTGTAACCATGGTTACCGAGCTTAAGGGTGATGTCATTGCCTCTAATAGGTGTTTTGTGATGGTGAGAGTATTCTTTTTTTTTTTTTTGTGGGGGGGGTCGGTGTGGCTCAGCATTTCATTGTCTCACATCAGGAGAAAATGGCCACCGTCAGCTTCATTTATTGATTATTGATTATTCTCACCTTCAGCACCATTACACTGCACCCTTTTCTGTAGCTTCAGGCCTTCTACTTAATCAATGCCACTTCCATTACATGCAAAAAAATAGTTAGTTCTGTAGAAGATTCTTGTAAAAATAAACTAAACTAATGGATAACTACACTATGATCAGGTGTTGGAAATACTCTGTACCTTATATTTATTTTTAACACAGTCCCATGTTTTGAAGTGCATTATGTAAAAGGCTGTATTCCCATGCATGCAGTAAATGTTATTGTAAATGTGGGACTTCTCGTCACCCCAGATTCAAGATGTGATTCAGATGTGTTCAAATGGGGTCATATCTATTGTAGGACACACATTGATTAAAGCATGCATGTATGCCCCCAGCACACACAACCCCCAGATTTTATAGCCCCCCAAGGAAATGAGACCAGAATGAGTTAATATGGGTCAATTGACATCTCTGGATGTCTGTCGATGTGTGTGGACACATGGGGGACATGAAGGAGGGTTAGGAGCAGTTGTTTACAGACATTATTTGATTCTTGTTTTTTTTAATACACAGATATATAGTGCATGGAGTAACTATCATTCACTGGCACATATAAATACATACAGTACAAAGTGAAATCATAGAGGGGCGTAGGGTTAGACACTCGTGACCAGAGCCTGACTGGTCCAGACAGACAAACAGCCCTAGGGTTTGAACATGGAGACACACATCACTTTAACTTCTTCACATCAGTTTATCCTCACCGGGTCATCCCAGTTTTCAGGACCTAGATTTGATTTTAGCAGTTTATTTGGGATGAATGTGCTATGTATTTGCATCACATTTATGCTTTTGCAGTATATCATATACAGTCATAATTTACATTTTGTTTTCATAAATGTTAAATTCTCTTTTACAAAGTCAGACAGTGCTTAATATTAGCAATGATGAATAATGACTACATCAGATGATCGGCAAATGGCAAATAATTTAATGTAATATAATCCAATGATTCCCAACTGCTGGGTCTGGGCCTAAAAGTTGGTTAATTCAGAAAAGGACCATCAGAGTTAGGAGGTTGATTTCAATGTTCAGCAAATTTGCAGCTCAAAATATTGTTTTAATTTAATGAAATGGCGAAAGTTGTTTGGAAAAACATGTGGCATAGAGATTGTAAATCATTTAGAAAAATAACATGTCAGTAATTCAGTATAAGGTAACTTGTTCTACTGTTTGAAGTTATGTGTACTACCACATTACTATGCATAACTACTTAAACACAGCAGTTACTAGAGTAAATGTCACTGTAACTGTTTAAATAAGGTCTGGTCAAGCAAATAGCTCCAAATATCATCAGACAGATAAGTGAGAACTGACAGACAGAGGCAGGTGAGAATGCAAACCCTAACACCAGTGCATTGACACATTGTCACAGGCATCAACAGCAAGAGCAATGTCTGCTCATATGCAAAACCTGTGTGAATTATGATGCTGCCTTTCCCAATAAATAAACTATTGATTTCTCTCCCACTAGTGTTCATTGTGTGAAGTTTTTCTGACTGGAGGACTGAGACTGCCATGCATTTGTGTAATTGACCCTGGGCTTGTTAATATTCTGTTTGCATCAGGCTCCAGAGCAAAGCAGACAGACCCTCCTCTTTCTCAGTCTCCCTCACATTCAGGGAAATTCACCCCTAGAGACTCATGATGGATTAAAATACAGAAAATATGTAAAAATTTAAAATTTAGTGTATTATTAACTGACTCATCGAGAAAAAGCATACCAAGGGAAGGAAGATGTTCCCAAAATCTGTACTTGAGTAAAAGTACTGTTACTTGAAATCAATATTACTCAAGTAAAAGTACTGAGGGTAAATGGTACTTCACTTCACAACTATAGTACTATTACTAGTGCTACTATTACTACTACTACTACACTGCTATAACGCCAATTACTGCTATTACTGCCCACTCTTCCACAGAAGTCAAAGTACATATTGTTACCTACCTCACCCCCACTCCCCTGTCTGGATGAAGCCCACTTGCTGCATCCTTACAGACCTGATCTATGATCCTATAGATGAGCTAATGCACTAATGCACAGTCCTAGACACATTTTGCCTGTCCGTCCTGGGAGAGGATCTTTCCTTCAGTATGGGCTTCATTAGGTTTCTTCTTTTTTTTCCCACAGCTGGGTTTTTGTTGGAGTTTTTACCGAGAAGCAGGGTCTAAGGACAGGAGTGCCCTGGGTCTATTTAGTTTAGTGTAGTTATTGTTTGTGTTGATTGTGTGTGAAGTCTGATTGTGTGTTTATGTTTGTGTTTGTGAAGCCCTTTGAGGCGACTTTTGTTGTGGTACTGGGCTATACAAATAAAACTGAATTGAATTGAATTCTTGAGTAACAATATCCAGTTACTGTCCACCTCTGAGTGCTACCTAAATATGACAAGGACAAAAAAGGTTTGAATGTTTTGAACCAGCTGTACACTGTGATTTAAATAATGTAGTTGCCTTTTCAAAGCTCCTTCTGCTTTGTAATGGCTTTAATTCTTGATAAGTATTCACATCTGATGCACATGCACTCATCAAACACATCAAAGCATTTTTATGACAAAGACGACATCCGTATGCTTCCAACATGTTAACTCTTATTTCAGACCTTCACTAAGTTTTTGCCAGTGTTTGTTTGTTGATTAGTTTGTTAGTCTGCAATCTGCAATACAACTGTAATGGTCAGGTTGGGACAATTCTTTTTAGGTAAGGTTTGGATGCCAATCACCATGTTGGTCCAGAAATGTAGTTAAGATTATGTACCACTGAGAGATATGACCAAAGATATTTAGTTCAGGCACAAGGGGCCAGTAAACAACAACAACAACAAAAAAGTTATATGTTAGTTTTAGTTGTTACGTTACCATTGTGAGATATAGAGGCTTTGAGGTTCAAACTTAATGATCACTGGTTTGAACACGGGTCTGCAAAATAGGTCCAGTGTACTCAATGTGTCTGTCTGTCTGTCCACATGCTAAAAATACACTATATTAATACACTATATTTCACCTGCCTTGAACTTAGTTCTTAATCCATAGGGTTTAATATGACGTTGCCCCACCCTTTGCATCTATAACAGCTTCAACTCTTCTGGGAAGGCTTTCCACAAGATTTAGAAGTGTTTATGGGAATTTTTGACCATTCTTCCAGAAGCACATTTGTGAGGTCATACACTGATGTTGGACGAGAAGGCCTGGCTTGCAGTCTTCATTCTAATTCATCCCAAAGGTGTTCCATGGGGTTGAGGTCAAGACTCTGTGCAGGACAGTCAAATTCTTCCACACCAAACTCGCTCATCCATGTCTTTATGGACCTTGCTTTGCGCACTGGTGCAGTCATGTTGGAACAGGAAGCAGTGGTGGAATGTAACAAATTAAAAGTACTTACTTTACTTAAGTACAATTTTCATCTATCTGTACTTTACTTGGGTATAGGTACTTTTACTTTTTACTCAACTACATTTATGATTTGGTTTGAAGTACAAAGTATTTTGAGTTTAGGTTTAAAATCATGTGTTTTTGTCATGCCCTCATTGTAGACACACAGTATTTGAATATAACAGATGCAGTAAAGTAGTACTCCTTTAGAAACATCAGAATAATAAAGACAGAAGATCTCAGCAACAGATTCAGTCTCTTCTATTGCAGCAGTTTATTTATTTCATCTGTAATCAGCAAAATCTCTCACATTTAACACATTCATGAGCTGTCGAGTCTGTGCCAAATACTTTTACTTTTTTACTCACAAGTACATTTAAGTGAGTACTTTTATACTTTTAGTTAAGTAGAAATTTTAAGGTGATACTTTTACTTTTACTTGAGTAAATTTTTGCTCTTTTATTTGTACTTTTACTTAAGTAAAGTAATTGAGTACTTCCTCCACTGCTGACAGGAAGTGGCCATCGCCAAACTTTTTCACAGTTTTCGAGCTGCATGCCTTGGTGCTTGGTTTTATACACCTGTGGCCATGGAAGTGATGGTACACCTGAATTCAGTTATTTGGGTAGGTGAGCAAATACTTTTGGAAATATAGTACAGATGACAAGGGCAAAAGCTAATATCCTGTAGGCGCACTTAAGAGTTTGAGTCCAAGTTTTAAATAGAGGCCTTTTGGAGATCTTCATATCTGATGAACAAGAACTCATCAAAACATCCAAGCATTTCTATGACATGTTTATGCTATGCTACAAACTTAACTTACCTTAACTTAACTTATTTAACTTAACATATTGGTCCAGTGAAGCCAGCATGTAACATCCACCTCATAAACAAAAGAGAGAGCTGGAAATAACCTGCTCATATAGACACACAGGCGTCACATATGCATACAGGCAAACAGCTCCGGGGCATAGAGAGATGATGAAGATGTCACTCTGCTACGCAATCCACGGCCAATCGGTTGACACTTTTTGGCCCCAGTTAATTGTGTGCTAATTGTGTGTCACATGGAGAGTGTTGTACAAGCAGCTGAGAAATTTGATCAAGGAGATATCATTAAGAGATGAGGGGAGGCTAAATGAAGTCACAGACATGAGATTAGACACACAGTGATGGAGATGGCGCAGTGAAAGTACAAGCTCCCTGCACACCATATTCAAAGTCATGCAAAATACACGCATACATACACGCTGTAAATCATCCCTATGTTGACACTGGCAAATATGATAGAGAGATGATGTAAGAGCTGGCTATTTAAATCCTGACTTGTGTTTTACCAGTGGTGGGAGATGGCTCAAAGTCTGTACAAAATTATTTATAGAGTAAAAGTAAAAAAAAAAAAAAAAAAAAGCAGCAAGTACATGTACATTTTTAAGTTTTTTTTTTAAAGATTTGCTTCTTTTTCCAATTCACAGCAAAATCTACTACTACCATTACTATGTCTACTACTGCTAGTCCCCAAACCAGTATTGAACCTGTAATTATCTGATTGCAAGGTGAGCATGCTATCCAAGTAAAAAAATAAAATAAACGTCATCCTTTGATATTAATATGTAATAATAGTAAAAAATAAGTATTAGAATTTTCTAAAATTTACTTAAAAAGTATGTAGTTACTTTCCATCTCTAAATTTTATCAAATAAATATCAAATATCTTTTTTTTTTCTTTTTTTGTAAAGTGTAGGCATACAAACATACAAAACATATTCCTTATCCAGTTATTCAATTCAATTCAATTCAATTCAGATTTATTTGTATAGCCCAGTATCACAACAAAAGTCGCCTCAAGGGCTTCACAACTGTTGATCAAACATAAACACACAAGCAGACAACACAAACAATAGCTACACTAAACAGACCCAGGACACTCCTGTCCTTAGACCCTCCTTCTCGGTAAGGAAAAACTCCTAAAAAAACCCAGCTGTGGGAAAAAAGAAGAAACCTTATGGAGCCTAACTGAAGGAGAGATCCTCTCCCAGGACGGACAGGCAATGCGTCTAGGACTGTTAGTTCATTAGCTCATCTATAGGATCATAGATCAGCTCTGTAAGGATTCATCCAGGGAGTGGGGAGAGGTAGGTTGAGGAAGTCCAGAGGATGCAGCAGGTGGGCCTCATCCAGACATTCCCATTAGGGATCACAGGTACTGGGGCCTATCCCAGTAAGAGAAAAGAAAAAGCAGGGTACACACTGGACAGAGGCCAGTTAGTCAAAGGAAGCAAAGGAAGCCCAAGTACCCTGAAAGAACCCACGATAACAAAGGAAGAACATGCAGAATCCACCCAGAGAGATCGTGTGATGGCTGGCCTTGCTGAGAGGCCAGCTAGCTACAGTATATGCTATATTTTTTACTCACTGGAGGTAAAGTTACTATTTAACTGGTAACTACAGTAGTTTTTGAGTAAAATATACTTGTTTATTCAGAAAGAAAAAGAACCATCTAAAGATATAACATACATAATATCACACTTATTCCTATTAGGGATCACAAGCAACAATTATTTAAAATCTGTGGCTTCTAAGTTATGATTTTAAATAAATTCATACTAAATATGCACACATTTAGTTGATCTTGAGTGGCATTACAAAAGTCTTTTGAAAAATTTTGAATTTAACCTGCAAAAGTCGTCAAATCATCATCAAAACTTTTGCATTTTGTTATATGTACATGGCAGTTTTAAAGGCCTTGGATAGGGTTTTTTAGTTACTTAGAATTTAGACTTGAACTTAGTAACACATTTTGAATACTAAATCCATCTGTGTTTCTTTCCAAACGCAGTAGGGAAGGTCTTAAATGTCCCCGTTTAAATAAATGGGGGAGAGTTAGTTCTAAGAAATGTGAGTGAAAGGAGAAGTACAGCCAAGTTTAGGACAAATTAAACATTTTTGTGAGTGTCCGGGCAATGTGGACTCAGCCAGGAGCCAGAGAAATGCACATAGACACACTGGGCACTGTGTCAGAGAGGCACTTGCAGAATAAAGGGCAGAGAATATACAGTGTTGATGTAAATGTGTTGTTTTTGTCTGAGGTCACAGTCTTCCTCACTCCTCTCTCCCTGGTTCCACTTTGCTACCTGGAGACCGACAGCCTCTCCCGCCCAGCCAATCAGACGCGCTGAAACACAGTCTGCTGCTTCCCCATTGGTCGGTGGCTCCCAGGAACTCATTCTACTATCAATGGCGTGTCATCGGGTCGTCTGGCAGTGCTGAAGCCAATTATACTGACCCCCCCCACCCCCCCCCCCCCTTTTCTTTGTTAGGACCTCTTTTTTTTTTCTTGCTTTTCTTGCAGACCCCCTTCACGCTCATAAGGGCAGACACACAAACACACACACACACACACACACACACACACACACACACACACACACACACACACACACTGACATGCATACAAATCTCTCCTGAATGTGTCAGGCTGGAGGAGTCTGGGAAAAAGGAGGACTGAAGCTCTTTGTGATGAGACAACATGAAGACTCCCACTCAAGAAAATACAGTATATAGCCTTTACACATTCTCATATAGTTATAAATAAATAGAGGGCATGATTTGCTTATATTTATTTATACTTAGTCATACATTTAACCTAGCAGTGCATAAAACTTCCTGTTTAAACTAAGCTGGACCATTTAACACATTTATCAAGTCCTATTAAATGTGAGTAATATAGCAAAGAAGAACACATAATGTAAGGATGTAAAGATAAGGTATAAATGAATATGAAATTTTTTTTTTTTTATATTTATTAATTGTGATAATTTATGATGTAATATTATGTGTTAATATTTATTTTATGACACAAATATGTAGTTTTTATGAACTGCAAACTATAATCATCACAATTAAAAACAGATTATTGAATTTTTCACTCATATATAATGCAGTATATGCATTTCACTTAAATTTAACTTTTGAAATAAACTTTTCCATGATATTTATTTTGCGGACGTAGCACTTTGTTTGTATAGCAGAAATGCATCTGACAAAGTTGTCTCTGAAGACTCTCAGTCATCCAGATCATAATGTTTAAGCAGAGCTTAAAAAGTTGACATTTTGTCCCCATTAAAGGAAATATTTGAGGTTTCCCCAACAATGCTGATAGAGCTGTCTACTCCAGTACTGCACTCATCAATACTGGTGATGACCTTTCTGCTCTAAGTAAGCTTTGAGTTTTAGCAACTTCCACGGTTCATGGCTTAATGAGGTTTTAAACACTTTTCAAAGGAAATAAACAAATAGTCATTGCGTTTGCCTGCAGTTCAAACAGCTCCTCGAGGGGAACACATGACCAGGATGTGCACACATTTACACTGATGTACCACAGAGTAAACAGAGTCTGACTGTGGCTCATTGCATATGCACACAGACCCACACCCACAAATGCAAATGCCCTCAACAAACCCAGTGAAGAGGACACTAAAACTGCTAACACAAGCCTACAATACACTGAGTGGACAAAACCAATACTTTCTAGTCCAGTAAGCATAGTAGTAGAAGTTGTTGTTTGGCCTTACACTAATCAGGCATTACATTATGACCACCAGCCTATTATTGGTGGTAAAAATATTATGTGTTATGAGCACCTGCCCAGTATTTCAGTCAAGTTCATTTATTCATCCAAGTCCATTCAGTTTATCTTTACGTAGTAGTTAACATACAATATAACATTGTGGGTGAATAGAAGCATGAAGTAGAATAGAGTTAGTCATAAAGTTCATATGTGCTTAAAGTTCTTTAATGTGTATCTGCCTCTTTTTCAGGGACTCAAAAGTATTTGAACAGTTGCTTCAAAAGCTATTTCTTGAGCTGCATGGGCTCTTTCCTTCAATAATCCATCATAAACTGAGCAGGTGAAAGGTCTGGACTTGATTCCAGGTGCTACATTTGCATTTGAAAACTTTTTCTGTGAAATCACAACATCTCAAAGGAAGTGAGCCAGACCATCCTTAGGCTGGATCAAAAAATGGTGAAAACCCCCTTCACAATATCCACCTTAGTGTAGAAGACTCCCCAGGAAGTAGGTCTGTCAGTGTCTAGGTCCACCATAACCAGAAGACTTCATGAGAGAAAATACAGAGGGTTCACCATAAGGTGCAGAAACTTCATCAGCCTCAACAACAAAAAGACCACATTAGACTTGGCCAAAAACACCTAAAGAAGCCAGCCCAGGTCTGGAACAGCATTCTGTGGCAGATGAGACTCAGACCAACCTGTATCTGACTTAGACCAACCTGTACCAGAATGATGGGCAGAAAAAAGTCTGGAGAAGGCTTGGAGCGGTTCATGATCCACAGCACAGCACATCTTCTGGAAAACATGGTGGAGCAGTGTGATGCATGAGCTGCATAACTTCCAGTGGCACTGGGTCTCTGGTGTTTATTGTTGATGCGACAGAAGACAGAAACAGCTGGAAGAATTCTGAAGTGTATAGGGATATCATTTCTGCTCAGATTCAGGCAAAAGCCACCAAGTTGATGGATGGCACTTTACAGTACAGATGAACAGTGACCTAAAACACACTGCAAAAGCAACCCAGGTTTTTTAAGGCAAATAAATTAATTATTCTGCAAGTCACTCACCAGATCTCAGGCGAATTGAGCATCAATTTCACATGTTCGGAGCTAAACTTAAGGCAGAAAGACCCACAAAGCAAAAAACAACTGAAGGCCGCTGCAGTAAAGGTCTGGCAAAGCATCAAAATTTATGTAACCAGGGTTTGGTGATGTCCATAAGCTCCAGACATCAGGCAATCATTGTCTGCAAAGAATTTTGCCCAAAGTATTAAAAATCAATCAATTATTCATAGTAATGTTCATCTGTCCAATTACTTTTGAGACCCTGAAAAAAAGGTCAGCTACACATTAAAGAGCTGTAATTCCTAAACCTGTTGTCTGATTTAGATGTGAATACTCTCAAATTACAGCTGAGAGCCTGCACTTTAAGCATGTATGAATATAACTGTTCTGGATGCCTCCTGGACACCTCCCTGGTGAGGTGTTCTGGGCATGTCCCACCGGGCAGAGAACCCAGGGAAGACCTAGGACACGCTGGAGGGACTATGTCTCTCGGCTGGCCTGGGAATGCCTTGGGGTCCCTCCGGTAGAGCTGGAGGAAGTGTCTGTGGTGAGGAAGGTCTGGGCATCTCTGCTTCGACTGCTGACCCCGTGACTCGGCCCCAGAAAAAGCAAAAGATGATGGATGGATGGATAGATGTCTTATATTGCATGCCCCTTAATATGCCCCATACACAACAGAGAAACTCAGACACCTTTTTTATTAGAATCAACATCAATTTCTTCAGCAGTTTAGGCTACAGTTGCTCATTTGTTGGATCAGACCACATGGGCCAGCTTTCACTACACACGTGCATCACCTGTTGCCAGTTCACCACTGGACCAGCAGAATGGGGGCACCCCATAAGAGCTGTAGTTTTGGAGACACTCTGATTGTAGCCATGACAATTTGGCCCTTGTCAGACTTGCTCAAATCTGTACGTTTGCCCCTTTTTCCTGCTTCTAACACATCAACTTTGAGGACAAAATGTTCACTTGCTGCCTAATACATCCTGATCACTAACAGGTGCTATGATGACAAGATAATCTGTGTTATCATCTGGTTATAATGTTATGCTTGATTGTTGTAGTAGTCAGTGTAGTTAGCATTAGCTTAAACTTTTTTCCTTCATCCTTATATTTTTTGTTATTTTGTGTTTGGAGACTACATCGAACATTTAATTCCCAGTAAAACATTATTAAATAGGTTTGAAAGCTGTCATGTATGGCAAAATGTGAAGAGGGTAGCTCCAGGTTTTGTCTTGTGAAATGTAAGTATATATTTAAGTAAATAAATCATACATCCCAATGATAACATTCCTTCAATACATATATTTTGTCACTGTGGTGGTGCTATTTTTTGTAATATTAACTTAATGTTTTGACAAATTTTGAAACCTAGATGAACAAAATGTAATACCTACTCATAATATTTAATACTTTTAAAACCTTGATTTTGACATTATCAAATTTAATACATTTTTAATGCTTTAAAGCCCAAGGGGATACCCTGAAAATTTTATATTTTGATGATAATATGAGACATGATTGATACCCACCTCCTTCCGATTTGAATAAAGACCAGATGGGAAGGTCTCAGTCTGAAATGTCTGCAGCCAGAAAAAATCAACTGAGAAGATTTAGAGGTGGAAAGAAAAATGTACAGAGACCAAATGTGTTCTCCAGATTTTCATCTAGGCCTAGGAATAAAGAAATATTTCCTGAGAAGTACAAGGCTATAGAACAAGCAGGACAATGGAAATCTCTGCTTTTGGTTTGTGTTAGTCTGTCACTGGCTTCTGAAGTGGAAAGTTATAAGACTGAATATTTTCTTACATAACTACGAATGGCTCATGATGATAACTGGCAATTAATGCTGGAAAATCTCACAAAAATGCAGTTTTACTGTTTATTCATACTTGTGCCCTCTGACTATAAATCTATCCTTAGCCAGAGTGCAGTAGCAGTCTGGTGTTTTACAGAGCACATGTTTACATCGGTAAAATGGGACTGAGGGGTAGAGAGAACATGCACTAAAGGAATGTCCCTGGCAAACGTTCAATTAAATTAGGAAACACACAAGACATCAGCATAGTTTACATGACCCAAAAACCACCCAATCTCATCATTAAATTACTTAAGACTTTTAATAGCTCTGTGTAGCAAACAGCATGACTGTGCATTACTCTGTATACATAAAGCAATTTCTCAAAAAAAAAAAAAAATCTATTCAAATACAATAAAATAATCAACTGTAAAAATCGCATAGAAAACAATCTCTTAAAAAATTTAAAAAAAGAAATGTCTTATGAAAACAGGTTGTTTCCAGTGAAGTCCTGATATCATATGAATCAATTCTTAATATTTATGTTGACAATAACATTAACAGTCCTCAAAGCTTGCCCAGTAAAAATAAGAATATGGTTTACAGCACTCGAGCATAGGCACAAGGGAGTAACATGAGTGATTATGGTTTTGTGGATTTAAATGAAAAGGGTGCAGTGACTTTCTCTTAATGTACAAGCTCCAAAATGTGAAAATGGAAGCTTGTAAAACTGACACATCCACTTTGTGTCTTAAAATAAACAACAACCTGGTGTAACCGTTTTGTGTTATTTAAGTGCAAACAAACTGTCATAAAAAACAGTTTTATGATATTACAACTGAAGGACATAGATATGTTTCAAATCAGCAGCTAGACAAAGACCACAAATGTCCACCCAGTGCTATTTATACATCCTGAGCGTGTCTCAGTTAAACACATTCATGTTTGCATAGAAGAAGGCAGCTGACGTGACCATTTAGGATGATTTTAAAACATAGCATCATGTCACCATTGATGTATGTTGATCAAGGCCAGACATCAGCCACCAGCACAGCATTTTTAAGATTAAAAAATGGTGAACACACAGACATCTGAACAAATAGACATCCTTGTCTCAGCCGTTATGGGGCAGTTTTCCAGTGTGCAACAGAACCACAGAGCTGCTTGTGAAACCTAACATTTATGACAGCATCCACGGTATTATACGGTAATTAGAGACACTGACATACACAAACTGGATGTGCACACAAACTAAATTTAAATGGCTTATTTCACACAGACTTCTTATAGACAGACACACAGGAATGCAAACAGTTAGGGTTGGTATAATAGCACACACCCTTTTTTAAAAAGCTATGGGGTTTTGGTTAGGCTCAATTCCTTTTCCATATAACTGTACTTCCCTTTAAGAGATATATATACCGTCAGATGAATGAAAGTTTGCCTCATAATAACAAAAATACAGTGTGGCTACAGGGTTTAGATGTGCCCATGTATATAAATCCTTATAAACACCAGTGAAAAGAAAGCACTTAAGAAACACCCAAGTGAGACAAATAACATTTTCTTGGTTGGCACAATGATAAAGCAAAACAATCTAAATAAATGGCGTGGCTGATAATTACAAAGCAAAGGTCCACAAAGTGACAAGATATGAACAGTCTTAGTCCAGAGAAATCTGGAGCACTGGCTGGATGGACCAAATCCCAGCTCTTGGCCAAAATATAGAAAGTGAAATGTCAATAAGGGAGTCTTTGAAAGAGCCCTTTTAAAATGTTAACAATACAAAAAAAAACAAACAGAGTGACAGTAGGCAGAAAAAATAAAAAGGAATCAAGTATGACATTGGCATTGATAACGGGGGCATACAGGCACTGGCCACATTTTTAGGTACACCTTTCTAAATGCAAATATCAACAGACCCCACAGCAGCAACAGCAGTGCATTTAGTCCTGAGACAAACCTGCTGAAGTTCAAACTGAGCATAAGAATGGAGAAGAAAAAGGAATGTTGGTGTGATTATTTCAGAAACTACAGATCTATTTTCATATATAACCATCACAAAGGTTTACAAAAAAATGGTCTAAAGTATAGTAGAACAGGTCTACCTAAAAAAGTGGCCAGTGAGTACACTTCTGATATTTTGTGCTTGTTTCCCAAGTCAAAACCGTTCTATACTACTTTCAGATTGACAATGGCCCCTGTAATGGCAAAAAAAAAAAAAAAAGTTTGGATATCAATGTATGAGTAAAAACATCTCTAATTGGAGCGGACAGCAGTCTCCAGAAGATCCTCTAAAGACTCAGACGATTCAACATTTGACTCTTCTGTGTCCTCAAGCTTTTTCTTTTTGGCTGGCATTTTGCTGGATGCAGGTGTGCCCTCCTGCATCAGCTCCTTGGCCAGAATGTTAGTCACTGCATGGCCTGCTCTTCTGTGGTTGGCTAAAAGAAAATAAGCAAAAACAAACAAAAAGAACACAACTAATTAGTGACTGTTTCTTAAATAAAAGAATAAACAGTGTTATCAATATGTCATCACATGCCATGAAATGACATACTCAATTCACACATGCAGATTCAACCCATATCAGTTGATTAACCAGCATCAACTTATACCAAGGCACTTGACACAAAATGGACTCTCACTGAGACTCGCATGCATTACACATAAACATCCAAATGGCTTAGTATCATGGCAGTAGTGTGCATGTGTGTGGATTACTGGGAAATCTGGAGCAAGTCACTACTCATGTCAGATTAGACCTGCTTACCCTGATCTTGACAAAGGGGCACAGGAGAGAGAAAAAAAAAGAGAAAATGGAAAGGAGGGTGTGAGCAAATGATCAAATGGAGAAATAAGAGAATGGCAAGTTTGATGGGAAAATATGAGGGATCAAGGATGCTATGAATCATGCTGTGGAAGGATTAAACAGGCAAGCTGAATGAGCAGGAGGCTAACATGGAAGGAGAAAGAGAGGGAAAAAAGAAAAGAAAAACGAAATAAGAAAAACAGAATATTTGAAGCAGTGAGACAAGCAGAAAGAGTGTGACAGACTGTGCCCCCAGGATGCTGTCTTAATATTCTTCTACCTCCTTTTACTGATGCTCACTCTCCTCTTCTCTCCTCCACCCACGCTCATCTCTCAATCCCTCCCTCTATCCTTTAGTGAGTTTCATTTTGCGGTGTGCAAGGACAGCTGTGCCGTGGCAGCCATTTTGAATTATATAGGTCAGTGGGAGATTGTGTTTGTGTGTTTGATGTTATTCTGGTGGATGTTAAGAACTCTTGAGACTTCCAGCTCTGACATGAACAAATCACTATTATAAAACATACATAATGCATAATTCAATCATAATCACACATTGGAAAATGTGTGAACAGCGACAAAAACACTTTCTGTATTAGCGCAATGCAAACCAGTAAATAACACATGCAAATGAACCACAGTAACACAACCATAAAACGACATGGTTCAGATAAAATGCAACATCATAAAAAAAAAATTAAAAAAACACAAAGGGAGACTACGTCCACACTTATACATTTTAATTTCAAAACTTGAGCTGGGTTTTTATGTTATATTGTTTATATTGTCTGAATAATAATGCTACCTGGGATAACTGCAAATTTTAGTCAATATACATGTAAATCATAAATTGAAATATAAAATTCAATCTGACTTGTGATCTAGTCTGAATAGTGATTGTGTACAATATTTTATCCTTCAACAACCCTGAAATGAAAATGCATTACTGTGGATGTAGCCAGAGTTACCGAGCAGGTCTCCAGAACTAGCTGTGACAGAGATACAATAGAGTCTGGGGAGAAAGAGGAGAAGGAAATGGAGATTAAGAGTGGAGTTCACAGTTTAACAGTGGCCTCTGTGAGAAGACCTCAGCGGGACTGATGAGAGCAGACAGCTGGGGTGTCACATTATCACCTCTCACTTTTTAACACACTTTCTCAGTCCACTGTTCAACATGTCTCCTAGATTTCATTCCATCTTTAGCCATAAACTAATTAGAACTTATGCAACGGCCTATAAACTACCCATCAGTGTGGGAGTTATTCTGTACTGCCCTAAAAACAATCCACTGAGTGCTCTTCAAAGCTCCGCACATCCGGAAACCTTTATCCTGGGAATAATAACAATGTGCCATAGCTTACAGCATGGGAAAAGATGCCAAGGCAAATGTCTTTTTAACTAGGCATGAATAAAACATGAATGTGCCTAATAATTAAATCAATAATTAAATATGAGTTAAAAGCAGGCAGTAAGCCATCTCTACTGAGCATGGCTTTCTCTAAGTAACTCCTGAGAAGCTTTGTGGTGTGTGCAAAAGTGTAGTGTCTGCAGTGTACCAACCTCTTACCCTAATACAGGGTGTCTAAGGACAGGGCATGTTGTCTAAAATAGTCTGTGTGCATATCTGTTTCTTTGATTCTGTTAGTGAAACCCTTTGAGGCAACTGTTGAGACAATGCACACTATTAATATTCATGTCTTATTATTTAGATGTATATTTCCCTGAAAGCTGGAGGTAAAGCCTTAAACTGCAGCATTAACAAAAGAATAATAACTTATTAAGTTCTACATTTAGAAAGCCCATCTGTTCCTAACTTTAGGTAATTTCAAAAGTTCTCCTCATGTTCAATACAGTGCAGAAATCAAACATAATGCTAGTTTAAAAGACCAAACCAATCTTAAACCTGAAACAACAAAGCTTTCTCCTTGTAATGTGATTATGTGATTATTAGAGACTAAGGTTAAGTGATGACCAGAAGCGAAACAGCAACTATTCTTATTTGGGGCGCTCCAGTGAAACTAGGCTTTTTATTCCATCCTGTTCAGGCAGGATATTCATGGGTAGTGTATAGTAAATACTGCGTCAAGCACTTGCTATGATATTGAACTAAATGATCCGATGCAAAAGGAAATGGCTCACAAAGACTGTGGTGTCACTGCTTGACAAGAAAGTAAAAAGAATTTGGCTCTTAAGGAGGTAAGGATGCACAATTAAATGAAAGTGGTGGCTGCAGAAAAAACATATAAAAATAGTTAAATGCATCTTTTCAAGTAGAGAAAATACATCTTTTTGTCATTTAGACCTTTTTTGGTGAGATAAGAAAAACATTATGCCGTTGTCATTGTACCTGCTGCTGGTAAGAATGAACAGGGAGGTAGCCATGTTTGTTGATGTTAAGAGCAGCTGCTGTATAGGACCAGGTATAGCATGATGGTGGGTTTGGATGCTAAGTGTGTTCAGTTTAGTAGGGACTTGTATCGCCATCCTCAGGCTGCACTGGGAAACTGCTGCTGTGCACAAGAGCACTGTGGGAAAGGCTGACGTCATCCTGCTGCTCCTATTGGCTGTGTGAAGGCATGCATTTCATGTCACAAGCTCCACTAGTGTATGTTCGTGCGGCTGGTCTGCCTTTATTATCAAAGGCTTTAATTATGTAGGGAGCCCAGTAATGGGCTGATTGATGTACACAGTGGGTGTGAACATCTGTGAGAGGACTTCCCTGTTTCAGGCTTTCTCTTTCTTTGAGAGCAGACGGTCTACAGAGACAGCGTGTGCCTCTTTTGTTACTTTCCCCTTTATTTCAGGGCCCTGTTGTGATTGGTGCTTTGTCAACTAGTTGCTACTGTGATTGGCTGTTTTAGTGGAGGTCATGACCCAGCAGATGGGTCTATTGGACTATTTTGACACTTGATGCCTCCGCATTCACACAGTCATGTAGTTTTAAAGCCAACATTGTGCCAAATCAAGTAATTTGATCTATGTCATTACTGGGTGTAAAAGACACAGTAGCAGAGAGTAAAAATCAAATTTAAAAAAACAGCAGGGAGTATGGTCAATGTATGGCAGTGGGTCTAGGGAACTGCCATAAGTGTGGATGCATGTATGGGTATGCAGTTCATTTGTCTCCGTGATGACATGCAAGCATCTGGTGGGTGTGTTTTGTCTGCCCATTATACTGGACACCTCCACACTGCCTGCTCACTTTACACACAGACTGGGGTGCAGGTCAAAGGTCACGGGGTATAGCCAGCACAGCCTCGTGGCTCTGCATTTCACTCCTGTTGCTTTAGCACAAAGAGCCTGACAATACACTCATCAGGACGGCAATAGTCTTTTAAAACCTTGTTGTTGAGGTTTCAACCACCACAGCTGTGAGCAGTGAAAGGAGGCACACACTGCACATGATGACGCTCTCCCTGTATGATAGTTTGTGGCTATGGAAAAAAACATTTTGCAGTCTTTTAGTAAGTCAGCATTGTTATAAAAGTATTTTAAAAATTACATTTTATGTTAGAATAAAACATCTAAACTAATTTGTATTCTGAAGACTTTGTAAATGCTTTAATTATACTCTACATTAAAAAAAAGATTGTGTTTTTATATCTACAGATGTTACAGAGGATTGACTATAGCTGTAGTTGCCGATTATTTCTGTATGGATAGCAATAGTGATCATAGACAAGAAAAATGTGATGTCGATATAACTGATGTAGGACATGTTTTCCTGGCAGTAACATATTCAATTATACTGTATAGTGTAATGTTAGGCTGGCAGAAAGATTTTTTTTCTATTTGTGTCATGTCAGAGAAGAATTTTCCTGTTATATATTTAACTTTTGTAGTAAAATATTTATTTATTAATGTATTATTGAAAATACCTTTTGGTAGCAAGATGTGTAATATGAATATAGACATTGCTGACTAAAAAGTACAACAAAACAGTTAAAATTTGAGCATTTAGCTGTGTAAAAGAGAGGATGACATTTTACTCACTTACACACTTAAACATCCATGCTCTTGTTTCTTTGTCACATTTAATGAAAGAATATTTAAGAATTACAATATAAAACAATTTTTAAACTTGGCAATAATCTACAGGACTAAATAGGCACAAAAACATAATTAATTAAGTCTTATATATTATTAGAAAGTTTCACAAAGTTGTGAGCTACTACAGCATTGTGTTAGGGCATTTCTGGTCTCAATGGGACCTGAAAACACCCAGAAACTCAAGCAAGTCAGCACAAACTCTGCCAACTCTGCTATTTTCAGAGCTATGATTAAACGACTTAGTCAAACATGCCCACACCAAGAAGACGAAGAGGAGACAGCTATTGTGTGGCTTGTATGGGCATAAAAGTGGAATGTAGTAATATGGGTAACTTACTTCTACCAATTAACTTTACACATCAGTACAAAAATCTTAAAAAGTGCTGTAAGTGTGCAGACGAGGCACACTCCTCCACACCAACCTTGGAAAATCCAAAAAAAAAACAACCAAAAAAACAAAACAGAAATGACTAAACGGGGGCAGGGAGAGGACAGTGTGGAAAAGCTGAGACTTCATATTTTTCTTCTACACAATGCATGCTTGAGAAGAAATCTTTTCATTTTGCCTCATGAACACATCGTTTGGTATTTCCTGTTAAGAATGTAAGGTGGCCAAACACTAATATGGGCCTGGAGCGGGGCCCCTTTCACACACATTGACACGTTTCCCTCTATTTTTGTTCCACTAGCACTGTCATTTTATGAGCGACGAACCTCACCTGTAGTGTTAGCATCCTCTAAAAAAATCACAGACTAAATAGTGGACAGATTTTTTTTTTTTTTTTTTGCAAATGAATACCCGAACAAAAGAAAGTAAAGGAGCAGTCTACCCTCTGGACACTGTGAGCACTGCTTCACATCTGGCTTCTATTGAGAGGGATTGGGTTGCACCACTGTTCCTCTAGCCCTGTTATGTGCGAACGCTGAACCCACACAAGGCTTACACACACACTTTCAGCCCGTTTTTCCCTCCCTCTCTGGTGAAGGGGCACTACGCACTTTCCCGCTCACATGGCTACATACCAGTTAAAAAGTATCATGTTACAAAGTTACTATCACTCTGACGCATTCTTCTAAGTTTAGCTAGTTTTACGGCCTTCAAAATCGAACAGCAGATTACTTACAACCTTAACAAACTAAGCAAATAGTGTGTAGTCTCAAACTTTTTATATCAAGTACCACCTTTAATGGGCTAAAAAAATTAGCCCAAATCTTGACTAGACCAGGACCGAGCTAAGACCAAACCAGGTCTAAACCTGAATTTAACCAATACAAAAACAGGATAAAAACAGGATGAAACCAGGACTAAACCAGGTCTAAACCAGGTCTAAACCAGGACTATTTAAGCTTAAAAATATTATCTTGCTAACCATGTAAACACAGTGTTTTTTATGCTTATAATGATTACATTTATATTTATAGCTGCTTTAATGACCAAAAACAAAGTCAGCAAACAAATAATCCACATAAAACATTGTTGTAAGCTGAAACGTTCCAAATGTGGTATCTTCAATTAGATATTTTGAACATTTGTGGCTCAAAATCCCTTTCATACTTTCCTTCCATACTAGTTGCTACACTTTTAGTACCCATGTCTTTGTTGTACGCAGCCTCCCTCCCACTGAAAGCACTAAGTACTAGCAACCCACAGTCTCTAAGCCACGCAACAGATGGATCAGATGAGATCAACACAAACAAATCTGGTGTTTTGACAAAAACATTGCAACCAAGAGAAAGCGTGGTAGGTGGTTTACTTCAACATTTAATTTAACATTATATTACTCAATTATGAACCAATAAATAAAATATTTTGGGATGTTTCTTTCTGGGTACATACACTCGTTTCCAAATAGTTTTCCAGTTTTTTCATTCATATGCCCTAACCCTTCACCACATTTCCAAGGCCAATAATTGCTTAATTGTTAAGAAAATTTTTATTTTTATTTTGGCTATGCAAACATATCTTATAAAATTATTTTTAGGAGTAAAACAATAATATAAGGTAACTGCTATTATACAACAGTCAAGCAGGTTATAAAGTCTTACAGCAATAGAGGGCTAATTATATTAACAAAATGTGACAATGGGTTGCGCTGATGTAAAGTTACAATATTCTAAATGGCCTATAGTTTAAAACTGAGCTGGAGGCAGTAAGAAGCTCATGGTAGAATCTGCTGCTAAAGATTCAAAATGCAGATGTCTTGATGTGGTTTATGGCTAATATCTCTGCAATTACCAGGCTTATCAACATTAAACAAAAAGTGACACAGAGGTCAAAGTCTCTTTTGTCAATAAAAATGATCTAAGGTGAAGTTAGTTCTTCACTATAGTGTCAAACAGTGGTGATATTATTCAAACACATAGACGTGATTACTGTCAGTAGACCCGGCACTAAGCCACAATATTATTATGATGTGTGTGTGGACCCAGTTGCAATAGAAAAATGATCAGGTTCAGTATTTATGCATTTTCTGTTTGCATATTTCTTTAAAAAAATGTATACTATATAGTATTTGTGCAAGCCTCTGGCCTCCATCTGAGGTTTTGACAAATTCTAGAAGGTGAATGCAACCTATTGACTGATTATTTGGGGGCTAAATGTCAGTAGGATCCTGTTTGACCCAAAGTTCACATTTCTGTAACTATTACAAAATTATAAACACATAATTCAAAATTCATGACTTTTCCAAAATGAATGAATGGAAAGTGCATTTACAATATCCATGACATATGAATTCAGATTTGTGTATTAGTACCTGCTTGTCTTGGTCCCCTTTTCCTTCTGAAGGCAGCACCGGACTGTAGAGCCTCCAGCAGACCGTCCATGATGCCAGTCTCATCGCCCTCTGTAAGCAGAGCGCCACACATGCTATCAATCACCAACAGCAAATTAAATCAGTATGTGGAGTCAAAACTCTGTATATATCAAGCCAAGCTATTTTTACAACTGTGTTATTGTACATCACAACAACTCATATATGTCAAGCCTTTTCATTCCTGAGAAATAATGAGCAGTTTTGATAAATGTCCTGTCTCTTGTGTGCACACAAACATACACGCGCGCACACACACAAAAAAAAAAAAAAAAAATCACACGTGACCTAATGTGTTATTCACTAGCCACGTGGCAATGTTGGAATATAAGCTAAATTAACCCACATAGGCAGTGACCCACTCAGGCTAGCATCAGTGCTTGGGGCAACACTCATTCACTTTGAGGGAGGGTAAAACACAGTGCATTATGGGAAGGGCACACCCACACTGCAACTCCAAATGTAAACCCTTTGAATGAACAGTTTGGCCCACTATGAATGCTTACCAATTATATGTAGTAAGAAAGCTACAGTACTGTGCAAAGGTCTAAGGCATTTTTTTTAAGAAAGGCAATGGAAAAACAAAGAAAGGTGCATCAAAGTACAAAAACTACAAAAGATAATTGTTCAACTCAACTAATCATGTGTTCTTTGAGTGAACAAAGTTAATATATTCAGTCAGTATCTCAAAATGGTACAGAATCGTTTAAATCACTACTGGATCTAAGCAGTGATCTAGATCCACATCAAATGAATAATTTTGCCTATTGCTCATTACTACTACTACATGTTATCATAAAAAAAAAAAGAAATACATTTCTGTATTTATTAAAGTATTCTTAGTTAACAGCATTTTTCACGCAAAACAGAAAACATTTGGACAGTAATATTTGTATGTCAGGAAAGCAGTCCAGTTTATTGTTTTACTGAATAGTCTAAGTTTTGTGGCTGTAAATCAGTCAAAGGGGCTTTGGTCCCTGCGTTTGTGATAACATGACTGCTGTGTGTAAAGTACGAGGTGTCATGGCGGCTTTGTGGGCAATAAAGAGTGTGGCAGCTCAGCTCTCGGGCAGATGGTTTGAATTATTTGTATGTGAACCTGAACACAGACAGAGGAAAGGGGGCAGTGGGGTGGGTTGGGGTTAAAGGTTTATGTTGCCACCGAACAGCCCCCAGAGCACATACACGTTCTTCACTCACACACAAACACACAATATCTAATCCTGAAAGTAAGCCATGAGGCAGATGGTGTGCGGTCACGCCTCTCACGCCACATTTTCCCAAACACACACTCTTAAATCTTTCACGGCTCACATACACCGCTCAATGTTCACTACCAGGAACTGCACACCACTTTACAATAATGTAGGCCATGTTTTTCTGACCAGGGGAAACACATCTGGCACAATTCCACTGAAACTAATCACATGGTGTGCTTAAACCGCTGGAGTTAGCACAGAGACACAGAAACCTACTTGTACAAATGTGCTGGAGGCGGCAGAGCGACCAAACAATGACCGGCTGTGCATTATAGTACATACTGACCCATCTAAAAAAAGGATCACTCAAGGATATGTTCTCTATAGCAGCTCTGTTATATGTTTAAGTGCCTCTCTTGATGATAGTGGTTGTTTTGGATCAAAGGGCTTCTTATAAGAAACAAGTTGAACACATGTTGACAATTAAGAGATAGCCCAAGGCAAGTCTTTAAATAATAGAATGAAGTAGCTCCTATAAATATTTTACATATACAGTGTTTCCCACTGAAAATGTGTCAGTTAAGGAGGTAACCAACTCTTTGTACCTCAAGATTGAGTACCAACAAATGAATAAAGCTGACATGTAGATTCAACCCGAAAACTGGTGTCTACTCCCACTATACATCCTCTGAGCTGTCTTCCCTCTCTCAGCCAATCTCATCCTACTTCCTCAGTCTCTCAGCTGTCCAAATTTATTTATTTTTAATTTAAACCACTGTGTTTTTTATATTCGAGCCACAGCCCTTCTCTACCCCATCACCACCTGAGCAGCAGAACCATCTCACTGTTCTCCATCACCACCTCAGCAGAAGAACCATTTCTCTCTCCACAGCTTCCTTTTCTTACCACCTCCAGTGTCTAACTCTCCTACATCACAACGCTCAATGTCTCTATTGGACATTGTCTTATATTTGCCGGCAGGCTGTTCCAAATCTGCTTTCTCTGACTGATGGGAAAGTTTGTCCAAATGTAATTTTTCTGTGTGGGATCTCAACATCTCCCCTCTGGTGCTGAAACCTCTCACAGTTTTTGGTTTAATGTATTTAGAAAGTGGAGGCGGGGCAAGTTATGGAAACTATAATTTGACTTTACAAGAACTTGTCCTCATTTTAAACTAAATACTTAATACTTGACCAGCACTGACAGAAAGAGGATATGTGAGGAGGAAGAAATGAACATCTAATATTTTAGGTTTTAATCAGATGAATCCTGTAAGCTGAACTAAAATGGTAGTTTTATTTAGACCTAAATAAAGTATGGAGAAGTGTGAAGTCTGAAATTTGCAGAGTCAGCATTTGGCAAGTCCCTTACATAAAGATAATTTTTTAAAACTTTTATACTCTTTTCTTATCTTGTAACACATATTTGTATGGAAAACAGTTTGATCACAACTATAATAAATATAGGGCAGATACAGTATATGATTAATATTAATACAATATTTCCAGCTGTACAACTTGTAGTCTTCTTAAAGCAACATTTTATGCAACTTTCAAATGGACTTCAAATCTACAAAGAGTGGCTCAGGCCCATGAAACTTAACCATTCAGAATTCAGATCCTAAAAGCCACTGCAATAAACATTGTAATGGCAATATTAGATTCAGTCAAGAATGGTACAGTGTGGTCAGCTAGATTTTATATATTGTATGATTGAAAAGAGTAAATACAATAATTAATGTCATGATTGGTTCCACTTCACATGGTCACACACTTCCTTTAAGACATCCCAAAACTGGACAAAACTGAAGCACCTAAGAAGATAAGACTGATTAATTTGTGTAAAAGGATTAGACTAAGAGCATTTAAAGATGTCCCTATTAATCCCATCTACCATGAATGCTTGCACTGACCTCATATGATTGGCTGTGTTGACCAACAGCACATCTTCTGGACAACAAAATAACAAATTAATATGGAGATAGATCAATGTGTGTATTATTAATAAAGATTATATAAAAATACATAACTGATAAAACACAAGGTGAGTCTCTTGCTAACAAACATTACATTCTGTCTCCAAGCTCATAGTATCTCATCCTCTTCTTCAGTCACTGCCTTTCTCTTCTCCTGCACTCTGCCCACACATTTAAATCCCCATGAGAGCATCTGCTCCCTACTCCTCATCCCTTTACCCTCCCCCACGTACTTGCTCTACAAACTTTAAATGGAGCATGAGCACTCCTAGTGGTAGTTCCCAGACCAACATTTCTGCGGCTTGGTAAATCCCATAAGCACACACCCTTGGTCAGCCACAAGTATCATAGTATCTTTCAGAGGGTAGCGACACCTAGTTGTAGTTTGAGGAAATTCTGCCTCTCTGTTGTGTCACTAAATATTATGTCTGTGAGCCAGCTGTGGGATATATTATTATGATAAACAGTTTTCATCACATAGGGGATAATTAAAGTGACTGAAAAGGCAGATGGTGAATGTGGACTTGAGGGTGTGTCACTATACAAACTGTACTGGTCTAAATACTGAACTCCACTAGAGCTTAAAGTCTGCATTGAAAATTTGATAATAGATAATGGTAGATAGATGTTCAATAAGTAGATTACTTGGAAAACATATCAAGTACCTCCCTAACAAAGTCTGAATACTATTACAATAACTACAATCACATGCCTGCCATGTTTATGTGATAAGTGGGAGCGGATGGGGTGAGTGGCTGACTGTCTAAGTCACATAGGAATGCCAAGGCCAGGAAAAGCAAAAATCGATGCCCTCCCACAGTTTAACACATCTGATGTATTCTGAAAAAAAAAAAAAACAATGTAACATACAGACCAGATATGTAATGGGTACGTGAAAAGGCTAATAAAAGACAACAAGAGAGATAAGTGTGTGGCAGCAGAGTTAGTATTCAAAACAACTTTTGTATAGTGGCCATTCAGTTTGAAGGTTAAACAAATCCAGAACAAAGAGCAGGTCTGTGTCTGCTGGATTTGTCTATGGGCGAATTCAAATAGGGGGTGTTGAATAACTCCAGGCTACAAGGGCAGTCAAATATGCCACCTGTATGTAAATGATTTCCTGCCCTCTAACGTATGTACACACATAAACTTCTCCAACATGAACATGAAATCTGACTACCCAGTTTTTTTCTGCACAGAGCTTCAAACAATATATCGTGGAGTTGAGATTCAGACTTGGATCTTTAAGTGCCTTTTAAATAAAGGGTAGAAAAGGAGGAGAGGCCAGCTGGAATATAGAGCACTGGGAGAAAGGCCAAAGAGAGACTTTGCAAAACTATCACAAACCAGACACATGCAAAGAACTTACTCCCAGTCAAACACACACTTCATATTTTGATCCTAATGTGAGGCAAAAAGGAAAACAAAACTACACCATGACATTTCTAACATGCATCCACAGAGCTGTGGCTGCAGCAAATTTGGACTGTGGACTCCCAAGAGAACCCAAGTGGAGCCAGTGAGAAGAGGAATGTACTAAAACTAGGTCACAGTCTGAGAAAGGGAAAAAGTGTCTGTATCTGCAGGCTGCTCTGTGAATATAGGGATAAGTGTATTTAACACAGGACTATACTTTACTAAGCTTTTTGATAAAAATTACAGCATTTCATAGAAGTGAGGAAACATGCTTTTTGTGATACAGAGATTTAGGCTTCCTTAGACTTCTCTTTTAAATTAACTAATCCCTCATTCACTTATGAACTGAAAAGAAGTAAGGGAGTTTCTTGAATCTATTTCTGAAAAGCTTTATTGTTGTTTCTCTGCTTGAGCACAGGTCATCAAGATTTGATTAACTCTGGGTTATAAATCTTGGTGACTTTTTCTTTCATAGACACACCACAAGCACTGCAGATATTCTGTAAAACTGTGGACTGTGACTGCCCCCAGCAGGAGTCAGCTGGAAAGACATAGTGAGTCTGAAGTAAACATGTTGTATGCAGCCAGTCTGACCTGCATTGATGTCTAAGAGCTGGCTCCTCTTTTGTTTTTCCTCCTTCTCTTTTTCAGCCTTTTCTCTCGCCAACTTTGCTCTCTTGATTTTTTCTTCAGCCTCTTTTCTCTTCTGGTTCTCCTTTACTGCTTGCTGATAAAAGAAAGGCAATTATACTGTACATCACATTAGATAAATCAGAATTGAAAAAAAAAAGGTATTTTTAAGATAGCAATAATTAATTAAGATAAATGTCAGTTGTGGTTGTACCAAGTGTAGTGTGTACATATCTAAATGTTAGCGGTTGCCCACAGGAGACTGGTAAGGCAAGCTCACAGCTTCAAATGACAATTTGTGCTGTTGGGGAACATCAGGTGATGTATACAGTAAAAATATGTCAAAGCCTGTCATTCATTATTGTGTCCATACAAATCCACAGTTGTACCTTTCATGTTTTCCTTTTGATCTATTGTGTTAGTGTTTTGCTAGCTCTTGTGCAACAGCTGCATTAATACAGAAAGAGCAAACTGCACCTGCTCGTAATCACTTACATACCTGGAACATGTTCTTAAAGTTATTGAGGTCACCAAAAAACTCCTCCACAGAGACTTTTTTCGGGTCAAAAACAAAATACTCTCCCAGGTCTAAGTATTGCTTCTCCATATTCTTGTGCATCAGATCCAGTTTCTCATGCTGTTCCAGAGCAGTACCAACAAAACTGTAAAGCTATTCTATTAAGGAAGACACTTTTAAAACATATAGTGATTTATAAATTTACCAATGTGGCATTATGTGCAACAAAAGAAAAAACAACAAAACATGCTTTGACTGATGTTAATGAAATAAGGATATAGACAACTTCTCCACAAACAGGTCCTTTTCATTTTGTGGAGGAGGGAAAGTTTCCAGGTCTTTCTGTAGATTTTTGATCTGGCGACCCATCAGTTCTAGGTTCTTCTGAAGAGTCTCTGCAGATACTGGAGGAGGAATAAATGAAAGAAGTGGAAAATGTTAAGTGGAAAAACATTTAGTGTAAAAGCCAATATTAAAGAGAGTAAAATGAGATCCTGTGTGTCTAATTATGTGACTCTACTTTTAAAATGTATAATACATAGACAGGTAAAGGTCAGTTATTGTGTACCTCGGCTGGCCTTCTCTACAGTGAATAAGCTCATCAGAAAAACTCATGACATCCGGATACTGCTCTTGGCACACATCAGCCAGGAAATGGAGCAGTGTCTGCTTCAGATCCGCTGATTTGGTGTCACGCAGCTAATTAAGAGAGAATCAATTCTTTATTGTTGGATATAAAAAAATTTCACCAACCATATAACACATAAAATTAAGTTATTACACAGGCATTACATGACTGCTTTTACCTTGCACAGATATGAAATTGAGAAGCCAAATGCTTTGGCATTGCGAGAACCAGCATTCATGTAGTTGCCAACAACTAGAATAATCTGCAACAGTTTGGAGAAGGACTGGCTTTTGGTCAATTCTTCACAGGCTGCGGTCACAGACACCACATCTGGTTTGATGTTGTTGAGCTGCTCCTCAAACTGCAACTTGAACAAAATGGCCTGAAGGCGTGGCATTAGCTTTTTCACACTGGACATCTGAAAAGATAGATAAATATAATTCATACAACATAGCTTTAAAGTATACATTTATATAAATACTTCAATGAGCATGTGACACGTAGATTTAAAGGATTTAATGGAAAAGTCCTTGTGTAGGTGTCCACAAAGTGACAGGATGTGTGGTCAAGAGTGAGTGAAGGGGATTTTATCCATTACTCATATCCTCCTCAGATAAACAAAGGTTTCTGTGTTTTACAGCATGACCATCTCTGTGCCTAATATACTGACACTAGTAAAATAGTATATCAACTTTATCTATGCATCTTTTGCCATTTCAGTGATTTGATGCACTGTGTTTGTAGTAAGTCATGTTTAAGTCAGCTGAGTGTTACACCTCCTGTTTACAGCTTTTAGATCTGAGCTCAGTGTCCTTGTCCTTACCACAACGCCAAACTGCTCACACTCAGCCAAGTCATCATATTCATCCTTCATCTCTCCCAGGACACTGAGCTGCTCTGGGCCTGGGAGCTGTTTAATGAGGTTCTATGCAAGAGTGAAAAAAGAAACAAATATATATGGTATCAGTCAAAATGTATATAGGCAACACATTGGGCAGACAACAAAACAAAAAAACTTCTTCCACATTTAATTAGAATTAGTGGTACCAATATGCTCACATTTAGTTAAAGACATTTTGAAACAATTATCTATCATCTAACACAGGAAATAAACTACAGTGTTTTGCACCTGGACCATGGACTCTGTTAGGATCTTCTCATTAACCTCCATGATCGCATTTTTTATCTCTTCATATGGCAGACGAAATGATCCCAGGAAAATCGCTGTAAAAGCATAAGTGGATATATCAAAATACAGAATATGCAGTATAATTTACAATAGGTACTGCAATGCATTAATTAAATGTGATTATTTGAGAAATAAAAGTTTGTACATACAAAGATTCTGTGCAGCCTTTCCATCTAAAACTTTCAACTCCTTCGCCTTCTTCTTCTGCATTTGTTTCTTGTCATCTCCGCCATCCTGCTCCTTTTTGGCTAAAGAAGTAAAAGTAAAATTATATTAAGAGGAAGGTTAAATAACAATATCAAAAACATAGTGATTGTGGGTTTGATATAACTGTATTAATAGAAAAACAAACCACGTGAAGGAAAAAAATAATACAAGTTATGTATAGAGGCTCTATATGTTAGGCCTCAAACACACTGGATTTTTAACTGCAGCGTGACGGCCCTGTCAGAGAGATGTTTTCATTTCAGTGCCCAGTTTAGCAAATTAGAGTAGCCACACCGGCCACAGTAGACGCCAGGCTCCAGCGACAGTTGAAACGCGCCTCTGACGCAGGCTATCGTAGAAAATAGAAGCCTCGCCTAATTTTTATGCTTGCGGCTGGCACTGGGATGCATTTTTTTTAAAACCCAAAATACACATAAAATAAGCATATATTGTTATATTTTGCCAACTACCATGAGTACAATGCAGACCTGATGCATTTTTTTAATGTTTGAGGGATTTCTGGCTCTAAAGGTATTAGGACATTCACTTTTCCTAAAAAAAAAAAAAAAAAGTAAAATAAATAAATAATAAATAAAAAGTCTTGCGTTTGCAATGACCAGCCTACCAACTGGCTTTTCTGTAGAGAAGGAGATGCCAGCAGCAAGCTGCTCACGAAGCCAGTGTGCACAAACCCGAGCCTCCGCGGTGTGGGTCTGACACCAGTAGACTTGCAGCTGTGCCCGACGCATCCAGTGTGTTTGAGGCCTTATATTTGGATGCATATAGGTTTGCTTTGATGTTTATCGTATTATCAAAAAGGTCTTTATTGAAAATGAATGAGTGAACTTATCTCTGACCTTAGTGTACTTAAAGTAACATAAACATTGAAGGTGGACAACACTATCACATTGTTTAAAGTCAGACAATGAAGAAAAAAGAAGTGCTCCCTTCACAGCAGCCATATGGTCTTCCACTTTTCTCTATGACCCAGCTGCATGCTGTGTGCACCACGTGTCTGTGCACTTTGTGAAAACAGTAAGAAGTTATAGAACTGATTCAAGTGAGTGTCTCTTCACCCATATTTCTGGTCAAACAGAGCTTTGTGTTTGTGAGAGAGAATCAGTGGACAGTCTGTTAACAAGCCCAGTCTCTTAATGAGCCCCTTATTTCACCACTTACCCATTCATTCAGTGCACAGTCTCAACAATCAGCCTGGGAGCTCAATAAGCCTCTTTGTGCCCCTCAGTTCTAACATCTACCATAAGGTATGCAAGTGCATTTCTCCCAGTTAACAACTGTTGCTTCAGTTTTTATTTACAAATATCAAATATGATGCTACCTGATATGCATTAATTGTATTTCCATAGCAAATGTTTAATGACTTTAATCAGAGGCAGACATCACATGATCATATGATTAAATCACTGATACTATTGTACCCAGTGCTGGGGTCATAATCACTGCTCACTAAACGACAAACAGGAAAGCAAAACAGGAAGTACACTAGGACAAAGTCAAACTATCTGGAACATATGTGAGGAAACAACAAGATAGCTTTACACAGTATGACAGAAACCCCACGGGAAGTATTCTAAATGAAAATAAACAACTGAAAATAAGCTTTGGGATTATAGCCAAACAGTGATGAGTCTCTGGGGCATTCATTACTCCCATCACGCTTTAGAGAAACCTAATAAAATGAGGGAAATAGTCAAATGAATATCATTTTCATAAAGTTAATGAATAAGTGTGCATGTTTTGTACAAAGCTAAAGGGCTATAGACAGGAAGGAGTCTGATCGCTGAACTGTTTACAATCTTAAAGTCTGACAATCCAGTTAGTGGAGACAAGAGCATTGTGTCAGTAGGTCAGCGTGTGCAGGTCTCCAGGATGGGATTGTGTGAGTGTGCGTCTGTGCTACAGTGGCAGCTGCACTCTGGCCAATCAGATCACACATACACATATTGACATCATGGCTGATTCATAAAATGGGGTCTGTTGTAGATTGTAAAATGGCTGCTCTCTGGTTTCCACACGCTGGCTCCATCCATTTATGAGCCGATGGCACCTCTAGTGGTGGATATGTGTCTCTGCCCTACTTTGCACTTAGTCATTGTGGGGGAGGAAAGGAGATGACAGAGGCAGAGTACAGAAGTGGGGCTTGACAAGCACACACAGTTTCATAAAGAACACATATGAACAATTAAGAGAAAGGCAAACAACTTTTTTATGTCCCCAGCTGCACTTTGTCTCCTTCTGGCACAAAAGACAGAAGCTTTTCTTTAAAAAACTAATCACTACCACTCCTACCAACACAGTCACATCTATTTTCCTGGAAGCCCCCCTTTCTATCCAAGCCAACAGCTGCCTGGCACTGAGCAATGATTAGAAAAGGGGGGCGAGTGTGTTTCTGTGCGTGTACATGTGTGTGTCATGAAAGTAAACAAAATTATTCCATTTCTGACTTCTGTTTTTAATTAAGGCAAGGAAAGACGAGGCAGACAGATGAAGGAGGATTGAGGGAGCAGGGGGGGTTCACAGACTCATGAGGAGCCAAGTCATGCAGAGGTCTTTGTCAATATGTAACTCAGAGTGTGTGTCTGCACAAAGAGGAGTCTGTATCGGTCCAAACACCCCCCCCCCCCTCCCTCACTCCCCCAGACCCTACTCCCTTCCTCTACTGTTCTCCTTGTCCTTAAAAGGAGAAATATGTGCTGGAAAAGGTGATGGGTAGACAGCCTTGAAACCCCAATGAGAAAAGTTAACTGAGAAGAAAGACACAAAAGAACAAATAGTTATGAAAGACTCAAACCAGTCGACTTTTATCTCTGACCACAATAGACTATACACTAACTTTAAAGGGTTGGATTATTCTTTTGAAAGAATGACAGTACTTTTCCTTCATATGCACATTGTTCCTTTGATGGCCACTTCCTGCATGAGTGGCGGTTTATTTTTAACCCACTAAAAGCTTTCAGATGATGGGCCCCATTGTATATGTGGAGTAGCACATGTTCAGGGGCCCTCTGTTGGCCAAGTTGGAGAAAAACAAAATAATCTAATAATAAAAAACTTTTCTCCCCCTCCACACACACACACACACACACACACACACACACACACACACAGACAGCATTCCAGAGTTGTGAACTGTATTAAATAGAGCAGCGGGTTATGTTTTCTACACCAGCAAAGCTGAAGTTATGTGGAAAAAAGTCAGACATAAACAAAACTGAAGTCAACATGTCATTATGAAGATTACCATAACTTCAGGCAAACTAAACAATGTCTTGAGTTTTTCCAGTAAAACAACTTGACTTTTTCAAGTTTGACAACAAAAAAAGTTTTATAAATATAAAAAAGTAGTGGCAAAGTCTGCAGTGGTAAAAAAGTCTTTGTCTAAAGTGCACACAAAGCCATGACAGATGGACAGCTGTAGCCCTGGTCCTTTTAAACTTTAAATGTCTAATCTTCTGTCACTTTCTGTGGCAGTGTGTATGTGCGTGCATGTCACAATGTAAGCGTGTTTGACAGAAGGAGAATAAGAGGTTTCCACGGTAACCCCAGGTCTGAAAGAGCCCCTTCATCCTGTTTTTCACTGTGAAAGGAAACAGGGAGAAAAGATTCCTGGCCGTGTGTGTGAAAAGGAGCAGATGGCAGGGTGGGGCAGGCGGGAGGGGGGATGGGGGCAGGATGTGGGACGGGCCTGGGCCAGGGGGAGGGTCAGAGGGAGGGGCCTGGACCCTGCTCACATGCGCACCCCTGGCGCATGAACAGTAAAACTGCAGCACACTATTTATTTTGAAGGGTTTTAAATATTAAAAATCAGATTCTTTAGGCATTAAAATTATCAGCATTTAAAGAAAATAGCTAGAAAAAAATCCAGTATTTCTGAACTTTAGAATCATAGACAATTTACTTGTTATAACATGTACAGTGGGTTTTTATTATGGTATAAAAAGGAAAAGTAACAAGACACATTTTAAAAATGTATTTTACTTCGATTTCTTTGCATATAAATAGTTATTTTTATATACTGTTATTAGTCACTAACAGTTCATATTTCATTGTTTGAAAAGTTTAGTTACAGGAATATAACTGATAGGTGATTATATGGATATCAAATAGAGATCCATTCATTTTAGTATGCAGGAGGAAATAGAAAATTAATGTAACGTTTTAACTTAGTTTCTTTATACTTGTGTGTTATAAATTCATATATAAAGAGTATATTTTAATAAATGTGAAAATTATTTTATATTCTCTGAGAAAACAAAATTAGAAATCCATACACTTTGTAAATAAATACCGTAATCATGTATTTAAAAATGATGGAACATTTGCATTAGTTTAGGTGGTTTAGTTAATTAGTTTTGAGACTTTTGCATAAACTTGTAGCTGCTACAGAAGGAATAAAGTGCGGTCCTATCAGTGTGGTTGGAATTCATACGTGGAGTCACAGTGCCCTCTACTGGCGAAGTTGGTGCATGACTGTTAGACTGCCGGGATTATCATTAAACTCGAGTATCCTGCTCATTACTTTGCATCTCTGTTGCAGTTTAAGGAGAGGAAGAGGAGACAAGAGCATCTGAAATGCCAAAGAGGACAGGAATAAATGTGTGAGAGCAGAGAATAAGCAATAAGAGGCTTGTGGAGAGCTCTGAGTTTTAAGGGTGCATGAGAGAGTGCTTATGTTGTTCTCTCAGGGCCATTCTGACCTCTCCCTGCTCTTCTGGCCATGAAGGTCTTCAGCAATGACGCACACACGGCACGTAACAGCATCCCTGATTAGCCCCACATACACACGTACAGGAGGATGCTGGCTGCATTGCTGATAAGGTTGCACTACAGTCAGAGCACCAACACAGCAGTACCTTGAACTCAAATTCGCACTTTCTGAAAGCTAACAAACAACCCCATAAATCCCTATAGCAAATAACACACAGGACATAGGCAAGCCCCCACCAGCTCCACACAAACAACAGCAGAAGAAGAGGTGAGCCGAGATGGTGCACTTATTAAATCAGTCCCATATCAGCCAGTCTCCTTGGGACAGCAAAAAGATTTACTATAGCAATTACATGGGCTAATTACAAGGAGGGAGATAGGAGGGATTGAGAAAAAAACGTACAGGGAATAAAGCAAATCGAATCAAAAGAAGAGACAACAAATAAAGGTGGAAAACTGTGACGATGACGGCAAATAAAAGAACAGGAAGGTGAAGAAAAGCAACTTCATGACCTTGGGGCAAAGGGATTCACAGTGGATGAATGGTCAATGAAACAAAAGTGACTTTATACAATAGTTCAATGATTAAACCAAGGCTATGACTCAGACTAGGGGGGCATCTGTGTTTATTATTCTCAGTGTGAGTGTCCTTGACGTCCAACTGGCCTTTCAAGCAAATAGCACCCTCTTGGGGGAGCATAGAGAATGACACTTTCAACAGTGTCAGCGGGTATCACTCTTCTTTGCTGTTGTGATTATACATGATGCAATGTTCGGAAATGGCATATGTATGGGGGTGTAGATTTGGGACTTGGGGATTGCTCAAGCAGATAACTGTATGTAAATGTTTCATACGAATGTAGGTCTACACTACCTGTACTAACCTGCACTTAACAAGATATGCCAGGAGTCAACAGCATTCATTTTACTCCTTGACAGACCATTTTTAGTCCATAGCCTTGGATGCCTTATCAAATGTATGTCAGATTTCTTATGTGGCAGAAGCACTACACGCCCAGGTATTTTATGCAAGATGAAGGAAGAAGAAAGTCTCATTGACATTCTCTCACAGAGGTAGAAATGGAAACTTATAAATTGGGTTTCCATCTCAATTAAAAAGTTAGATGAACTGTAACACAAATGCACCCCTTGAGAACAACCTGCCCTGGGCAAAAAGGATTAGGTCATGCATTCCCGTCCGCCTTCAAATATTCATTATTACCTTATGGAAAGATAGTGGAAGGGAGACAGTGACAGCGAGAAAAGTCACAAAAAGAGCACAAGGAATTGATGGAGAAGTTCTTTATAAATGCACAGTTCTGACTTATGCAAAGCAACACAGATGAAAAGGCCACAGAGAGAGATAAAGGTCTATGTGGTGTTATGCCATGGAGGACAGTTAAAAGCCAGTCGCGGGGCGAGAGCACACACTCATCCTCCGTTAATCCCCCCCGTTCCTATCCTCTTGTGTCCAACCATACATCGCTTCACTCGTCTTTATCTCTGCTTCACTGATGAGGACAAAGGAAAGCACTCATTTGCTCCATCCCTCCTCAATTCTGCACCCTCCTCCTCCTTCCTCTCCTGGTCTCTAGGCTAAGCTTGCAGGCCTGATTAGCCAATGTGACTTGACCGCATGGTGGAATGACTGGCACACATGTACAAAAAGACACGAAAGAATTTACACACATGCGGCAAAAAGAGGACAGGGGCCATATCGGCTAAGTCTAATTACCCCTTAAGCGCAGCCCAGGGACAGCAAGCAGGCTGGAGAGGAGGAGGAACTTTTGCCTCTCCAAATGTCAGCGATAGCTTACGGGAGACACATGCGCACAGACTTGAACAGAACTTGTCTCGTGGGCAAAAATACTGTGCTGCTTGCTACTGCTTGTCACTATATGGCTTCTTCAAACCAAAGTGTCAACATTAAAGAGCCAAGGAGAAGTTCAGGAAATAGAAATAAAAAGAAAAAGAGCCACAAGTAAAAGCAAGAGTGTGATGAAAGATGCAGAGTCAAGTAGAGCAAATTTATACGCAGGCAGTGCGTGTCAGGAGACTGCAGAGAAAGTATAGGGGATAAGAACAAAGAGGTTTTCAAGAACAAGACTAAAAAAAGGAGTGCTTGGACTCAATTATATACCCACTTGCGGGAAACCCTTATTTACTTAAATCCTAAAATGCTGGAAGTTGTAGCTGTTCATGTGCCAAAGAACAAAGCCAGCACATATTTGCATTTGTGTGTGAACTCTTTGTTTTGGATGCTTGGGGAACCCTACTGCAGGTGTTTGAGCAACATCAATGACACTAGATCATAGTCAAACTAAGTAGCTGGAGGGGCACGACAACCATGATCTGGCAACTCCTCACTCCGAATGGGAAACGGGGAAAAAGTCTCTCTCATCAAACATCGGCTGGTGTGCGAAAAACTCACCACCAAAAAAAAAAGAAAAAAAGAAAAAAAAAGAAAAAAAAAAAAGATATATAACGCAAAAAGGCTGTGTAAAAAAAAAAAAAAAAAAAAAAAAAAACAACACAATGTGAACATCTGTTTGCTGGCCCCACTCAGGAGTTGGCTGTAGGTGGCTAGACGATGCCACACAAACGGCACACACATCGGATCCCTGGCTGTGTTTCCTGAGGCGTCGGGGGATGTGTTGCCAATCAAATAGCTATTTGAGAGCAGGTGAATGAAAACAACACAATGCACAATACGGCTGAGAGACTGGCACCTGTTAAGTGACAGAGTCAATGTGTGCACATGGTTTGGTGATTGTGTTCAGAAATTCATGCACAAACACTGCCAACTGAAGAATATCCTCTGTCCTCGCTCATTCCTGAGGGACAGTGTAGGAGGTTTGGACTAAACAGTGTAAATATGATTGATGGGGAGAGGCACATTGGCAAAAATATATTTTTTTAAAGGATTCGCTGCTCCTATTGTATATTGTCTTCATGTCGTTTAGGCAAACAAATCTGCCCAAATAAATGCAAGCCTCCACAGTCAGCCATAATTTATTTTTTCTATGTCTTAGTACAGTAGTATTGCAGTAGTATACTACAATATAACACTTTAAAAAGTAGTTAAAAGTAACATTTGTAGGGTGTAGGTACAGAACAGGTCAATAACATGTCCTAGAAAATAGCACTTGTTTGTGCTGCAGACTACAGTGACCCAGCATCAGTGTGCATGTCTAGTGAGCTATCGCTCCTCTTTCTGTCTTGTCTCTTCTCTCGGCTCACTGACTGTGTCAGTCCACATTGGCCTTTTTTCAGAAGCTACTGCGAGATGGCAGCACCATTAAAATTTTACCCACTATCCCACTACTCACAACTCACTGACAACACACAAGAACGAGCGACGCAGATAGCCGGGCCGGCGTACATGGATATTCACAGCCATGTATCTGACCACAAATATGCACACACACGAAAGCACACAGACTCATTCCCAAGGAGTCAGTCAGATGTGATAGCAGGAGATGAGAAGCGACGAGGCGAAAGATCCCATACAGATGGAAAAGTAAAGAATAAGATGAACAGATTACTACTTGAAAACCACATGGGCGCACACACATCTGATACATAGACAGCGATGGAAATGAGTGGCATAAATTCAACAGGGCAAAAGGAGAATGTGGATGAGCCGTATGTCCTATCGCTCAAACCCATCTCTTTTCTAAACCCACAGCACACTTTCCATTGCAGTCACCTACACTTGCTCTGGCTCATTTCAAAGAAGTCATACTTTGAGTTCTTCTTCCTTTTCTATCACTTTATCTGAAGTGTATTGTTTGACACACAGCTCTTTTATTTCAGTACCCTTTCCTCCTGCCTCCTTTTGCGCTGTCCCTTTCTGCCCCAGTGGAGTGTGAGATAGAAGGCTGGGCTGGGAGGCCTATGGTCTCTTAATTAAGAAGCAAGGCGGAACGAGGCCACAGTTAACAAGGGCACACACACTATTTTTGCATTGCTTTACTTCTAAGTAATCACACTGACTACAGGCTCCTGCGCTAATCTTCATCATCAGCACCACATGCACAACATAACCTGTACCCTTGGACATTAATCATTACCTAAGCCTGATGATAAAAAAAACATCTATTGCCCAATGTGCCTGTAAACAAAATTGCAAATTAATGTAGTCTATATATGGGCTAAGCTTGTACAAAATAATGTTTACAACAGAATATAAACCTTGTGCAATGCAGAATTTGTCAATATAAAGAAATGGAACCTCTTAAATAGTTTTCTCATTTTAGATTTTGAAAATGATGTTCTCCAATGTACATGAAATCGTATTTGTTGGCAAGTACATACACCAAAGTATTCATATGACCTTATCTTGCAATGGTAAGATAGTGTTATTTACTTTTTGAGTAATAACAGTCTAACAAACAAAGCAATCAATCACATTATTTTGGCTCTCTAAATGCCCAAACATAATTAATTTGAGAGTAGAAAAAGTTGAAAATACTTGAAATTCGCAGAGCAACTTTTGTGCACGCATTCCTCCTTAAAAAGCTTAAAAAATATATATAAAAATCAGAATATGAGCCAACACCTATTCACACTACTCTGCCTAACAGCAAGACAATCTACATGTTGAAAGGTTACAAGGGTTGGTTAAAATTGCAATGGCATATAGGTAGCTCCAATTTGCAAACTTGACGGATGACTAAAGATGCTAAAAATTGCATTAATGTCAGTATTGGGAAAGATGGGTGAGAGACCAAGTGCTGTTGAAGCATTGGAACATGCACAATGAACTATGTGTTAATTTTTGCAAACAAATCAAAGTCAACTAAGTCTGTATGGTCAGTGCACAACTTCCCACCCACGTTTGTCCTCTCTTTCACACATCACATCATCTAATCAGAGGCCGAGGTATAGGCCTGAAATCTGCGGGTCTAGGACTCAATCAGTGAGCGCAATCAGACATAGGACACATACACATTAATTCGCACACTAGGCTGCAATCACCCACAGGCAAGACACAAGCTTAATAAGCCCACAGCTAGCCGACCAAAAGAGGGCCATGATATTATTCAGTCTACCTCATCACCACTGTAACACACGCTCAGAGGAGGCGGGATGAAAGCAGCTATTTTCAGAGTGCGCGTCCGTTCTTTGCGAAGGTGACTTTGGGTACGCCGGAGTGGTAATTGGGTACACATACAAATGCCTTTTTCTTTCTCTTCACCACGTTCTCTTAAACTCCTTTTCGCCCCTTCTTCTCACCTCGACAGCCCCCCCGAACGTGATTACATTTCCGACATGAGCGACATGAGCTGGGGAGGGGGGGCGGAGGAGATGGAGAAAAGTGAGGGAGACGTGTGATTGACTGGAAAAACAAAAGACAGGGTAGGGAACAGGTCTTCTGCTGGGTGAAAAAAAAAACAAATGTTCAGACTTGCATACATGCAGGCATTTGCATTTGCCCCCTGCAGACAAAAGCGAACACCTATATATACATATATATCATTTACTCGGCAGGGGAGCTGGGCAAAGCGGTGGAAAAATATGCAAAATGTCACTCAGACTGTCACCCTGATCTTTTCTGTGGAGACACACACACCGACAGAGTAATGGCCATCTCATTTCCTCAGACGAGTGACATTTTCTCTCCTAGTCTGTTTTTTTCGGTTGCCTGTCGCTGTGCTGGTAAAATTAGCATTCCTTTCCTTCCTCTGCTTCTCCCTCCCTTGACGGCCCGACTAGAGGTGAGGACCAAAGAGACGGACAAAAAGGAGGAAAAAGTGTAACAAGAAGAGAAATGGAAACAATAGGAGGTATGAAAAAGAGATATGGCCGAGACAGAGAAACAAACAGGCCAGTATAGCTTAGTGGAGAAGACAAAGACCACATGATTCAAAGAAGGAATGAGATAGCATACAGAGTGGACACAAGTGTGACTTGTGCAGAGAGTAAATGAAGGGGGAAATATGCCCTCAGGAGATTTTTATCACCATGACAACTCTCCTGTCTCCTTTGCTGTCCAGTTGCATGATGAACACTGCTTATTTTAGTCAGCCAAAGCTTGCATTCAAAAATGTGTATTTAACTAAGAATTAGAGGAAGTGCTTCAGTGAATTGTGGCAGCTTGCAACAGTCTACCTGTAAACAAGTAGAAAGAAAAAAAGCAGGAGTTAGTTCAAGTACAAAGCAAAATGAATGCCAAAAACAAAGAGGTCCTTGGAAATAAGAGGAGCAAAAAACTTAAAGCATAACAGGGAATACAAAAAGATACAGCTATGGTGACCTTTAAAAACAAAGCAAGGCAAAGGGAAAGTGTGAGAGATGAGAGGTCTAATGGAAGATGCAGTTGAGGGAGATACAGTGAATTAACTTATGCTGAATAGAAAGCAGCAAAGAAAAACAATAAGTGAAAAAAGGAACAGGGGACAATAACAATCAGATAAGCAGTGGAGAGCGGAGAATCCTGATCAGAAATCTGAGGAACAAAATAATAAGAGACTCTGACAGCAAATGTCAGCTCAGAGAGGGCACGCAGATGGAAGGACAAAGAATGAGAGAATTTAGAAGAAGCCAGGTGGGGTCAGGGAGATGGAGATGCTTCCCAATCCCTCCTCCCTGCAGTAAAGGATGGATACAATCTTTTTGGATGCGAAGAAGCAACACATCTCGGCAAAATATATTCCCCATCTCCCACTGGAGGGAAACAGAGGCGCCAGGTCAGCGGGTGAATCCTCATACGATTGGAGAGAGACGTGTGTGCGCTCCTGTCAGCAGACACGTTCACTGGCTGGCTGGGAAATGTTGCCCTTGAGTCAACCTTGAATGCTGTTTCAGTCTAGCAAAGCCCTGTTTAATTCCAGATTCTAACACCAATTTCTTGCTCCCATATTACTCCATTACAACTTGATAGAGAGACAGACAGATAGCAGTCCGAGTCCTGTGTGTGGTTATTTTTTAAGATTTAGAAATTAATACACTTAGAATTCTTGAGAAAAAAAAATAATAACAAACTGGTCTGCACTATGATTTCTGCAGAAATATAGTGATTGACATATGCATTTCTGTAAATAAAATGATCTGTGACCCTACATTTGAAAATTTAAACATTTGCATGTGTCAAAGTGCCAGGGAAAAGCCAACACTAAATTAGATAATGTATGCATCGTGTTGGGGAGAACATAAATGATCTGAATCTTAAGCGGAAATCAAACTTTAATGAGTTAAACTGTTCTTTTATGTTAACCTTAGGTCAACTGAATAGAGGCGAGGTTATTCCTCTGTGACTTTTCCTGACAATCTGAATACCAGATGTACTTTTTCTATAGTTATAAAAATGGCAATTCTTATGTGTGTTGTACATGTATGAGCCATCACAGACACATCATGCATTAATGCAGTAGTTTCACAAGGTGCACAGCTTTAAAGCAAGAAGGCAGAATGTGAACATAAATTGGACTGCAACTCGCTTGAATGCAATCATCATGTTATGAGCTGATCCAAGTAATCAGCATGCAGTGAAAATAAGCATAATACTTTCTTAAATAATAGAACTTATCTACTACTTGCATGTATTTCCTTACAAAGTAGTGTTCTGCCGACACCAAAACCATTTTCCTCTTTAAGGACATCTTCCCAATCACTTGTTCTGCTCTTTGCTCCCTCCCCTCATCGTTCTTTCTCCACCCAGTGAGTAATGGCGGCACCAAAAGATACTGGCAGAGAGCTATAAAAGTGTAATTTGTTCCATTTTCCTGAGGAAACCAAATTCACTTTCTGTCCTGCGTTACAATCTGTTAACATTCAGATGGCCAGCATTCAGACAGCACATTACCCGCCTACACTCGCTACTAATGACCCTCACACTAAGTGTGCACATATAGACACACAAGAGCAGAGGGCAAGGGCACACAAGCTGCACGAGGAGAAAAAGTACAAAGTGTAGTTGTGTCCACTTCAATATGTACTGGCAAATATATAAAGAACTATGGTAATAATGAAGTGTGAGAGGGCACCAGGAAAAACAGTGATTATATAACAAAGGGAGGATGGCGTGAAACTCTGCAAAGGCCAAGGATGTTTCGCTGAATCAAATTAGGTAACTTCTACAATCTGACTTTCCATTTAAAAAAGAGTATTTGTCTTTCTCCTAATGCTCTCAAAGTCATGGTACTTCAATAGTGTTAGCGTCTATGCAAATCATCCCAACTTCGGCTTCATCTTGTCATTTCTAAGTCACCCTGCACATTTCTGTGCTTTTCTCCTGCCATCCCCTCATTCGCTGAGTCTCTTTCACACTCTCATCTAATCATCCCACCCTTACAGCCCTCCTTTCTCTCCTCCTCTATCCCTCTCCTCCATTTCCAGCTCTTCTCTCTCAGGGAGCTAATAGCCTCATCCTTTGTTCTTGGAGAACAGCAGGGAACAATGGCGGAGTGGGGCTTGTCGTTGTGGCAACAGGCATGAGACAAGAGAGAGAGGCCGGGAGACAAAGAAGAAAGGCGTGGAGAGAAAGAGTGCGCTCGGAGGGGATGCTGGTTGTTAGCCGGGCGGCAGGGAAGCAAGTGCCGGCTAATTACACTCGTTTCTATGCACAACGCAATTAAGCCCCGATGCACACCGCCCTCACTCAGAATAACCAGCAGCAGTCACACATAGACACTAGGCAACTTTAGAAGTAGGGTAAAATAAAGGAGGCGGCATGGAGGCAGTGGAAATAAAAAAGAAAAAAACACGAGTAATGATATAAATCAATGCAACACTTTTCTTAAGTTCATTATTAAACATAGTGTCAAGTTCAAAGAAGTTAAATTCTTTAAGATGTCATTAATGTCAGAACTGGCTCTGGGTTACTCAAACTCTCATTCTCCAATGTAACCTAAACAAGAGACACAAAACCAGTGTGAAAGTAATTATCACAGATTGAGTGATTGATCGACATTTGGTTGTTTTACAGGAGAGTAAAATGTCAGCGTCCAATATAAATAAAAAAAACCTTAACAAGGTCTGTGTTAGTGCGGTTACGGATCTAAATGTTTTTGTAATGTGGCTTGCTAAATAGTTTAAATGGTGCTCAGATTAATTATTTCCCTCTTGGTTATATTGCTCCCTCTGCATCAACTTTAGTTCACTTCTATCTAATCAGCTCATCGGATGATTTCGGGCATTCTCTGGAGATGAAGAAGTGTATTGTCACACAAATTAACAGTGCGAATAGTAGAGGCACTAAAACTGGGGGATGCATGGAAAAAAAAATAGGAAGGAAGGAGGGAAAAGTGCAGGATATGGAAATGTGGAGAATTACATCCAGGTCACACCACCCTGCAGGGTAAAGAGAAAATGTTCCTTCTCATAAACAGCCTTTCCCAGTCCCCCTCATCTTGCAGCATGCCTCAGTACACTTAAGCACTAACACGTCTCGGAGAAACATGTGCTCCATGCTGCCTTCCTGTCTGTTTTATTATTCATGTGGTTTAATGCCTGCCCAAAGTGTATGAATGTGTTAAAGGTCCATGTTAAGGAACAGAAAAGTGTCACTGCACATCTGAGAACCGACTGATCAACACTGCAGAACTGGTAAAGAATGTGCACGGCAATTCACAATAGTCAACCCTGCGCACGCCAAAAGCCCAACTTCCACACAACAGCGCAAGCCCACAGACGCCAATGAGGTAGATGAGGAGTGAAAGGAGTCACATTAAACAGCCAAACTTGTCCTGTTTCGCTTTCATAGCCCCAGTCCATTTTCATAATGCATTAAAACCACCACTGAGAAGAAGACATGGAGAGCAGAGGAAAAGAAGAAGGGGATAGAGAGAAGGACCCGAGACACACATAGAGAAACAGAATAGGAGGGAACGGGGACAAGAAACATTCTCAAAGTAATCTAAAGCTGCTGGATGTATGGGGGTGCAAGGAAACAAGATAAGGATGAAGGGTGCGGAGGAGCAAAAAAAAAGTGCACGTCTTAGAGGGAAGATATGGGAATAGAAAGTGTCTGATAGAGGCACAGACAGATTAGGGAGGTGGATAAAGGGAGATGGGATACACTGATAAAACACAACACCAATGGAAGGGAGCATGATTTAGTCACAAGCGCCAATGGTTTCTTTATGTGCACATATGGGCTGGAAGAGCTCTTCACACTGTTGTCTGCTGTCTGGGGCCAGAAGGGTCTCCATTTCAGCACCAGCAGGCTGATGAGACTTTGGGGCCAAACAGCCTCCGGGCAGAGCTGGCCTTGTTACCCCCCCCTTTCACACAAACAGACACATGATCTCGAATATGAAGCCAACAGGGATACGGCCACTGTAGCAGGCTGAGAATTTAAAATATCCACTCATTAGAATCTCCATAAAGCTAGAATTATTATAAATGGTGTTTAATTATTTAAGAGACATGATTTGACAGAGGAGCAATGTTTAGGTTTTGGACTTTTTCTTTCCAGATATCAGAAATAATTATAAAATATGGAGATTAATAATATATTAAAGGTAATCCAAATATGTTTAGAATCCAATCACAGGGGGTCACAAGCCAAGGTACTCCTAGTGTCAGTTCCAAGCCTGGATAAATGGAGAAGGTTGTGTCAAGAAGCACATCTGGAATAAGACCTGTCCTGAATCATTATGCAAATCACTGCACATTAAAGATGATTGATGTGGCGACCCTATAGGAAAAAGTCTAAAAAAGAAAGGAAAGAAAAATTTTAAATATCTTTGGGATTTATCGTGCTCTGACTGTTGTTGTCATGTCATGTTAGCTGCAAATTTCTATTAATTTGATGCTTTGTTTTGTGTTTGACTGTTTTGTTAAATTGTTGAATGCCATTTGACAAAACTCTAAACAGTTAGTGCGTTATCTTATATTTTTGCCCAAAGTCAATTTTCTGATACCTCTGAGCCTTTTTAGTCCATCTACTTTCAGAGGGCTTGTGTATAAGCACTGACTTGGAGGAGGCCGGGAATGAAAGAGTTAAGGAATCAGTCAAACTAAGGCAGAGGCATCCAAAAGCCTATCTCCTCCAAGTCAGCGGCGTGAAGGCTATCTCACACACACCTGACAGAGACAGAGTGCTGCCAATAGTGCCATAGGGAACAGCAGAAAGGAAGGGCAGCAGGCAGCACAAAAGATGAAGTGAGAGAAGACCCCCTCAAGAAGTGAAGCATAAAAGTGAAACATCAGAAGACAGAGATCCTTGGATAATGGTGAAAGGACAAAGTTACAGCGGCCATTTGGATTTGAATGCCTGCCATGAAAGAAATGCTAGAATTTGAAAGTTTTTGTTGTAGGAGTTGACATTTGTTTGAGGCAGAGTGGGTAGACAAAATGCAATCATAAAATATAATAATAAAGGACTTGCAATGAAGACTTCAGTGCCTTGCACACATTCACTGTTAAATGCATAAAGTACAGTAGTGCGCAAATGTTTTAGGCAGGTGTGAAAAAATTATGACATTTTCAGGAAAGGTCAGTAATGGGCCAAGGTAAAAATTATTATTTTAGTGTTTGATCCAGGAGTGTTTAAAGAGATGATGTTCCATTTTGAGATAAAGGCCAAAGATGCTAACTTTGCTCACTAAAATAATTAACAACTACTTTTAGTAGATTAATTTGCTGTTTTTAGATTTAAGGGTTTTGTGGCACAATGGAAACCGCATTTACCCCTAAACTAGAAGATAAACTAGTATGAATCCAGGTCTGGGCACTATATCTTTACAACTGCGAGATAGGACCTGTGCCTTGGCCGAGGTCTATGCTCTCCAAATGAGTCATTGACACACCTTTCTTTGTTCAAAGCCTTTCTTAAAAAAACATTTACAAAATACTGAATGCTCAAGGATAAACAGGCATACCACTCACATCTATTGTTTTACCACTACTTTCCTGTTCAATTCATTGTGCTGCTTTCAATATACAGTATCTTATAATGACAGAGGAAGATAAAACAAATAAAGAGCAAACATGAACATACACATCAGCAAATGAGCAGCTAGATGCACTCAGTGAAAGCACAGGACAACAGAAAGCACCATCTCAAGGACAAAGGTAAGCCACTCAGCTGCAGTCTGAGAGCAGAGCTGCTTCAAACGGCTGAAGTGAATCCCACAAAGTAGCACAGCTCTAGTTGCACTCTTTGGCTTCCAATTTTTTATTTTTTTTTTGTTTCTTTATTCGTCAGATGCACGAATTGGCATCCAGAGAGGGACGTCATAATACTAAAGCCCTCTTAAAAGTGTAGCAAAGCTTTAGAAATCTGCCACATTTCTTTTAGACTGGTGGGACAAAAGCACCAAAAGAAAATCTTGGAAATTTTAAAAACAGAATTATGGCGGCACAGAAAGCAAGAATGGGAGGTAAAAGCAAGATTAAGAAGAGGCCTGAAAGCCATTTTGTGATGTTTATAGAGCATACAAATGCAGCAAAAGAAGATAATGTGATGATAGATGGAACAACACAACAGCAGAATAAGCAACAAATGAGAGAATACGTAAAGTGGGCAAAATTGTAAGAATAGAAAAATGGAAAAAGAACAAAGATAGAAAAAGAAATAAGGTTAGAACAAAGTTCACTTATCTGAACTTTTCTTTCTTTCATATAATCCTTGGCCTACATATATTCTGAATGCATGAGTGCGCACGTGAAGGGATCACACACTGATAACATTACACTCCTTAATTCCTAATTAATCCGCCTTAACAGGATTACGTTGTGGAGCATGCCAAGGCAAGGATTTCCCCGTTTGCCCTGACAACTGACTGTGAGTATGTGAGAGAGGGTTGTATGTCACTTTTTAGCAGAGGTCTCCTAAGGCTGGCCTGTCCTCTGCTACATGATGTGGAGAAATGAAGCTGACAGTGACTGAGTCCCCCAGTGGCACACATGCTCTCCATTACTGTATCCTCTCGCACACAACACACAGTGAGGAGTCCCTAGATCACAAGTCTTAAAACACTTATGAATGATTGTACTGTGTGGCAGGAACTCTTAGCATTACTTTACACATTTTAAGTATGGCCTCACAGGGGGCCCGTGCTTACTCACATAACAGACATGTCTCCCCTGACACTGCCACTTGTCCTGGTTCAAACAGCTGTTGCAATGTCTCAAGACATGCATTCTAGATTACATCCCAGTCTCCAAAAAAAGTGGCTTTAAAGATGACAATTCAACTTGTGAATTAATAGGGGGCATAGATAAGATTTTTTTCATTACAGTTTTAAAGTTTGTGTTAAAATAATAAGCACTAAATCCTATTAAAAACCAGAGTAAAATGTACCATTATTATAAACTGAAGTATAATGCTCAGTTGGTGGAACATGCTGTGCATATATAGTTGCCTGGGAATTCCAGCCTCACCACTGTACCAGCGGATGAGTCTGGTCGCCATTGAATCAATTCGACTTCTAGAGCGGCGCAAACCCGAGTAAACCGACAACGGAGTAAGCCAATCAGAAAATGGAGGACGTGATTTTAACAAAGCAACAACAAAGTGAAAAAATGAAATGAAAAATGAAAATGATGAAATGAATGAAAAAAACTTTTTTTTTTTTTTTTTGAAATAAAGGCTTCCAGTGCTGTAAGATGCTGTGGATTTAATGTCTCGACATGTTTTTGGTCATTTAAAACGGAATTTACCGCTGAACGGAACAAACTCTCAGCTACTCTGTGCACCATATTGTTGAGGACGCTGCTCGCGAAGAACAGTGACTTAAATAAACAAATCAAAATGCACGGTACAGTTGGGATTTGAATCCAACCACGGCGGATGGCGTGGTGACCAGACTGATATTTCTCTGTATAATAATACAGAGACATATCATTCTGGATTTTCCAAGCAACATATATAAAGCAAAGTATAGCTTGCCTTGGTGCTGGGTTTCAAGTCTGGACTCCGACCATATGCTAAATGTCTCTTCCTGCTCTCCCTCAAAATTTCCCGCCATGTATATACTGTCCAATCCAATAAAGCCATTAAGGACCATAAATATCTTAATAAATAAAAAATAAAAAAAACTAGGTGCCCCTTTTAATGACTTAATTATTAATTAATTAATTATTAATTAATTATTGTAATAGCATTAAAACTTAGTGTTCAAGTCATTCATATTATTATACAGAGTTGGGCTATTACTGTAGATTGTAACATGTTGGGTTTATCTATGTGAAATCAGCAAACCCCTGTCAAATAAATAAGTGCCATTAACCGTAGCTACAGTATCGTATTTTCCAGACTTTAAGTCGCACTTTTTTTCATAGTCTGGCTAGGGGTGCAACATATACTCAGCTGCGACTTATATATTAAAATATTTTATGTGTTGGTTACTTTCACACTGACAGCCGCGACAGGGCACTCTAGGCTTGTGTGCCACAGACAATTTAAAATGTAAACATTACCGCTAACAACTTAGGCTATAAAGACAACTGAGAAAGACCGGAATAATTGGAAATGGAACTGATGCTGCGTCTGACGACAGCCACGCAGAGGAGGAAGCGGCGCTTCGTCTACCTCCGGAGTTGTTCAGAAGCGACACCGAGGATGAAGAATTTAAAGGATTTAGCGATTCGGGGTGAGATCGTGAGTTTGGTGAACTTGTTATATTATGTTCTTTATACTATAGTTATGTGAATAACTGTTAATATATTACGTTAACACATGAGACACCTATTCAGTTCGTTGTTGCTTCATGTAGCTGAATAACCATAAATGTGTTACGTTAGCATACCGCACACCTATTCAGCCTGTTGTTCTCTATTCTATTATCACTATAACTTGCCTTTCAAGATGAATGGTGTCAGATTTTGTAAAATAAATTTCCCCCAAAAAATGCGACTTATATACGTTTTTTTCTTCTTCATTATGCATTTTTTGGCTTGTGTGACTTATACTCCGGAATAGTCCAGAAAATACGGTAGTTCGATTTATATACAACTTAATTTTATCTAAAAGTCAGGGAAAAACTAGCTATTTGGACCAGAGTATAAATAAATGATAAGTACCATATTGTACTGTGTGTTGCTGTGTACAGTGCTATGTTGTGAGTGCTCATTAAAGCGTGCTCTGTCGACAGAGAAGATGGGGAGGTGCGGGAGAGCTCAAAGTAGTGACGGATACTGGGAGGCTGAGGCAGTCAGGTGGGGGTGGAGTCACAAAGGAATAGAAGGAGAGAGTTGGGGAGAATTAACATGCTTTCATGCTCTCTACACTTAAGTGGAGCACCACAGGGCCTGTTGATGCTACTAAGTGCTATGCAGTATTAACCAGAAAATCTCTAAGGAGGCCCAGTGGCAGTGTGTGCAGGCAGTGTGTGCCGACTGACCGCTAACTGCGAAGTACCAATCCCTAAATAACCTGCTCCCAGAACAGAAGAATGGGAAAGAGACAGCGCATTCCTAGCTGAAAAACACCAGCTGAAGCTTTCGAAAGAGTACAATTCTCTACAAATAAATACTCTCCGGGTATTAATGTAACAATTTTTTGTTTCCACTATTACAGCCCAAAGAACATATACATTACAAAATACAAAACATTTCTTCAAATATAACTGCATTTTACAGCAAGTTTGTTCAGAACAAACTTAACTCTGCTTCCCTATACTTCTTAACCACCAGCACTCTCGTCATGATATATCTTTTCACATTTTGATCATTTGTCATTCTTTTACTCCCTTTCTGAATGCCCTTTCTAATTTCACACTGAACACTGCTGCCTCCATTTGTCTTCCTTGTAGCCTCATTTATCCTGCACTCCTCTCCTTCACTCTACCTTCAATCACACCCATCTGTCTTTGCGTCTTCTAAACTAAGATTAGCCTCCATCCATCTGGAGCTCTGAAAAACTTTGTTCCTGGCTGAATGTACATAAAGACTCCTCTGACAAGTTTTATTGTTTAATTAACATGGAGAAATAATTTAAGTCAAACAAGATAACCTCCTAGATGTTTGGTGCCTTCAGCTTGCCTTTGCCAAGTACTTATCTGTTAACCGGCAAAGAATTTAAAATTTTTTAACCAACTTTTATTGCTGAATGTGTAACTAAAAGCTTTATTTTTATATACATATGACAACTGATTGTACTTAAGTGAAAAGATTATTTAGTTAAAAGGTATTCAGTGCCATAGTTCAGTGCTTTTTTTTTTATTATTAGTATTTCTATGTTCCTATAGCCCTGTGCACTAAGCTATTCTTTTTGGTTTAAAAAGTGAGAAAGTTTAATGCCAGAAACAGCACAAAAGTTGGCAACTCAACCATTCCTTTAAAACTTCTACATAAGTCTTTTAAAAACATTCTTTAGAAAAGCGTCAGCATAAATCACTATTTTCCCAAACAGACTGAAGTAGATACTGATGCCTTGTGGATGCACAACAAGTTTAGAAAGGCTCTTGACTGGATGCTATCTTACATGGCCCTAGTTGACAAGTATTTATGGCTTAGACATACATGTCTTCCATCACTGTTGGTCCTCTACTTGTGCCATCTATATATGAGGGTTATAAATATTGTGTCCTAATGGAAGGCCAATTACAAACAATTTAGGGCCAGAAGATGTCATACAATCTTCAGGAGTGTTATTAAGCCAAGTAAAGAGTTTTGGGCCAAAAATGACATGAGTTTCCAGGCCCTCTGAACTTGCCTCACTCAGATCAATAGTAACTCAATTCACGGTATGACAAAGTACCCACTTTCTTTCCTTAACTGTTGGCCCTGATGCTCTGCTACTAGCACCCTGTTTTGCCAGCTTTAGTTTCAAATTCTAGATAATCCGCTGGGTGAAATGATGAGTGTTTGGGGAGAAGATGAGAAGGAGTAGATAAAAGGACAGAGCGATGGGGAGGGGTGACCATACATTATTGAACATACATAGAAGTTTTAAGGCAAAAAATGTGAAAGCGTGTTTAGGGACAACCTCTTCACCGCCTCGTTCCTTTCGTTCCTTACCATCCCTACAACTTGCCATCCCCCACGAGGGCCGCCACATCTCTTATTCAGAGGGGAGGTTAAAAATTCAAAAGCAGGAGGAGGTGGAGAGGGAGGGAAAGAAAGTACCTGAAAATGGTCAAAATGAAGGAGTATCTTCAGGGAACTCGCTCAAGCACTAATCTAGATGAGCCCTTGCTTTGATTAGGCGTGCGCGTGGTGAGCAGTTAGTGGTTGTGGTGCTGGGGTTGAACGGCGGAGGAGGTAGATGAATAGAGAGGAGGAGGCATGGACTTTTTACAGCACGATGAAAATTTAAGATACCTGCAGGGTGAAGCACATGACACTTGCAGATACACATATGGAAATGGAAAAGGAGCAGCTATAGGCAAGATGTAAAGAAGAAAAACTAGTAAATGACCATGCAGCAATAAAAGCAACAGTGCATTCATACAAAAACAGTTGAACCCACTGTATATGTTCTCATCACATCACAGAAACGCAATTTTCAATTTTCAGCAGATTAAGGTCAGAAAGTGGAGCATGGCCTGGTCCACTGAGTTTTGTAAATACCATTGGTGTCTGCTGTAAATGCCACTGGGTTATTCATATTACACACACAAAAACGTATAAAGGCACAAGTTAATACATCATTGTGGAAAAGTCTATTTTTGTAGTTTGATTCAATGGGAAATACATATATAGATTCAGTACACACAAAGTCAAATAAGTCAAGCATTTATTCATTTTATAATTACGGACTGCCGTTAATTAAAATTATTACATCTTCACCACAGGATATCATCTGCCTCCAAGTGTGCAGTGATTTGCATACACTGATTTGGTGCTTGAAAAATTTCACTATGTATGTATAAATGTATGTGTTTTACATTTTATATACTAAATTATTTCAATTTCCATTACATTATAATCCATTGACATGCATCTATAATGTATGCCCATATTGCTTTGGTCTTTAATCTGCATATTGAACATCATATCACATAGCAGTACAGCTTGAATTAACAAGCTGGTTAGATATTGGTATCAACTCTAACAACTTAATCAGAGGCATTGCAGGGTAGGGCTGTGCAATTAATCGAATTTCAATTACAATTTTGATTATTACACCCTACGATTACAAAAATTGTGTAATCGAGAAAAAACGATTAATAACACTAACTTTGAAGTGTGTTCTGAATGCGCGCTCACGCTCCGCCTCTCACTTCTCAAAGCTTGCGCTCTGATAGCTACAAGCTAGGCTAAATGTGGAAAGATGTTGGCAGAATGAAAACAGTAGAAGCTTTGGTTAGAAGAAAAGACAAGTCAAATTCTGTTGTTTGTAAGCACTTTGGGTTTGAAGAGAAAGACACTGAGCCAAGACACACTGCGTGCAAGGCGTGCTTTGGGTTGTGGATACTGTTTCTATCCCCTACTGGACAGGAGAGGATGGTTGTCTAATAACACAGTGAGTGCAGTGGTTTCATGTTTACTTAGTGTTTTGGCTCTGGTTGTAAGTGTACAAAGTTGTACATGTATGGATTAGTCTGTGGCGCTTGACTTTAACAGCTACTAGTTTGCACCTGAGCGCTGTGGGTGTGTCTAATTCTCCAGTTCATAGCTAAACTGTGCCCCATGACTGTTTACAGTTGGGTTTTGTTGTTATGACATTAGGCTGGTGAGGCCGGAGGACAGCCAGTGGTCCCCAGGTAGAGCAATAAAACAGGACTGGTGCGCTGGTCTACGCTTCCGACAACCCGTTCAACGCGCCCCGATGCCGTGAGCTTAAACGTGCATTGTAACATAGTTAAAAGCAGTTTAAAACCGTGTTAAACTACCGGGGGTCCTAGCAGTGTCTCAGCAGCAAGTCTGCCCAGCCTCAGAGCACTGGAGTCGGGCGTGGGCATAGAGTAAGTGCGCTGTCTCATCCAGCTCAAACAGCGCTGGTGTTGTAAGCTCCATGAGACAGAGCTGATAACAGTGTGCATGTGTTGATAACAGTGTGCATGTGTTGATAACAGTGTGTATGTGTTTGCATGCGTGCAGTCAAAGAGGGGAAACGCATGCTTCAAATGCAGTTGGAACCGCATTAGTTTAGGACAATAAAAAGGTGAACTAACTCTTATTTGCGTCATCATCATCACTTAAGCAAGATCATGTAAACAGACTGGTGTTGCTGGCAAAAAACCTTTTTTTGCCCAGTTTTTATGCTATGAAGGTGGACCAGCATGGTTTATTTACATTACTGACAATAATAATACACATAATAATACACATAATAATAATATTAATAATAATATTAATAATAATATTAATATTAATAATAATAAAATAATAATAAATGTAACTGGAATTTAAATAATATAGGCTACTTACTAGACTAAAAACGAGAAATAATTTTATTTGGTAAATAATTGCTTTAGTTCTATGTTCATAACAGGCTATAACAGTTCTATAGCAGTTCACTCCATTTGGTTACAAAAGAGAACAAATTTGGTTTATTTAATATTTTGCACTTTTTTATTTATGTAATTATGTCTAAATTAATCGTGATTATTATTTTTCCATAATCAAGCAGCCCTATTGCAGGGTATCTATATTTAAAGTACAAAGACAAAGTTAGTATGACAAAGTGGGCCTGAGGCTTTAATATGTAGACTTGTATCTGAGTGTTGCACACAGACAGAGCCATTGGGAGAATGGCAAAGATAGTCTAATAGCCCCTAATAAGTCACTTGTCAGCCAACAACTCATCAGCCGCAGCTTAGGGCTACTGTTCAACAATTCAAATGAGCTAGAAGCTTAAAACTGGACACTTTCAATGTGTCTTATACTTTCGTTCATCCTGCACTTGCTCATTTCATAGCCATTTTTATCTACACACTTTTGGTCTTCATTTTCTGGTTTCTATCTTTCTTTCATTGTCTCTCTTCATAAGAAGGCCTTTATCGGAAAGAGATAAGAGAAGGAAATCAGGAGAGGGTAGAGCCGGAGAGGGGAAAAAGGAGGTGGGGGTTAATGCTCATATCTCGCCAACCTCATCTTTTGAAGTTGTTGCTCTTTACTTCTTCCTTTTTATGCATGCTATCAGTGACATCAAAGTGGGCCAAGTTTTATATCTGTGCATGGGAATATATAGTGGTGCATGTCAATATCCTCAGGGTAAGGTGACTAATAAACAGCAGGAGAGTACACAACAAAAAGTACCCTGGTGAATCTGTATTTTGTGTTACCCGCATGTTTTTTAATAATCAACATGCTTTCTGATTTAAAAAATAAGAGTTGAGCACTGGATGAATTTCCTTTCCAACACACTGACATGTTTTACACATAGCACATACAGTATGTAAAACAGTGGGGGAGGACAAAAGTGTATGCTACTGTGACCAGAAGAAGCGCAACAGGAAGTGGGTGGAAAAAGTGTAGGTGTGCAGGCATATTTTGCTTAATTCCAACATTTATCCCCGTTCAGTTTCCTTCTGTCTTGGATTATTTAAAAAAAAGACAGATTCCCAAAAATGGTAGAAAGTCTAATTTGATCAACCAATTCTCAATTAAACATACACTTGCTTTGATGGCATTCATGCACACGCACAGCTGCTGTCAGGCCCTGCTCAGATGTCATATCGCCGGGAACATTTAAATGGTAATGGTTTCGGGATGAGACGTTGGAATGCTGGCTGGCAACGTGAATGAACAGCTGGCTGAGATTTGAACCGAGTGAAGCGAAGAAGGTCTTATTTCGTTTAAAAACAGGATAATCTCCAGGAAAGAGAAAAGGCAGCAAGGAGATTAGGCACACACTGCGGTAATACTCAGGCTTGACTACACTTAGCTCATTTGCATGTAAAACAGAGATGTAACGAGGGAGGAATGGGATGAAGAGAATGAGTGAGACAAAGCATATGTGCGTATTCATAGGTGTTTTCTGTGCATTTAGAGTGTTGCTGTTGGCAGTGGGAGCCGATGCATGCACACGTCGATGTGTTTGAACCTGATAAGGCCTGATGAATGAATGCAGTTTTGTAGCTGTTCCTCAACCATAAAGAGGGAGAGAATGAGGAAATGCTTTCTACTGCCACAATGTGAGAGATACAGATTCAGCAGACCCAACCTAATGCCCTTTCAAAACTACTGTTGAAGGCTTATGAGTTCACTGAAAGCACTGGAAAATAAACACTTATATGACACAAACTATAGACATCAGAATCATTATTTACAGACTAGACCTGAATGCAGTTTCCCTTTTTCAAGTAGGAATTGAGAAAAAGTACTATTTGTGCTTGAGAGAGACCACCAAGCACAGACCTACATCCTTGAGTCATTATGAGAGCTATACATGGAATATGTTTGCTTCCAGCCATGAAATGAAGAAGCAAGAATAGAAAGAAAAGAACTGTGATATTTTCCCCCCGCTCTTTCTGCAGCATTAGTGACCCTTACATTAACCCAAGTCTCTTTTGGCAGACCCAGGCAGAACACCACATGATTTATTAACAAGGTTTTCTACTGTGGACTACACAGAAGCAAACATATACGCACACACTCGCAAACCAGCTCAAGAGACATTATACACAGCCTCTTCAAAGCCACGGCCAATTTAAAGCCATTTCTAAAGCATGCACACTTGTATAGCCTAATAAAGTGTACCCATCCTTCAATTAGTCTTCTAAGTGCTTTATTAGACCATATTTTCAAAACTCTCCTAAGACTGAGGATCTGAGCCCAAGTATTGAACCAACTGAAATCAAAGACTGTAATGAAATACAATCAAACACTCATATGTTTTTTAGCTTTGTCTGACAAGATAAAGACAAACAGAACAGAGCAAGATGCAAAAATTAAGGGTGCTCCGATCAGGGTTTTTGAGGCCGATCACCGATCACCGATCAGCCTCTGCTGTGATCGGCCGATACCGATCATGGCCGATACCGATCACGTGATCTTCAATGTAGTAATGTATTGTATGCAGGCTATTATTAGTTCCATTTGAAAAATACTGTAGCCTTTGTAAATATAAAAGAACAACAAAATTCTACTTATTTTTGTTTTAGAAGAGGTTTTGTTGCATTATTGGTCTTTAATGTGGGCCCAGTGTCTGTGGCTTTGTTTGAATGCTCCGCTGATGTAAAAATCAGCTGTTCTTAATTGGTTCCTTTAATGCGAGTCCGCGGGTGCAGCGCCTGTGTCCGCGTAACGCGCAGCCAAACCAGGTTGAAACACAGTGGACTAAAGAGCAGACAGCTCCTGCTGCCAGTTTTGACAATGTCTGAATGAAGAAAACGTGCAATGAGAGCAGAGAAGACAACGATGAAAGGTGCTCCTCTCAGACACACGGACACATGGGCTGCCTTTTTACTTTCTCTTTCCATTAGCAGCCATTTGGTGCAGTTTAAGCCACAAAACGCACAGTTTTCTCCGCGCAACAAGACACAGGCAGGCTCTGAACTTTCTTAATCCTTTTAACGTAACTGTTAGCGGGTTAGCTGTAGCTCTATTTACGTTGGTGTTTGCAAATACACGCACTGCTGTGCCTCGGTTCTGTCCCGTGCGCTCCTAAAGCAGGCGGGGACACAGCGGGGACACAAAGCAGCGCCTCCAGGGCAGGTTTGTGTTAGTTATAACCAGGGCTTAACTTAAAAACACTGCTAAAATAACGCTACTGCTGTTTAATCAAACCGGAGTTGCAGGACAGTAAATGTGAGAGCCTCGCGTGTTTATTGTAATTTGATCGGCCCTTCTGATCGGCCCATTTTACCGATCACCAATCACTCTATTTTTAGCCATGATCGGCCGATCATGATCGGCGGCCGATCGATCGGAGCACCCTTAGCAAAAATGTTTCCACATTTTAAAGAAAAAACTCCCAGTATATGGTAATGAACTAGGGATGCACCGATACCGATACCAGTATCGGGTATCGGTACCGATACCATGTCCAAGTACTCATACTCGATACCACTTTACAGCGCTGTCACGTGACATTCCCCTCTCAGCTGAGCAGTGATAACAGAGTGGAAGGATTTCAAAGTGAACTGTATGGAGATAAAAACAAAGCTGACTCTACATTCTGCTCAACCAGACATCCCAAATCATATGTGAGTCCTGAAACTGAGGCAGTTGTCCTTTTGTTGTCCTAGCTGTCCCGAAAATGATATAAGCGCGGAGTATGAAGCAGTTGTTGTCTGATAAAACATAAGAAGAACCGTTGCTAATTGTGTTAGCTGCTGTGTTAGGTGCTGTATGTCTTGGCGAATCTCCGCTGGTTATGCGCAGATGCTCATTCTGTCTTTAAAATGACGACTGAATAGAGGAGAATCTAAGCTTTAAAATGAGGTATAACATGTCCATGTTGAGCAAATTTTAGCCATGGTTAGCTGTGTTCAAACCACTCTGTTGTAAAAATAACTTAGCATGGCAGAGCGGGGATAGACGGCCAAAAGACGACACGGTATGGGATGAATGAGATATAGTAGTGTGACTGTATAAACTACAAAGTAACCCCTATATAAGTACTCGTATCGGTACTCGGTATTGGCGAGTACTCAAATGGAAGTACTTGTACTCGTATTGGTTTGAAAAAAAGTGGTATCGGTGCATCCCTATAATGAACATTTCTTTTTATCAGGAGGCAATTTTTAGCTAATCATCAAATTTAAACAATGGCCCTACAGTATATAATTAGAAGGCAATGTCTAAAGCAATGTCTAACATATTAACAAAAATAAGCTAATATTTATTTAACTGTTTTCGTGTGATCTTGTGCGGCTTTGTCATTTGCTCATAAACACATTACATATCTCATTCGCCTAAGTGATCTGACTAAAAATCTTAAAAAGCACTCCGTAGGAATGCACACACCCACACACAGTATGCACTTTTCTTGTAAACTGGTTGCTCATTAAGGAGAGAATAATAAACCTAAGTGGAAACACTGAGATATGCACACACCTACAGAGAAGGAAATTGATTTGTTTGAAACACAGGGAGATCAAAAGGCTTATTATAATTGGTTTGTAAATGTGCCTGAGCTCCCCCACCCACTCCTCTTGAGGCATAGACTAGAAGCGACACAAGTGCAGTAACAAATATTTATGCATCAACAATAAAAGTGTCTGTGATTGACTCCTTAGAGAAGGAAAGCACTGAGCAAAACATAAAATAATGCTGCTCCATTTAAAATTACAGTAAAAGAGAAACTGAGCAGGAAGCACTATAGACAAGCAAACTTGATCCTACCATTAAAACAATTCATAATATGTGCTTATAGCTCTTTTTTTATTGCAAATCCAATTAAACAGTACTACTTTCCACTGCTTGCACTTTTTTTACACTCTCTCTTTTTCCAATTACTCACTGACGCTCAGTTTTTGCTAAATGGGCTATAGGAGTTAGAGACTCAAAAGACACCTGCTATGAAACCCTGTCCTAAAGAATTAAGACAGACGGATTCACATCCATTTTAGATTCATATTGTCGTACTCCTCTTATGCATTCGTAATAGCAGACAAATTGTATTATTTTGAAATCGCCTGTGAGAATCACAAAGTGAGTATGAAGATAATAATTTTCTTGAAAAATACGATATCCTAAGAGTACAGAATAAACTGATCAGTGAAAAGAAAAATCTTTTGTTAAGGTTGTAAACGCAAACATGCATCCTATTAAAGTGATAATTCTACCTAATTGAAGGTCAAATAATTAAATAAGTATAAATAAAAGCAAGAACGGCCTAAAATTTATAATAAAAGGTCATAAAAAAAGAGTTCACATTTACATGGCATGCGTGAGAGTCTGTGTTAATATGTTGAATTGTATTGAATTGTGTCTATGAGAGATGTAGAGCCAGCTAGAGGGTGTGTCTCCCACGATCAGCTCTGCACTCTTCCACTGAGGCTGAGAGGTCAACACCCCTGACCCTGCCCTGGGCTCACTAACCCAGTGCACATTTGTTTTTACTGTGTGGGAGTGTGCACTGACACTCAGCTGAGCTGCAAGGCAGCACAGAGAAAGGGAGGAGGGTCAGAGAGGTTCAATGGTGGCTCGATGTGGTGTCAGTGTGTCTTTGCCGGGTAACAAGGAGAGGGAGCCACATGAGGAGCAGACACAAGAGACAAACAGGATCCCATTGGTAAGACATTAAACAGGAATAATAAGAGGCCTTGAGCACTATGTTACAGCAAGAGAAAGATGGTTCAGTAATGTCAGGTCAACTTGCATAACAACAGCTCATGGCTTATTGGGCAATGACCATGATTAGAGTTAATGATGCTATATTTGTATTATTAATGGATAATTCTACACACATTACAGCAAAATCTGCATAACTTGAATTACAGGATAAAGTTTGTAAACATGTTAGTTCTGTTCTGTAGATATTAAGACTTGTCTAAATTAAATATTGTCAGCAAATCCTAGGCTGAATTTTACAGCAGCATTTGGATAATATTTAATATTAGGTATGTTCTTCAAACTAACTTAGTCAAAATTCAGTGACTCGCTGTGTGAATAAGAACATTGCAGCTGGCATCTCTAACAATGAATATGATTTACATTTATCCACAGTGTCAGACATTGAGACAGGTGGGGAAAAATAAAAAGGCCACGCCGTCTTCATAGTGTGCTCTGAGGAAAGGTTATTAGACATCAACCAGAACAGGTGCCTGTCTTTGCCAATAAAAAAGCAAGGCAATGGAGCATAGGGCAAGAGCTGAGGGAGGTTAAATTAAGAACTGACAGGCATACATTACAACCTGCCATCCAGGTGAATGCCGGATAGGACAGCTGCCAACACTGACATTTACCTGGCATCAATAGCTAGCATCAGCCATACAGCACGTGCACTTCTGTTTATGTATATGGCATGAGTCTTTGGGCGCACGTGTACCAAGTCTGAATGTGAAGGTCAAATGGAATTACCTCCACCCACAGCCACTGTCTGTTCGTGACTTCCTGGTTATGAAATGAATATGGAGGAGGTGGAGCAGAAGGCTCAGTGACACTGGGACAAGGTGATAGGAGTAGACAGGTGTGTTTGTGTGAAGCTACACTTGTGTGTCAGCACTTTGTGCCAGCACAGCAGGTGGCCAGTCAAAGGACATCAGTGACCTTCTCCTTATCCCTCCCTCAACTCTCCTTTCTTTGTCCATCTCACCCTCGGTCCCCAAGTCCCTATTCATCTCATCTGATGTGCACACAACAAGTCCTGGCCATTTAGATGAAAATGAAAACAGACACAGGTGCAGGTGGTTTATTCATAAACCTGTGTCAGATGCTGTTTTAAATACTGATGCGGATTAATATATGTCCTTAAAACAGTAAAAGATTCAAAACCTAAAAGACATGTAAAAACACTAAATATGTTTGTGTATTGTATTCTTACCTTTGGTGGCTGATGGAAGCAGCAGGCAACACCAGAACAATAAAATAAATACATTGTTATTATGAAAGCACTGCATTATTATAGAATATATTAATAACACAAGACAGACACATACTTTTTGTTTGTGAGGAGAAGGTTAGGGTTAGTTTGGCAAAAAGCTCATTGTTTTCAAATTGATCCTCTTTTGCCTTGGTCCAGAAACTGTTCTCTGAGAGGTCCTCTGGTCCAATCTGAGAACAAAAAAGAGAATGTAAAATGTATTAATCTATTATAGCAAACAGATGATTTCTATTGTGAGATAACGAGATAATCAGATTCACTTATTGGTTTTGGGAGAAAGGCAGAGAGAGAGAGCACAATAACAGTGATGTGGGTAAACAGGTAGTTGTTTTCTCTAATCTTAGCAAACTGTCTTCTACAAAGAAACGTGTTTGAAAGCTTCAAAGAAAAAAGGTACCAACTTCTTTTATCCTTTTCCTTAGCCATACTCTGAGCTCTTTCTGTATTTTGGATCGTCTTACTACTACTTGCTTAATTTTTCTGCTTGTGAGATGCAATTAACTAACATGTTTTCTTTACTTTGACTGGCCTCATCAAGAAAAAAGAGAGGAAGAGTAAAAAAACATTGTAGTAAATGTACAGATATCAGGCTTTTATTACATACAAAGCCTGGGGGAAGGCGGGGGCAGGACAGAAAAGACACAGTGGGGAAGGGAAATGTGATATGAGGATGAACTGAAGGAGCAAAAAAGTGTGTGAGCTCATAAAAATAAAAGATGAGACCAAGCTTAAAAAAAAAAAACTTAATTTAAATTACAAAAGAATACTGTCCTTTCTAGCAGCAATTTAATTATCTTTCAGTGGCACAGTTAAAAGAAGAAGGCTTATTAAAAAGCAATTTCTGTGACATCCTCGTCAAACACTCTCACCAGTTCACCAGTCCAAAAGAGAGAGGGAGAGAGAAGCTAAATGCTGATGAAGTCTGCTGAAGCCATTAAACAGTAGCTTTAGGCTAAAGAAAGACAGAGAACCGTTTTGATGTTTTAACCATCACAGATGAGAGGAGGAAAGCATGAGGAACATAGTCATGAGATACACGTATGCACAAAGTCATTTTAGGTCAGAATCTCACCAGAGTGTATGCACAACACATCAGAATAATAAGAAGGAATATAGTGCAGAAAGGTTGGCATTACATTTTAATTATGTCACATTTAATCTGGCTGCTTCTCAAGCTAGAAAACATCAGGCTTCCAGAGAAGCCTGAAGCCTGAGGTGAATTTGGCTCCTTTAGATCAGACACAGGTTAGATTATTAGTGCCTATAAAAACATACACAACTTTCAGATCTGGGACTAACTTTTGGTAGTGCAGTGCTTTATTCACCCCCTCAATTCTTCATTTTGAGATAATTCCTACAAAACAAACCTTGCTCCAGTTGGCTCTCTTGAGCTGGACCTCAGGTTTATATTCCTTCTTTGGCTGGAGGCCATAAGGTAGTGGAGGCGGCGCAGCAGTCCAGCCCCCAAAAGGAGGAGGAGGAGGCATCCCAGGGCCTGGTGGTGGAGGTGGAATGCCTGGCCCTCCTGGTGGAGGTGGGGGTGGTGGGGGTCCCATACCAGGCAGGGGAGGTGGAGGTGGAGGTGCACCCATCCCAGGCAGGGGTGGTGGAGGTGGTGGTCCAGGCATGCCAGGTAAAGGTGGAGGCGGGGGAGGGGGTCCTGGCATACCAGGTAAAGGTGGAGGCGGAGGAGGTCCTGGCATACCGGGCAGTGGTGGTGGAGGGGGATGTGGGGGTACTTTCATGCCTGCATAGCCTGGAAGGGGTGGTGGTGGTGGTGGTCCAATTCCAGTATTTTGAGAAGGTAAAGGAGGCGCAGGTGGAGGTGGGGGCAGTCCAGGTGTTGGCATGGGGACAGTTACTGTGACAACTTTAGTTTTGGCCTCCTCCAGATCTTTTGTCAGCTTTTCAATCTAGAAAAGAGTATAAAGTTACCAGCACATTAGTATCTTAAAACTTAATTTTAGAAGATTATTTAGACATACAATATTTTTAAAATTTGTATTATTTGTTTAGTGTATTTGTTGTACCCCAAATGCCATTTGTGATTTTAAAATACTATTTCCAATTAAAGCCAAGCCAACCAGGAGATTAGATTTAACCAGAAAAATACAACTAGCAGAACAAAAGAAGAGAAATAAGTGAGAGAAAAAGATTAAAGAAAGGGCTGGATGAAGTCTGGGAGGCTTCTATGAGAGACTAGAGCATGAGGCACAAAGAAAAAAGCCTGGCAGGGGGTAATAAAATCCAAATAAAATAAAAAAAAAAAGCATAAAAGACTTCTTAGTAAAGATTGATCAGCAAGTCCAATGACATTGCCAGTAATAAGTAATTGCCAGTGAGGAAAACAAATTATAGGAAAGCTCAGCTGTGTAATTTACTTGTTAGGCTTCTATAGGCAAAACACACAAATCATTTCTACTGTATATAAAATACTTTTGAGCATTTAAACATGATATTTGTGTCTCTCATTTCTTTTAATATAACATAAAAAGGTCTGAAGCAAGCTTTCTGACTGCAGCAACTGATAAATAGCTGGGCAAAGCATAAAACTGGAAAAAGGAACAGTGAGAGATCTCTATGTGTGAAGAAATAATCAATGGATAGAACTGTGAGCAGAAAGTGATCAATCTTTGTATGAAAATCCTCTTGGCTCTTGATGCTTTGGGCATCTCTATATGGATATACAGTAAGCATTTTGCCAGTGTTTCACAGAGAGTGGTGAGAATACAGCTCTGCTGGCAACAGCCTGTGTGGATGAAGATCACTTTATAATTTGCATGGTTCTCGAACTGACAGACATAACTATGCATACATGCTGCTATGTACACATTAACGTGATAGGCACACGTGTACAAAGGAGACTGTTCTGGGTCACTTGTTTGTTGGTTTATGTCATTCAAGGGACAGGAAACATCCAGCTGGTGTGGCAACCGGACAACAAATCAGGTGTCAGCTCCATTACTGTACATATATACAGGATACATCTTTCATTAATACATTTATGCATAGATAAAAATGTAATGGCTGATGGATCTACATTAAGGATGGCCTGATGGAAAGACTATGAATGACTGATGCTGCAGCCATATGCACAGATAGATGTAGTAGCTACTTTGCACTGCACCAAATTCATTAAAAGATGAGGCTCAAAGGCATTTGGGACTTTTATAAATCCAAAACTGGGGGTTCACTTGGACTAGGACAAAATGTAACGAATGACAATGAAATATTTTCAAACAACGCATTAACAAAAAGCAACATGACCAACTATTTCATCGCCAGGATTAGACAATATGCTGGTCATTAAAGCAGGCTCTCTTCGATTCAGGCTTTGCTGATACTTTACTTTTATTACATTGATCAGATATATGCAACACATACAAAAGAGCATAAACTAGGGCACAGATTTTTTTAAATATTGAAAGTAAGTGCAACATACAGTGTGGTGGGGTGTATACGTGGGTACCTGCTGCTGCAGAGAGCTCAGCTGCTTTTGTAGTCCCTGGTTCTCTTTGTCCCGCTCCTGCTTAACAGAGGCCAGCTGTTCCTTTTCTTGGCTCAAATCCTGCAGCTTCTGCTCATAGTCCCCCTCTAGCTTTTTTAGTTCCACCTGCAACTCGTGACGAGCAGTCAACTCCGCATCCAGCTATAGATATAAAAGTATATTTGGTATTGGTCAGTGGGGACAAATTGCATTGGTTTATGTTTATGCAGCAGTAGATACGTTTGGGTCTACACAAATATATACTGTATATAAATAAATATAAATACCATGCCTTAATATTTCTAAACTAATAATGTATAGTTCCAGATGATATTAAAACACAGATGGTGTGTTTTGCAGCTGTTGTAATACTGGTTGTATGCCTTTTGTGGTAAGGCACACAAAAGACAATGTGTTCATGTGATGTACATTTTGTACATGTAACATCATTCAGAGTAAGCATATTTGTGTCTAAAGAGAAGAACTATTTTTAGAACTCTCTACAATTATCTTGCCAATAGGACACAAACAACACAATCAATCCGCAGCACATCACAATCAAGACATTTACCCCCATCAGGAAATTACTTTGTTCTGATAGTGTTATTTGTCTGATAGTTGCTTCTATTCTCACCCTTATCCTCGCTGTTTGCATATTTGCCAGTGCATGTCACAAAGACTATAAACCAAACCAATGTCTGTTAGACGGAAATGTTTTACAATGTTTAAGATGTTTTCTGTTTGGGTTTTTTTCAGTGCAGATAAACATAAGTGTGAATTTGCATATTTAACCTTCTTCTCCAGCTCAGTGGCTTTGGCTTCACTGGTTTCCACCTTGGTCTGGTCCACCATGTTATCTGCAAACAAGGAGAAATATATTACATGAACTAAATATACTGAATATTTAAACAATATAAACTTTAGACCATTAGTATAAAATTATAAGAGGTTATGCTTTTTTACAGTAAGTAATCCATTAGTTGCTACTCTGTATCTGCAGCTAGTTTCAAATTGTGTGTAAGTGAATGGAAAGAGGCTTATATAAAGAGTAGTATTTTTCTGAAAGTCAATTAACAAGTTTGGGGGTCATCCATTATCAAAGGTTCTGCTTGAGAGAAGCTACGGTAAAAGGGAAACAGACTGACCAGCAGGGCACTTTCACAGTGTAATTGGAGTGTCTACAAGTGGTTTACTATCCACAGGCTTCTCCAGCTTGAGCAGTAAAAAAGCTAATTACCAACAAGATAAATGCCACAAAGTCACTTGATCAAAGACAACCAAAGAGGGTAATCAAACAGATAGCACCTACCAACAAGCTACAGAATACTTCTAGATAGCATTAAGCCATTAAGAAAATCATAACTAAATAATCTTGTATTTTTCATCTATAATGTATTTTTCCTTGAAAAGAATATAAAATGTGTCAATCGCATACAATCTTCTAGACTTTATGCATTATTAGATGTGTAATGGAGGGTTACATCTGCCATGGTGGTAGGGGTAAATGGGACAAACTTTGAATAGAAAGCTCTAAGGGAGAGAGAATGTGGGGGAAACTGTGCTGAATTTTAGAGTTCAAAGAAAAACACTAAATAATGCATGCAGGGCAGAATTGGGCTGCTTTCCACTGATAATAACTTGGGCAGGCTTAAAGGAGGCCAGGCAGTGTGTGTGTCGGGACACTTTTAGAAATGGTGCAATTGGCGCCTCATGCAGCGAAGGCCTGTCATAAACAAGTATTCAACTCCTGAGACATAGTCGGTGCTGCCATTCTGTTTACTGTAGCCAGCAGGTGTTGTTAGCTGGCATTTCAACTGCCAATCAAGCTCTAGAAATAAAAAAAACACACACCCCCCACTCACAAATTTTTGGTATGGTTTTGCAATTATTACTGCAACTAGAAATAAAATGTCACATTATATATGGTGGAATTCTACCTAAATCATAAAGGTCTCTGACCCACAATTGTTATGTATTTATGTCTCTTTCAAATAAGATTGAAAATGAATGAGAAAAGAAGCAGAAACAGAAAAATAACCTATAAAATGTGACTAACCTATAACTATACTTTCACTAATCATAGCCCAAAGAGAAGACAGTAAATTACTTTAATGGCAACAACAAACTACAACCATGTTTCTTTCAGACCTGTAGAAGTGCTCAAGTTAAGATTCCTCTTTGGCTCCCCCTTGTGATGTAGCCCTGCAACTGTTCCTTAACAATTAATCCATGTAATGCAACTTTAAACAACTAACCACAAATAAAATGTACCCTGCTCAATCCACAAAGTATTGTACAATATTGACAGGCAAACACGCTGTGGACTACAATGTACTTTAGTTAAAAGCAGACAGAATTCACTGCATAATTCACTATGTTCTCACCTATTAAACTTTCAATATTGAGCCTTAGGTTTCGACACTTGAAGTCAGGGTCTGCTCCATTCCTGTGAAGAACGATCTGAGCAATACACTCATCTATTAATTTGTAATACTGAGGCCTGAAAGAAGAAAAGAAAAGACACAAACATTTGATAAATAAGGCAAATGTTAGAGGATCAAATAACATATTTGTGTATTCAGTTCACAATTACAATTAAAGCTGCTATTTAGATAAACAGTATTATTGATTGCTAAAAAAAATCAAGACTGACACACTGTGTGAGCAGAGGATGTGACTGGCAAAGGGCATACAGGTGCACGTGTCGAGATAAACGTGACGTGTGTCGCCATCGTCTTTGTCTGTAACTGAAATTGGATGTGTGTTTGAGCATGACAGCTTAGGTTACTTGTCACAAAGATTGATTGCATGAGACTGCCTTAGAGAAAGTGTGCTAGTGTATGTCCAGAGCCCCTGTCTGATCAAGCAACTTTTACAGACAGTCAATTCTGGAGGTGTCTTATTCCCTGACCCCATTAGTTGCTGCCAGAGTCACAATACTTTATTTATTCTGTCTCTGCCTCCCCCTTCTCTGATTTCTCTTAGTCACTCTGCCTTTGTCTAACACTTATTTCAGTGCTTCACTACACTTCAGGAGTTTTTTCTAAAAAGGCAAATTTTTCCGTGGAGCGAGAGAGACACCCAGTGACAAAACACAGTAAATGTAAGAAAGATCAAATGCTATAAAGAGGCACAGTAAATTAGAATTAATGTATGTAAAATGATACATTTCTTTTACACCCATACATTACCCTCAACTTTGTCAAGCTTTTAAAGTAAAAGCAGATAAAAATATAAAAAAACCTTTATCCTAAGCCATCATTTTTTACAAACACTATGTGAATGCAGTTTGTTCATTTAAATGTTCACAAACTTATGTTGAACAACCTATTTTTGCCAGTATTCTACTTTTATATTGTCATTCAACAATTCTCTTTCCCCTGAATTCTGTTTTTCTAGCAAAGCCTCAAGGGCTTTGAGAGACAAGGAGCAAGACATTAGCATATTTCTGCTGATAAGAGTTGATTGCACTCATTTCTATTAAAATGGAATTAGACTTCACTGCATGTATTCATTTCACAGCTTCGAAACAGCACTCAAGACAACAGCAAATAGACAAAAGTGCAAATACGCAGAGAGGTAAATTAACAGAGTAAACTAGAAGGACAAACCATGTGAATCTCCTGAATACTGATGCATTTTCAATATGCATCGTTATATTTGCACAGAATTGTAATATTGCCAAGAGGTGAATAAAATAATAGGATTTTTCCAAATGTTTAGAGTCAGGGCAATGTGAACATTACTAAATAATCCATAAAACAAAAATACACTAGATACTGATTTCCATGGTCATAAAAGTAAAAAATAAGTCAAAGTGTATGTCCCAGTGAACGGTGACAGGTTTGTATATGCCATACCTGGCCAAATAATCATTGCGAATAAGCAGCAAATGCTGCATCAAAGACAGGAATTGGCTTTCAGCCTTGGAGTCCTTCACAGTGTTGACAAGGATCTCAAACACCTCCCTCACATCATTGGAACAAAAAGTTAGGGAGTAAATCAACCCATGAATTGTATCGGGAAAGTATTTTTTTTAAATTATTGTGAATATTGGTTAGAAATGTAATATTACTAAAAATGTAATCTGAACTTGACTATGCACTCTGTTAAATGTAATTTTAATTTGAATACATTTTTGTTAACTCGGCAAAGGATATTCCATCTCTATACGGATGTCATCAAGACGTGCTCTGAGGTCCTCAGAGTCATCTTCAGCCTGCTCATCAAATACAGCAAGCTGCACCCTCAGCTCTTCATTTTCAATGGTCCGTACCTCCTACAATGTCAAGAATTGAAAAATAAACCAAAAAGAAGAAATAACAGATTAATGGTAGATAAAGTATCAAAGATATTCAGACATTTCTGTTTAAATAAAAGAGATGACAGGCTACACTTGGAATGGGCCTTCTTAAAGCGTCACTTTTTGTGGAAGTTACCGTCAGCAGTTCTCTAAGTCCTAGTCTTAGCAGTTCAGAGCGAATGTGGATCCTAAAGTCCAATTCTTCTCCCCGACTTATCAAAGCATTGATCAGCTGCATACAGGCACCCTGCATAAAAAAGAAATTGAAAACTGCCATCAGATTTAGAATGACTGAAAATGAAACGGATATAGTAAATAGAAATAGCATTTATCATCATTTATACATACATTTAAGAATTAACAACCATTATATGCCTCAAAAGTAAACTTAAAGCTGCACTACCTGATTTTGTGACTGTAAAAGTGACGTGTCTAAAAAAAAATTTGAGTTTGAATGATACACTCCCCTTTCCCAATTCCTCTCCTCCGTAACACTCTATCACAGTCTCACACAAAAACCTGGAAGTATGTACACAAGCCAGGAGCTATCACAATAACATAGCAGAGACCTGGAGTTTGCTTTTAATTCTTTAAAATAAAAAATACAAATGCTGTAAGCAATGAATTTTGAAATAAAACAATAGCTCCTTCACATTATTCCTGGTAGATTCTAGTTCTGGGTAGATAAAGGATGTAATGATCAATCAGAGTGCTCCTGTCTTATGAAAGTTGATTAAACTGGTTCCTTACCTTGCTCTAAAACAAAAACCCTTATAATACAGCCCACAGGTGACCTCAAAGTCTCATTTTTTTCTCAGATGACTTCTGTTATGCTGTACTAATAACTAAATAATTATCTTTGCCAAAATACAACAAAAAAGAAATCAGGTAGAGCAACTTTAAGAAACACAACATCAAAAAAGCATCATAGTAAGGTTTGTGGCAAATAAATCGATTTGTATATAGGCTTTATATTATTTCATGAAGTCTATGCTAAATGGCAGTCAAACACTGGTAGTACATAGTGACTACATTATGTATATGATTACTGTGGCTGTTCTGTATAATTCAGTGCTGTTCAGTACATAAACCTGTAATTAGAAAGACATACAAAATAATAATGTATGAGCGAGTACCTTAAGAGCAATATTGTGAGCATTCATTCCTGACAATAGAGGCTGAAACCTCTCAATGTCCCTTTTCTCCGCCTCCTCTGTTATTGCCTCCAGAACACGCTCATGACTGCAAACATGAAACACAAGAAATATATTTATGTCATAGTAAAATATTATTGCAAAATAAACAAATAATAAATACATTTGCTTACAGATTGTCATGATGCTCCAAAATAGAAATAGCAGATAGCAACCTAACAGCATCAACCATCATATGAGGCACCCGAGGGTTGATGGCTCGAACAAGCAGAGGTATTCCTTCATCTGACTCAAGCATGGATTTTAAACCATACTAAAAGACAAATAAGTCAGCAAGAGAGAAAAGTGTTTAATATTGTGATTGAACTTGGTAAATTGAAGGAATTTCCCATTGAAAATATTTTTTTTTTTTTACAATACAGACTAAAGGGTGTAGTTTATGCCCTCTAGTGTAAATATTATTGCACTATAAACTCAGGCCTATATTATTATTATTATATGTGAAGAGTATCTTCACAGAGAGACATCAGAAGCAACAAGAAGGGCACCCCAAGGGTTTTCCAGGTAATATTGAAGACTTGTTAAGACCCTTTTAATGCCACTCGGGATATTACTATTAGATGTGTGTAAAATCAATAAAATCTAATATATTTTACATGCAGCTGTATGTGGACCATGCGTCTAATTACACATTTCTTGTATGAAGATAACTTTTGTGATAACTGGCTGCCTTCAGTTTGACTTGACTTGATATCTGCTGCATACTGCATATTTTCTAACTTGTATAGTACCTACAACATTGAAAAGGTTAGACTAAGGTTACATGGAAATTTAAATATTTAAGACCCTGATTAACAAAATGTAATACCTCACCATAAAATAGAATACTTTAAAGCCCTTGGTTTTGTCACCAGTAAATTTAATACCTTTTTAATACTTTTAAGACCTTGGTATGCCCTGAGCAAAATTGCCAATCAGGTTTCTCATGGTGCCCAAATCTCTGGCAAGGGATGAGAGGATGCTTCTATACTGCTGCTATACTTTTGAAAGTCAAATTTTTAATAATAACAAATTATGGTTGTTATGTGACGACTCATGCATATAAGCATAGACATTATTTACGTAGATGCCTCATAGGCGGCTGGAGCTAATGTCACGTCGCCGCCAAGCTACGCCGCAGTTTTCAGAATTCTGTAGCCTGTAGACTCTATTTCTTCCTATAGCAATTACCATTAGCCATCAAATGTCCCATATTATGAATAATCAAGACAGCTGTCAACCACTCAACCACGTGTGCAATGCCAGAGCCTGGTTAGAAATCATTACTGTGTATCCACTTTTAGAAGTTTTATTTAACATAAGCAATTAGCATATATATTAGCATGTAAGCTAAAGGCTAAATAGAGTCTGAATGTCTGTTCTGCTAAACAGGAGATACATAAATGTGGCAGACCAAAACAGGTATAGACCACAGTTTATGCCAAGGTTTAATCAATCAATAAATAACCACAAATCCTACTTTAACAAGTTGGCTTCAGAGTAAATAAAATGAATGGCCAAACGTTGTTGACATGGAAACCTCAGGCGCAGTCTCTCACCATTAACTATGTCATTAGAAGCCATATTGGCCTGGGCAGCCATTGGCGTCGATTTTGCCGGTCTCGTGGTAAAAGACCTAAGTGAGCTTCGAGGCATCTACATATATAATGACTATGCATATAGCATCTACTGAACTTCTCTTCTTCTCTCATCAATCATTTCAGCCATTTGTATCACATCAAAAGGTTTTTAAGCTTTTGTTGTTGTCAATTTGACTGAATGAGTAAGAATATTCATAGATTTCAGTCATTTGAATATGAATTAGATTCTAATATAGTACAGTACAGTCAAAAATGTCCTATTACATAAAGCTATTTCACAGACTTTAGTCATAAACATTACCTTATTGTTCATGAAGGCCTTTAGACACCGGATTATCTCATGCTGACATTTTACTCCCATCATTCTAGTTATGAGGACAAACATAAAAAACATTATATAATCACTACCCAAAAGTGCATTTTGTCATTTCATTAATTTTAGTAACTTACGGGTACTCATCTTTCTCCTCTTGGAGTTTTCTGAGAAGGTTTAGCAACAATGCCAGACCCTCATCTCCAAAGTTTTGTACCCAACTGGAAAAGACAACAGATAGCACACAGAGAATAAAATTATATTTCCCACTGTATACACTGCAGGGTGTCCCCCAAGTGCTTTATAAGCAAGCCGGCCGCAGAGTCCCAGCTTACTAAACTGATGTATAAAACGATAAAACTAGCCTTATGCAAATGTCACAAAATGTTTTATAACAATCGGTTTATTGCTTATTAAAACACTGAAAATGTAAATTTATGTGAACACTAGGAAGGGTATGTAATTGTAAATAATGAAGTTCTAGTGTTTTATAACTATTGAAGTCATTTTTGAGTAAAAAAGTATTTACTCAAGTTCAAGGAAACAGACGTGATAGCATTTACTTTCAAAGATCACACCAAAATTAATTTTAAGTGCAGCTGCATGATTCCCAAATGAGCCCAAACTGTTATTATTCTAGGCTATATACATCAAGAATTAAATGATGTTTGGTTAACTGAGCAGGTTATTTTGACAGAGGATGGATTTCTCATTTGGCCTGTGCTGGACATGCACTTAATCTTACCTGACAGGATTGTTATTAAGGGAAACTCTGAGAGATTCCAGACAACTCAGCAGCTGTGAGTCACGGTAGTCTGTTTTCAACTCCTGAATGTACACCATGGCTGATTTAGAGCTTTCTTTCTGGTTTTGACCCTAACAAACAATATATATGGCAATCATTCACATGCATTAACTAGGAAATAAAACACAGACAAATATTAATTTTTTTTTGTACTTACAGCTTTGGATGTGTGGAGGTACTGTGACACCATTTCACGTTTAATCCCAATGTCCTTCTCCCTAAGGGGTTGCTGCTTTTCCTCATTTAGGTTCATATCAACCTATTAAGCAGAAATCATTATTCAGAAAAGAACAAAACAATTTATTATAATTGGAGGTAAACATAAATACTTCAGTGAAACTAGTAAACCCTTTTAAGTTTGAGATAAAATGTACAATTATATAAACATTATATCATTATATATATATATATATGTATATACTGTAAGAAAGTTTATGTTATATACGATCTGCCAGACAGGGGTACTTAAGACCACTGAGATTGTCTGTCAGTTATTAGAGGGTAAATTAAACCATTTACAGATCAAAACAGATAAAAAAGATGCATTGCAAATGTATGTAAACAAATTAGTCTTTGCCTTATACCATGGTTCTGCACGTATAAATATTATACTATATATAATAATAAATATATCATGTTTATTGATATTTTACCAGCATCTGTTCAAAGAGTTCCAGTACATATTCATCCGAATGATCGTGCAGCATAGCACTTTGGGAATTGATCTCATAGCTGGCAGCTGAGGAGTGGCGTTGACCTGGTACTTGCCCAGGCTTCTCCTTGTCCTTTTTTCTCATGCTGGTAAATCGCTCTAACTGCACAAGGAGACAATACACAACAGGTTAAAAAACATAAAAGCTCAAAACCTGTGTAGAAGAACTGAAGTAGAGAGAGAGTAGTGACAAAGGGTAGTGACAGGGTCAGCTCCACACCATAGGCATACTTGTAGAATATTATTAGTTTATTTTTATATACATTTTTAAACTGTCTTATAATTGAATAGGTCAGTAGTTGTCAAATTTTGGTAAGCAGTCTGCTTCTAGTGGTTCTCAGGAGTCTTGTGTTTTATCCTAATTTAGCAATGCATTTTTCTGTGTTAATCCATATTTTGTTAACTTTTTTCCTCAAACAGACAAAATGAAAATATATTAGCGGGCCAAGGGCCTATGGCGCTATAATTAAATTAAAAATTAAATTGATGCAACAATAAGAGTAATAATGATGCATGTAGAATGATTTATTCAAACTCCCTAAATTGTGACTTGCATGCAGCAATTTTTGCAAATAAATTCTTATTTGCAATTATATTATTCGCAAATATTTCATCCGTAGATTGTGAATAGTCCAATCCACATTTGTGGCTTGCTCCATTCATCACTTCTGCACATTTGCTCTTATTGAGACATCCATCCCACATTTTAAGACAGCTAGATTTATTCACAAAAGAAATCCTGTTCCAATGACAACCACTAGGTAGGGCAACAGGGGCTATGCTCTCACTGCTTCCTGTCTGTCAGTTACTGCATGTGGACTGATCCTCCACATGCAGTAAAAACATGTGGAGGATCAATCTAACTTTATTATTTAATCTTAACTTTATTATTATGACACACTGCATCTAATCTTTTTGACAGGGTTTTAGCATTTGTGTATTTAATATTTAAGCAAGCCACATATTTAATGCACTCAATAACCACTTGGGACTCCACTAGCACTGAATTCTCCGCTTCCCCAGTCTGTATCTGTACTGTGTCACACCCCATTTAATGAACTCAATAGTAGCCTTTTATAGGAACATAATGGGCCTAGTTCTGTAAACTGCTCACCTGGATTTAGTTATGAAGTACACAGCCCCAAGAGCCTTCAGCTTTGTGTTGCTAAAAAACACATTGACATACAATCACAGCCCTCTGTAAATCCCCTCTAAGGCCCTCAATACAAGCAGACCCTCCTCTCCTAAGCCGACTAAGGGTTCCTGGTGTTGGGTAGATCAAAACAAAACCTGGAGTGGGCAGTTCACACAACTGTTCCGGGTAAAAGTGGTTTCTGTCCTTGTCCTGTAGCTAACTTCTCTGTTTACAAGCTCCTTACAGTGAAGAAATAGTTAGAAGTTGCTGAACACTGCCCCCAGTGCTCGTCATTGGAACAGGATTTCTTTTGTGAATAAATCTAGCTCTCCAAAATTCTGGGATGGATGTCTCAAAACGATCCAAAGAAGTGATGAATGCACAAATGGAGCAATCCACAACTACAGAGTGGGCTATTCACATGCAAAACTGCAGATTTCTAAATGGCAATCATATTTTATTGGTCAAATAATTGCAAATATTATATTTGCAAATTAGAATTGTGCCTGTGGCACTACCGAGGTGGGTTGGAAGCCCAATTCACTCTGATATGATGCTGTTTCTCATCTTCCTCTGGACAATACTCCATTGATTCTCTCTGGGGTTTCAGGTCTGGAGAGTTTACTGGTCAATCTGTCCAGTATGTGGTACCTTAGGCAGTGAGGACTAAATCCCGAGTCCTGGTGGATAGGGCTGGGTACCGTGAAATGATACGTTTGTGGTATCAAAAAAAATATTTATTTGATACCAAGTTTCAGTACCTAGTGGAACATTTAATGCTCCTTTGCATTTAAATCAACTAAATAACAGAATAAATCACACAAACATAAACACACACAACGAAAACCCAGTATCGTTTAAATACTGGTTTCGAAAAAGCTGAATGGTACCCAGCCCTACTGGTGAATGATAAAATTAGCATCTCCATAAAGGTTTTGAGCAGGAGGAAGTATGCAGTCCACTAAAACTACAAAGTAAAAGGCTTTATACTTCCTGACCTAGGGTAGCGTAGATTTAGGTTAATTTCATTCCATTAATGATGGTATTTGGAGAGCCCAATCATTTCTGCATGGTGTGAAAAGAGAACTGGATTTAGTACTTTGGCTATGGTGTGTAACTTTGTGCAACTGAATAAAATGTTAGCCCTAGTACATAATTGTAAAAAAAAAAAAAAAGGTAAGTTGCAAATAAATTGGAAAAAGCTCTAAAGCTTTCTCAATAGCTGAGAAAATGCATAAGTATGTAAATGCTAGTGTATACCTTCAACACTGTCAGCACAAGACAAAAGATAAATAAACAAATACTTGTGTTAAGAATCAGGGGTTAATGAGAGACAATGACTCCAGATTTACACATACAACATGGTGCAGAGTTATTTAAAACAACCACAGTTACATAAGTAGGGTTAAACACACCAATGTTAGCTTTCATAACAAACGTACCTCATCAGGAAACAGCCGTTTGAGAGTCTGTGGAAGGATTGGATCAAAGAGGGAGGAAAGGGGCAAAAGAAGGAAATGTGAAGATAAGAGAAAAATGGAGAGAGAACAGAGAATCAATTACACTAAAATTATTGACAGAAACTAGGATTTCTACATTTTCTACAAGATTCTTGAAAAAATATTACCAAAAGAGAAAAACTGTTTATCAGTCACTATTGCACATTTATAAATTCATTACTATATGCCAACTATAATATTATTATTCAACCACGATGTTCAGGGGAAATGTAGAATGTATTTCTAAATGAGCCACAAAATGAAAAAATGCTTTGTCACTGTAATCCCACGTCAAAGCATCTTTCATTTTGTACATAGGATATACATTTAATCGAATGAACAGCATTAGCAATCCTTAACCACAAGATGGCAGAATACACCAAATAATATCTCACAAATCAATCTGTAAATGCACAGAACAAGAATAAACAGACTCCAAAGAACAAAGTAAACACAAGGCAGAGTGAAAAGGAGTAAAAGCTTTTCTTTAAGACACTTTCACAAATTTGCCTGGGATTTCAATTTGTAAAGCAATTTTACAAAAACAAGTCAAATTCAAATATTCTAGTAGCATTCAAAAAATAATTCAGTTTCTTTAAACTGACCCACTGTTTATGAACCAGCAACATGTAACTTGTCTCCTTAACCTCTGTTCTGAAAAATTTGCATAAAGCAAACTATTCCTTTTTAATGCAGGCGCTCAACTGTAAACTAAAGCTTCATTTAAAGAACTTAACTTAAAAGAACTAATTTCACAACTCAAGGCAGCGAGAAAAAGCCTTACATGTCTTTCAAACTACACTTTTCCAATTCAGTGCATATAGATTAGAACTACCCTAAATAGTAAATTGTGTTCATGAGTAGAACGGATTACACAGACACAGCAAGATGCACAAATAAACCCAAAAGTTATGGCACACTACAACAGACTGAAGGTAAATCTAGAATACAACAGGAAGCACAGAGCACTCTGAGGGATGGCATGGGAATCTGTGAGTAAAATCCAGAATAGGTAAGGATACAGGTACAGTAAGTGGATAACCTCAGAAAGTATGTACTTTACTACATACCTGGCTGAGGGGAAGATAAATCTTTGAGCAGAGGTGGGCCCTGCAGGTCTTCAACACACTAGACACTGTTCTAAGGTTGCTACAAGGAAGTTAGTTCAAATTTTTTGTTTAGCAAAAATGTACCTAGTCATCATCAATTTATTTTGAAAATGTAATAAATAAGTAAAAAATAAACTGTATTGGCATCTTTTCATTTGACGGGAAATACTGTACCCTTTATGTGTGGTGTAGTGAACTATACTCAAGTTTGGCTGTGACCCGTTTACAACTACTGAAAGCACTAGCGCCTGCTAGGTTAGCACCCAGAGGCATTTTTGTTGCTAGTCATAACATTCGTGAAATGTAATCCAAAATCTTCAAAAGTTTTTGTACATTCAATTAATTTCTGTGATAAACAATGGCAAGCAGAAAACATCTCGTCATTTAAAGGCCTCGATACACCAAGGCGACTCCCAGACTGCCACCGATAAGACGGAGCGACAGCTCGTCTCTTCCCGTCTCCTCTCGTTCCCTCACGTTTCCTCATGTCGCATGACCTTTTTCCCTCTTCATACACCTGACAACCGACCTAAAGACCGTGTCTTGCGCATGCGCGTGATGTAATCCCCCCCCCCCCGAAAGCAGCAGATGGCGCTAGCCAGTGAACAAAGATAAACGGAAGTGACACAATGTTTGTGGAGTACATATGCATGTAGCGGCCTTGGTCTCCCACTGTTCTCAGCTTGTCTGAACATTTGAGAAGCGTGATAATGGCCGGTTTGGACACTGTTTTGTGTGGATTAGGTGCCACTGCTCTGTTACTTGAAGAAGATAACTTTACGCACGGAATTGCGAAGAATGCAAAAATGGTGACAGTACGCTGCCACAGCGTTTGTCACCTCTCGTCACTCCATCACTTCCGCTAAAATTCCCATGAGCTGATTGGCGCGGCAGCTGTAGTGCTAGGCCTATCAGAGCGCTTCATGCCAAAGACCAAAGACGCCGATTCAACAAGGCCAATCGGCAGAAAACTAGTCAGACGGCCTCCGTCCGGGAGCAATGGGGGCAGACGGCGCATACATATCAAAAGGACGGAAATGAGCGACGTGGAAGAACCGTAAAGACGGCTTCAGATGGGCGATCATCGCCTTGGTGTATGGAGGCCTTAAGGACCCACATCCCCAAAGTGGATTTGGAGAGACCCCCTCTCTATTGTCAGCTATCATTATCAAAACAACAATATTGTGTTCATGTGTTCAAATCAACACATTGCTATGTAAATGCATCAACAGACAGACTTACAAGTTTTAGCATGCAAAAACCTCTCTACACTTGAAGATAATTGAGCAGTTTTCACTGCCCACCCACAACATGGGAAGTCACTGTAATCACAGTTAAATTCAAGTACATGGGCTTCTAAAAAGTCAAGTCTATATACATATATTTTGGGTCACCCCTAATTTCAGCTTTGGTTGGTGGAGTAAAGGTTTGAGCCTGTGAATCCCGTTAAAGCCACAAGTGTGGTTCAAGAGCCACAATGTTGCCATGGTAACATCTTGAGTATACAAATGCTATTGAAACAAACCACAGCTGAGCAGACACACCTAGAGGCAGCTTTAAAAATGTGCTATTTATAAGAAACAGTCAGGAAATTACATCAACTATGACATTGTACATATAAAAAAGTAGTTGTACTTCCAGCACTCTACAGAGCAAAGATCACTTCTTATTAATGTGTATAAAAAGCTTTCTAAGGATTTTTTCACCATTGATTTTCTCATTAAATACAACAGAAACCTTTACTGGTGTGTTAGCCATTGTTTACTTTTTTCACTAGATTTTTTATACTCATAACATGTCCTTAAAGAACTGTTTGACACACTGACTATGTGTCAGACATTTTGATGTATGTCAGTCCAAGTAGGACATGTTTTCTGCATGAATGCTCCCAGTCCTTAGTCTGCTATTGTTACTGGAGACACGCATCCCAGGGCCCCATTCACCGACCCATGACCTCCTAAAACAAGCTGAGCAACTTCACATCTATTTCCGAATGTCTGACAAAACAATCTGTGAATAAATTAGACAATATTAACATTCAATTAGTTGAGACAATACTGACAATATCAAGATAAACTCCTCCACAGTAGTCTCTAGGGAATATTTATAAATATTTAGTCTGCATACATCATAATTAAAGCAAGTATTTGTTTTTAGTCTTTTAAACCATAATGCTTATTCAACATCAAATTAGTCTAATATGAAAGAATCTTTGACAGCTCACGCTTGTTGGGTAATTGTTATAGTTCTGTAATAATTTCTACATAGTCAACATTAACAGTTAAGTTATATTAAAATATGTATAAATATGTATGTTTTCTACATAATAATCCAAAATATAAACAGTGGTTTACAGACTACACCTTATGGTGGCTTAAATATATTTTTACAAAGATAAGCTGGTGAGCAGTCACTGTAAGGCTCAAGTCTTAAAAGTGCTGAGGCTGTCAAAATATAGTGTGCCCAACACAACATTACTGAGATATGCATGCATCACTGCCTGCTACTAACGATGACTATGTCCTTCTTAATCAAGCGGCACAGACCATGTTTGTTCTTGTGGTGACTTGGAGGCCAAAACAAATGCTTCATTACATATACAACCTGCTCATGCAGTGCATAATAACAGCCCAAAGGAGAAAGTTAAGGAATAGAGTAGCACAGTCAAAAACATTGTGAGCAAAGCTTTTATTTTACTTTAAATATGTTGTCAGTGTGTACCCAAATGTTACTTCAAGATAGGGCTGTGTAAATTCTGTGCAACGCATTTCAATTACAATTTTGATTATTACACCCTACAATTACAAAAATTATGTAATTGTGAAAAAACTATTAATAACACTAACTTTTAATTGTGTTTTGAATGTGCACTCGCGCTCCACCCCTCCCCTCTCAAAGTAATAATAATAATAATAATAATAATAATAATATAAATAATAATGCATGTAACTGAAATTGAAAAAATATAGGCAACTTACTAGACTACTATTTTATTTGTTAAATAATTGCTAAGGTTCTATGTTCATAACATTCTATAACAGTTCTAGCAGTTCACTCTATTTGGTTACAAAAGAGAACAACTTTGTTCATTTTATATTTTGCACTTTTTTATTTGTGTGCAAAAAATATATTTTACATTGTTTTGTAAAGTTAATGAATAATCGTTTGAATAACTGTGATTTCATCTATGTCTAAATTAATCATGATTATTATTTTTTCCATAATTGAGCAGCTCTACTTCAAGAGAGTTCAAGATAGACCGCTGATTGCTTTAACGCTGTCTGGGTCCATTTATAGCCAAAGTAAAAGGTTTCCACTTAGAGCTGTAAAAGTGACAGGTATGCTTCATGCTGTTTACAGACACCATCAACATACACAAAGCAGTCAGATTAGCTATAATCTGTCAAGAGGAGACAGGAGAGAGTCAGGAGGAAGCCTGACAATGTAATCCCATCTAAGCCCCCCATATTTAACATGCCCTAGACACAAGTACAGTCACAGCATTCATATGTAAGAGGGATCCAAGTCTGACAACCAGGACTAGACAAACTAAACAATCAGAGCGACTGCAGAAACACATGCAGGTATGACTGGACAGCAGGTAAAGCGCTAACGCTGAGCATAAAAGTTTCAATGATCATAAACACTATTACTGTAAATGTAAAAGCACAAAAATAAAAAAAATATAGTGCATATCTCCACCTTGTAATCCAGTTTCACATAGAAGTTTCTGAGTTCAGGCAGCAATCCAGATCCACATAAAAAATGAATCATTCGTTTTTTAACCACATTTCCCTATTCCCTTTCCTGAAAGTTTCATGAAAATTCTGTAACACTTAATGTTAGGTGTTATGTTGCCAATAGATAAACCTGGCTCTATCTCATAACAGTAACAAATCCAAATCTTTAATAGAAAAAATAAATAAATATAAAAAAAACAGTGATCCGGAAAGAGACTAAAAACTAAAATGTGTCCATCCATCCATCTTCTCCCGCTTATCCGGGACCAGGTCGCGGAGGCAGCAGTCTAAGCAAAGATGCCAAGACTTCCCTCTGCCCAGACACTTCCTCCAGCTCTAAAATGTGTCGCTTTACCAATTTGTGACCTTTCCTGAAAATTTCATGAAAATCCAACCATAACTTTTCTAGTAATGTTGACAAAACCAACCAATAGCAGAAAAAAATCTTCTTGGCAGCGGTAATCATAATAAACTAGGCCACTTGTGACTGGATAACAAGAACACAGGTCTGAACTCTTCTCACACTTGCACGACACTGCACTATAAGAGAGTATGTACTGGAAAGTGCAGGCTTTGTGATCTAGGAAGAGTTTTATTTCAAGATCAAGTTTTTTTCAACTCCCTGGTATGTTTAAATCATCTGAATCAATTTGTACATCAGTAATAGCACTCAGTTAATAAAGATGCACCCAGTGGAGTGGAGACTTAATATCAATACTGTATTAGAGTAATGGGATGGCTACCAGGCCATGTGCCTAGTGTTATTCTAATATGTGTATGTGTTAACCTTTTTGCTAGTCCACTGGTACTTTCTTGTACAATGGATGGAAAAGAGCGGAGACTAGAGATAAGGCAAAGCAACTATAGAGAAAGAATAAGGAAGCATCCTGTTCACTATTTTTGCACAACTTCCTGTAACAGTGGTGTGAATTTGAGAAATAATCTCTCACAGAACAAAACAGTGACTCTTGCTTCTTGTGGAGTGGTTTAATTAAGAAATACTTGTACAGAGGTCAACGTTAAAAGTTAGAACAACGAATACATACCCAAAATTGCACTGGGTTTCAGTTCTCAACTAAATGATGTACTTTGCTGCTTTAATGTCTATCAATGAAATAAAAAAATCACTAAAGCTATATATTAATGGGGGAAAGGAGTACAAATTATGAGAACCAAAAAATTTTGATAAATATTTGTAGTATTGTAGCAGTAGCAGTAGCTCAGTTGGTAGAGCTGCTTGTCCACTAAGGTTGGCGGTTCAAACCCTACTCCCACCACTGCATACTGTTGTTGTTTCCTTGGGCAAGACACTTAACCCACCTTGCCTCCAGTGACTGCGCACCCTGGTGTATGAATGTGTGAGTGAATGGTTCCTTGATGTAAAGCACTTTGAGTACCTATGAAGGTAGAAAAGTGCTATATAAATGTGACCATTTTAAAAGGTCCATGTGAGACAGTGTGCAGGTCCAAAGTAGGGGTGCACAATATATCGCAAATTTGTCATAAACATTAAATCATCATTACGTCTTTATATTCATCATGGTTATCCAAATCACATGTTTTTCTAACACAATGAAGCCCTAGTCCAAAGCCTGAGTTAACAGAGCCAACAGCAGACTAACTCCTCATGTGTCACAGCTCATCACTGTGCAGACTGGTGGGGCTGAGGAGAACAGTGACACTGACAGTTTTTTTACCAATTAGTATTTGACTGACATGGCTTTTCTGTTAACTTTTTATGTAACAGTCACTCATCAGCCCACCAGTGTCTAAACAGGTACTATGTTCATATTTGATCTGCTGGGTTATCACTCAGTGTCACAGAAGCACTCCAAAACTAGAAATTAAACTTCCTGAACCATGCAGAATGCTGACAGGGTGGTTTGGACAAGTTATGCAGCAGCAACACCAACCAACTCAACTGCCACTTGATTATTGTGTCAGAAAGAAATAAGAGCACAAACTTTCACTCTATGCAAGGTAGCTCCTTCAAAAAGCGAAGACAGAGAAGAGAGACTATGTTGTTAGGTTTTACTTTTCTGAAAAAAAAAGAAAAAAAAGGAAAATGACAATATCAGAAACCACATCGTTTGTTGGTGCTGTAAAAACAGTCGGCATCAGTAAAAATATGCCTTTGTTTCACTTTCAGTAGAATAAAACTATGATGTTCACTCACATTTGGTAGCTACGCCAATGATGCACTCAGTGAAAGAGTAAGCATACATAAAGGGAGGATTGTACAAATGAAGTATTTAAAAAACAGTCAGAAATAATTAAGTAATTCAAAACACCAAATCTACTTTACAGTTGTGTAAATTTTAAGTACTTATTTATTAATCTTCCCTTTATTAACATAAGGGGTCATGGGTAGCTGGTGCCTACACCAGCAACTGTGGGCCTTAGGTGGGGTAGACCCTGGGCAATAGCCTGTTAGTTGGAGCCTGGTCTAGACATGCACTTAGAAACAATCATTCACTTTCACTCACTACGGGCAATGTAGATTGACCAATTTACCTAACACATGCAAGTCTCTGGGATGCCTAGAAGGAATTATGAAAATTGGATGCCAATTAAAAGTAGTTAATTTGTATTTTTACACTAAGCATGAGTAATTTAAAGCTTCATCAATCTGACAAGCTTATTTTGTTAACACTGTTTTAAGTACTTTTGTGCTGATGGCATAATTACAGGTGGTCTGAAAAGTAATGGTGCTTGGTGTAACATGTAGAGACTGTTGCTTTGTAAGAGAATTTATGAGTGGACTGCCTGGCCATCAGATACATGATGTAATGTGAGCTACTGCACACAGTCTCAAAGTCAAACCTGTGCTGGCTGAACCAATCAAGGCCAGATTATGGTCTTACATTATGGTATTTCAGGGAAAAGTCACTCTACATTCCTCAGTGCGCCTGGGCTGGGACTTTATCACACAAGCTAGCTCAAGGCTGCAAAACAACACTATCCTCAGGTAGACTGCTTCTCTTCTACCTGTAAAACACAGTGTAGAGGCCTCAAAACACACTGCATAACTATATTTTATAACAACTACAACTGAAAATAACTGCCCCTACATAATGAGAACCTATCAATATTTCTATATATCCAGTCATCTGCAGTGACACTTTTTTGGGACCTTGATCATTTTTTTCAATAATGTCAATTTTAGCTAAGTCTTAAAGAAACAAAAATCTGGTAATATTACTTACGTATGGCATAATGTTTAGCAGTTTGGAGTCATTTGGCTGCAAAGATCTTTATCAAATGTTATTTGTGTTGTCTATCTCGAGATGCCAAGAAAACGACTGCTGCTCTGGGACGTAAATACATAAACAAATGGTGCACATGGCAGAACTGCAAGAAAGGAGTGATCACTACAGAAAACAAACACTTGTGTTATTGTGTCTCCACTGTTGGAAAAAAAAGCTTATGTGATTAAACATCTTCAATCTTTCTCATTTTTACTCAATTTTAAATGTATAGTAGTTACATTCCAACCATAGCTTATGTCATTTACATCTTTCTGTAGTGACCAACATCTCTGGCAATTCCCCAATCACAGTCCCAGTGTGTCCTGCTCATTGGTGCTGAGATGCTTTCTCTAAGTCTTTCTATAAGAGATACTCACGTTCAGAGAAAGCCAACAGGCCCCTGCACAAACAGTCCATTAACCACTCCAATTTCACGCTGGCACACAGTCCCATGTACCAGCTCACAGTATGCTAGTCTGTCCCCAGAGACAGAGTCAGAAACAGTGCGTCTATGTCTCTAAGTGTGTCAAAAGACATCCTGTACATAAAATCTCAAAATGTAAAAAAGACCCACTCAAAGCGTGACTAAAGAGTTTAAATGCAATGACTTAAATGATGGCATCAACTTAAGAAGTAAGGCACTGGCAGAGGTGGTTCCCCCAGGAAGTCATAGCACTGCTGCACACAGTAACAAATGCGCTTAAACGCAGAGTGCACCTCACAACTTCAGAGATGAACATCTACATCCTAATGTCAATACCAAATTACAAACTCAATTTTAAACACATGCCATCTCATTATGGCGCACATCTGCAGTCTGCCCGGGGCCGTAACCCAGTTCTGAGAAATAAATGTTTAACCCTGCTATCATCTGCTGCCACCTGAGCAGACAACCTACAACTCAAGGACACAGTTTTCAGATATACGGCAACAAATAAGAAACCAAAACAACTGCACTGGCTCAGGTGAGAGCAAGCAGAAAAGAGAGAAGGTGCCAGTAATCAATAAAAGAATGACTATGGCTTCAAATTCACAATGACTGGTTTCTATAAATATAAACAGAATTACAGTCACATGAATTTGTAAATACTAGATTTATTCTGCCTATAATCACAAAATAATATGCACCAGCAACATAAACTACATGCAATGCATATGCAATCTGCAATGTAACTTTTATCATAAAAAGCATCTGAGGCTGAATAGAAGAATACAGGTCAAGTCAAAAATAGTTGCTGCATGGTAAACACTGTATATATTTCATTAAAAAAAACAATTAAAAGAAATGTTCCACATCACAAAACCCATATTTGGGAACAGTACAATCTGTAAGTTCAGTATCCCACACAACTGTCCAACGCCATGATCCCTAGCTAATCCACGGAGAGGCTGCCTGCTGTGATGAGCTACCTTGTTTGTGTCAACAGCATCTGTGGACACTGTTTTGTCTCTGTGGGCAACATAACACTAGCAGAGAGTTTTCAAACTCATGGACAAGGATGATTTGTCTGTTTTGGGACAGTGAATAAAAAAAAACTTCACTGGTGAACTACTGGTTATAGTTTAGTATAGTATGCCAAACAACAACGAGTGTTCACTGACAATTAGATTTAACAGGAAATGTCCTGATGCCTAGGCCTGGGTACCCTTGAGATTTTTCAATACCAGTACTTACTAACAATACCTGTTTCTCGATGCCAGTACCTGAGCAATACTTTTTCTGATACCTATGGTGTGCTAATTCATCTTCGACAATCATTAAGTACAATTATACTGAACAAAAGACCAATTTTTGGAGCAAAATTCCTAGCTGTAAGTAAAAACCAGTAGTTTGTATGATTTATTCTGTGTTATTTATTTGATTTATATGCAAAGGAACATTAAATGTCCCACTAGGTATTGAAACTTAGTATTGTGATTAAAAATAATTTCTTCAATACCAGTAGTATTGTAACTTTTCTTTCGATACCACAAAGGTATCGTTTAATGGTACCCGAGCCCTACTGATTACTGTATTTACTTTTATTTTTTTACTACACTAACAGGAGTATAATTTTAAATGATATTTACTAAATTATATTGCTGCCACATGTGTGAAAACAACTGATAAAAAAGGCAAAGAAAATGTGCCTTTTTTGACATACTGAAGAAAGGCATTCATACAACGCTGCTCCAAATACCAATCTAATTGGAAGTCATATCATTAAGGTTTGTGTACAAGACAGTTACATGGCTGTACATAATAAGAGGCTACAACACTGTTAGCCTTCTACAAAGAAGAAAACCGCCCTTAACCTCTGCCTGAATGCTAGTTAAATCTCTCTGCTAGTGTGTGTTATAAGACTGTAAACGTTAAATAGTGCCAGAATGGGGAAAATGGCTAAAGTCCAGGATGATTAGAAGTTATCTGGCCAACATATACACAAACTACAGTCCAAAACATTCTATGCGGTAAGTAACTACCGTTACTATTTTTGACACTTGTTTGACCATCATAGACAGGGTCTATGCATGTGGTGGAATGGTTTATGCAATGACGAGATGTGTGTCATCTATGGTTACCAACCGTCTGTATGTACAATATCAGTTTTCACCTGTTGCTAGACATGGCCAAGGGGTTAAATTACGCAACAGTTGACTGAGCCACTACTACTGCTTTCCTCCCATTGTGACAAGCTGAATCACACATGCTGACACAGCCAGGAAAGAACCACAGGGTGATGTTATCAAAATTAAGTCACCCTGAAAATACAAAAACAGCACAGTACCACACCTTTGTATAAAGAAATGACAGAACATCGCTATCTGAGGCTTGACTGAGTACACAGAGCAAGTAGGTTGAAGAATCACTTCCTCATATGCTGGTAAAGGTGGATATGACGCCTAAAACACGACTGGTGACATAAAGGAACACAGGAGCATAGCTTTGGGGGCAAACCTAACTACAGGTATTAAGATGCGTTCTAGTCTATCACCTGAAGCATCAGTCAAAAGAATGTCTATCAGCTGCAGAGTTGAGAGCAATTCATTGCTTCAACGCGCCCTGAAACTAAGACCAGTATATACTTATACTATATAAGGATACTTACAAATTTCTTTTTTCCATCTTTGTCTCCATCCTCGTAGTTCTTCTTTGATTTCTTGTCCTTCTTAGGACCCGGAGCTGAAGCAGAGTTCCCCGTGTATGGTTCCATGTTTTTTAACTTAATCTGTTTCCGTGAACTTTGTGACAAAATAAACCACAGTGGCAAAAATCTCCCTTTCCCTCAACATCACATGCATAAACTAAATAGCCCCGTTGTCTTTGATTCCTTACTTACTCACATTGGCAATAACACATTCACAGGGGCCTAAACTTGAGGCTAACTAGCACAGTGTTGCTAATGATTTGGGAAGCAGCCAACTTTACTGAACCCCTCGCTAAGCCTACAGACTCTTTCTAAAGGAGGGAAATTCAAAGCACTAACCAAAGTCCGAGGCACAAACCCAAACCAGATGACTGGTTAGTTACTGCTTGAGAAGGTAACAGATGTGCTCGTAAGGGAATTTGTAAAGTGTTACCTAATCTAATACCTTAAGAGTTTTAATTTTAAGTTTTCAGTGAGTGCGTTATGCGCTAATGTTAGCTTGTGCTAGGCTAGCTTGCCTGCTACAGTAGGTAAAGTCTCCGTGACAGAAAAACTCCACTCTTCTCAGCCCCACGAGTTGTTTCGGTCACTCCAGCGCGGGTTATCGTTTACGTTACCAATGACTCGGCCCAGTAGTTTCTTCCAAATTGGTTTCCATGACTGCTGCTATTTGAACTAACTTTTAAACCCCGAATAACAGAGGGTAATCGTCTTCCTGTTCTTCTGTCAGTCCGCCCGGTAGAAGCTGGGAGGAGCTAAGGCGCGCAGCAGCTACACCTGAGAGGATTTACTGTGACCAGACTATTTACTTTACATCCCTGGGTATGTGCCCCTGTGAATGAGTTTTATTTGCGTTTCTAACGCCAGAGAAAGCAATAAAATAATAAAATTGTAAAATAAGATAAAGAAGAAAAAGATTTTAGGAACTTGGATAGTGACAAGTAATATAATTATACAGTGCCCATGATGTATGTCTGACTTTGCAAAACTAAACTTTAAAAGGCGCTAAACAGTGAGGGAAAGCAAGGAGCAAAACTGTAGAGCTAACAAAGACATTGCACATAATATTGCAAAGTTATAAAACGATGAATGGCTTTAGTACTATAGGGCCTAGGCTTGTGACTCAAACATCTAAATAAGGATATGTCATCTCTCACACCAGCTTTTGTACTGCCAGACACTAACATCCCTTCTGTCTATTAACAATATGCAGGGGAACATAGCTATAATTTCAGTTTATTTGAATTTGAGCTGCATCAGTCAACCCTGGAAATCACAATTAGAAATCATTATTACGCCATACCGTAATTAAACCATGTGGAAAACGCGGTGTCGTGGTTGTGCATGGCTGAACTATTATAAATTACACAGTAGACTTCATGTGTGATTTAACAAGCTGAGCCGTCAGTCTGTGGAAATATTTAGACAATAGCCCCACCTAGCGGTGACAAAGCAGACTGCATGATGCGTCACAAACCTTTGACTTTATAAATGCCTTGCTAATTAATTAAACTGTGAACCCTGATTACATTGTGTATGATATTTGAACACTTATAAAAGATTAATCTTTTTATTGATCAGGAAATTTACTGATTTGGCTTTGCTAAATGTTTTGGCTGGGCCATGGATTGCACATTCAGAAATGAACCACAAATATCCACTTTGTTCATGTCTCCTCTGTAAAAAAGAGCTTTTAGTGGTCAAAAATTCATATTCAATGGATTCATTAACCTGTGTGAATATTTTACAGACTATAACCACGTAAGCAGAGGATAAGAGAGATATCAATCTGTCTTGGTATGCAAGAGATATTTTCCAACAACAAGATTGGAAAAGATTTGCTCATCACCCGTGGCACTGAAATGACATCAGTGTAGTTTATCGCACAGGATTCATCACACTTTAGCCTCCAGTCTTCCAGATATTGGCACTATAAATAGTGGGGAAAGGTTAATTAAAAGTGAAAGTGCATGATAATGCTGCCCTATGGCACTCATAAAAGCCCCTTATGGACATATTATATCATTAACACTTGGATGTGTGCATTAGCAGAGTTTACAGTAGCATGGCCTTTCATAAACAGGTGGAATAATGAAATCATCCCACTTTAGAGTACATTGAGATAGATTTATAGTGGGCCTTCAGCATGTAATTCTTTCACCATTTTACAAGAAATGGTGGTGAAAATTATGTCAGTTCACAGCACAAGACAGTCAACAGTATAACAAAATAATTTACAAGATGACACATTGTTGGTTTCTTTTCTGTCAATGTGGTTACATCAAATGAATAAGCCATTCTTTATTAGATTTAGTAATGGGGGGTAATCAGTCCTTAAGTAACCTAGACATTTTAGGAAATAGCATCCACTGTACATACTGTAGAAGTCATTTTGGAGACCTTCCCAGCTACTGAGTCCAAAAATGCTCCAAGAACACTGAAAAGTTGACAACACAGTAAGTTAATGCTTGCAGCAGCATCACTGGGTCACTTACACTAGTCTACCAGTCCTGGCACAATCTGGGTAATGTCTACTTGTAGGAGGTCCGGGCCTCTCTCAGGGACCTGTCATATGGCATGGAGGCGAAGAAAGAGTTTCGCAGTTGACAGTTAATGAAGAATACGATGAGCAGCACCAGGAGAAAGAGTAGCAAGCACATGACTATGTAGGTGACCAGATCGGGCTTGTGGAGCTCGCCCTCGCGCAGCCCCCCTTCCCCGGACCCCCCGCGCCCCGCGGTGGGCCTGAGGAGCGCGGCCACGCTCACAGATCCACCGCTGTGGGACGCGTTGAGAGAGGACGGTGCGTGCGTAGAGGACTGGGCCATGAGGACCAAGTCGAAATCCGGATTGTCGGTGGAGTTGAGGAGGATCTGTCTGAGCATGGCGAGGCGCAGGCTCACAGGGTTCCTTGGTCAGCTACAAGGGCGGAGAATAAGAATGAAAGGAAAAGGCGACTTTATTGGGGTTTTAGACATTATTTTGTTTCAGACAAAAATAAACATCCAAGCTCCCCCAGATAATTAAAACCCTATCGGAGGTCATTGAAAAACAAGGTCAAAGAAACTATTACAGTAAACACACCAGATAGAGTAAAGTCACATAATGGCACTGTGGCAAGACTCATGTTGCTTAAAAGCATATTTAACTTAACACACCCACAATCTTAATGTGTTTTATTTTACTAGAAGGTTCATTCTTACTTTGTTGCGCGCTTCAAAGAGTTGCGCAGATGAAGTGGACAAGACGAAGTGTCGCCTCTGCATTCCTTAGCGTCCTAGTCTGTGTGCACCAGCTCCGCAGAGGACGCGCCGCGATAGAGCCACAGTCCATATGTGGCACCACAGCCGTCCACTCTACATTAAACCAAACTGGCTGTATATGAGCGCCAGAGTGTCAGCAAATTTATCCATGGTGTCCGTGTACTTCTTGGTCTAAAATCCAAACCATGCGAAATGTTTTGTCTTTAATCCAATTGACTCTTAGGTTTAGAAGTGAAGTTCAACAGCACACATACCCCAACTGTGTCACGCAGGAAAACAATCTCCTTTATCTTGTGCGTCCTGGGCGCAGAAAAATAAAGGGCACGTTTGATCACCCGCTTTTCCCAGCTCTTCTTTTATCCAAGTGCTCATCGATAGCCGTCTGATATGGCGCAGAGACGCTCTTACGGGACTATTGATCCAGTATGACTAAGATGAGACGAAAAGGTGGGATTAATTAAGTTCAGCCACGGCAGCGCGCAGAGAGACTGGCTTCCTGTCGTCGCCTTGTGGGAAGTGTGTGAACAGACAGGAAAGAGGGAGACGCAGATCAGGAGAGGGGAAGGAGGGCGCTGGAGGCACGTCACAGGACCTATTGTTAAGAGAAAGAGCAGATCCATCTATCTGTCTGAGCAAACTTAGACAGAGGGGGATGTCTCACACTTCAGTGATGGGAAGTTATTATACCGACGTGTGATAGGCTATTAGTGTGTCTGTGTAAAATTGGTTGGGATATCTTTTCACAGTCCACAGTTAAGTGCCAACATATTGTATAATGAGTTGTACATTGTGTTCACTTTCCTTCTTGTTTTATATTTACTTTGTATTATATACACTGTATAAGGAAATAGTCCAATGTATTGTTTTGAAAATAATTATGTACAATCTTGTTTTCCTTAAAACAATATTTTGACAATAAACTGTAAGAGTTAGAGTTGGGCAGGCATCCACAACAGACTGTAGGGATAAACTGTATTTGTTCTCTCATGCATGTTTACAACAGTATCATCACAACATGGAAAATATGAGCACAATGATCCTTTTAAAATACTGTTGCATTGTCAGTGAAATCAGCTTCACCTGACACCTAAACTAAGGTCAAATGCATTGTGAAGTAGAGTGGAAAGTCTTAGATGAAGCGTTGTAACACAGCAAGCCCTAAAAGCTCTGCCAATCTGATTCATATTCATGTGCACCTGTTTTGTCACAACAGAATGGCTGCCAGACATAAAGCAAGGACAGAGGGGCACACACTGCAGATAAATACTGTAAAACAAATCCAAATGAGATGAGACTTTGATGCCAAACATCAAACACAGACAATGGGAAGTTGGAGGCAATCAGCACCACAAATAAGACAAACACCTGACTGTGTCCTCATGTTCCATATTAACTTTTTATTTAATAATAAAGAGGATTACAATGGAGCACAGTTTGGATGGTGAATCCGAGTCCACCCTAAAGCCTTGTTTACACTGAAAGACAGCTGTGATTATGATTGCTAAGGAGATTACTGTTTGTTATTGCTTTTTAGATGTCTCAGTCATCCCATTTTTGGCCACAGGCTACTGTCCCTGTTTGTACTGATGACACAAGAACGACATTAAAAGAATTTTGTGAAGCGATGGTTAGAATAATATCAGATTGTCATTATCTTATTTTCGTCAAATAAAATGTCGACTTGTGCTTTTCACTGTGACAATTATCAGGTTAAGCACATTAGCTGTAACACATGACAATAGAATTTTGATTAAGAATGGTGAATAGTGATTCCCAACTGCTGTAGGCTTCATTTAAGGACCTCGTAGCATGTGAACACCCCCTATTCATCGACTCTGCCATGGCTCATGACACGCAAAACAATGAACTCCTCGCTATATATATCTGCTCTTTCTGTGAAACATACAATACACACATAGTGCTTCACCTTCACCTCAGATTTCCACTTACTGTCCTCCCTCCACTTCATTCGGCACCAACTTCTCTGTTTTTTAATCCTTTTAATCCACCCAATATATGGAAAAGACAGCTCATCCATGAAGAGCTCCAAATAGATAAATAAGAAGTTTTGTGGACTTCCTTTACAAGTTAAATTATGTTGTTTTATGGAAAGAGCAGACAGAGAGAGGCTCGTGCTTTGTTGGTGTGACATAGTGAAGGAAAAAGACAGGTCAAGAACACGTATTTGATCTCCTCTTCACACATATAGATTGATGGAAGTTCCTCAACATCATCAGTTAACTTAGATGTTGTTTTTTCATTACAATTATTATTTATTCATAAAAGGAAAATTATCAAAAAGTTATGCGTGGCCTATTGCAGTGCTTTGTATGAGTGCAGTCACTAATTCCTCTGAGATAAAATGGATTGAGTCTTCTTTAAAATAGCCTTTTGAGCAGAGTGGTTCACTGCATAGCCCAGAGTTCAAAAGCCAAGCTGTATACTGCACCATGTGCTTCTCTAAACCTGCCAACAATGGTAAAGCTGTAATCCATTAAGGATCAATATTTCTTAATTATAAACCCGTTTTTTGGTTTAGTGCTTCAAAGACTGTGAAAAAGAGTTGAAGAAGCAGGTGCAGGCAGGTTGGATTGGACAGAGAAAAATGTCAAGTGTGTTGTGTAAGGAACGAGTTGTGCAAGACTGTAAGGCGATCAGCAATGTTGCGGTTCAGAGACTGACACAGAGGAAACGACTGGAGGCAAAGCTGGAGGTAACAGAGCTGAAGATGTTGCGGCTCTCTTTGGGAGTGATGAGGAGGGATAGGATTAGAAATGAGTACACAAGAGGTACATGTCATGTTAGATGTTTTGGAGTTAAAGCCAGAGAGGCCAGACTGAGATGGTTTTGACACTTACAGATGAGGCATAGTAAATATATGGGTAGAAGAAAAAAGGTGGCTTACCCTCTCCAGGTTGGTGGAGAGTTCCTGCCTCGAGTTCAAGTATCTCAGGGTCTTCCATCATGGATGGCGTGTAAGAAGCTTGGTCACCCAGGAGGAGCTTGAAGTAGAGCTGCTGCTCCTTCACATTGAGAAGAGCCAGAGGTGGTTTTGGGCATCTGTTTTTGATGCCTCCTGGACTCCTCCCTGGGGAGGTATTTCAGGCATGTCCCACTGGGCGTAGACCCCAGAGAAGATTGAGGAGAGACTACGTCTTTCGGCTGGCTTGGAAACATCTTGGGATTGTCTGAGCATCTTTGTTTAGATTGCTGCCTCCACAACCCAGCCACGGATAAGAAGTAGAAAATGGATGGGTGTATGGATGGATGCTAAGGTGGGAGGTTTAGAAGAAGACCAAAGGGGAGGTGTATGAATGTTGTGAAAGTGGGCATTAAGTTTGTGTGAGGAGAAGAGGATGCAGAGGATTAGACAGATAGATAGATAGATAGATAGATAGATAGATAGACAGATAGACAGAGAGATAGATAGATGTGTGATATGTGATAGATAGTGTGTCAAACACACATAAAGCAGTAATTACATGTACTGAGGCATTATCAAGTCTTAAAAGTTGGACTACATTCACTTTATTCTTTCAGCTTTCAGATGTATGTAAATTTGGACTTATTAAATCTTTGTGAGGCAGTGCTTTTAAATATTCAGGTGAAGTGAGTAAAAAAGCTTTAGGAATCTTTATTTGAAAATTATACGAGTTAGCCGTCAGTTATTATTATTATTATTTTTTTTAGAAGTGAGGTCCCAAGAAAGTATAGCAATTATTTAAATGCTAATGACTCTGAATGCTATGTACTGTGTGCATGTCACAGAGGATTACACAAGAAGCCCAGACTCCATTCTCTCGCATGTCAATACAGTCCCATTTTCTGTCTGATTGATTACAGCCAGAATTTTCAACAAACAAAAATGTGACATGCTAATGTCTCTGCTCTCTTATTTTCTGTAATTGTGTTCATTTTCTTCAAGCCATCTCCTCTTTAACCCCCATAGAAAAAAAAAATCAACAAGCGGCAAAATAGGATTTCTTCCTGCCAGCGCATCAAACGCCCCCATTGGCAAAAATCAGACACTCTACAATTAGTCACTTGATTATCTCGCCAGAACACCAAATGCTGCTTCTCATCTCGGGGAAGGATTTAAAAGAAGAGGCATTTACTCTCGGCAGCAATGAATGACAAAATTATACTAGGAATAGGTATGCATAATCTATATAACAAAATTACATACAAATCACCTCTAAATTAGGCTTGTGAAATTATACTTTAAGGTTACATATATTTGCCTCATAGTTACTGCCACCAGAGAGGTTATGTTTTCACATTGTTTTTCTTTGTTTGTTTTATTTAGAAAGTAATACATCAATTTTGATGACATTTTCAAGAATAGTTCAATGAAGAGCACTGTCTGAATTCAGGTATTTTTGTTAAAGAATTCTGTACTGTTGCAAGATAGGGATATGCAACAAATAGACAAGTACAGCTACAACAGGTCATAACGGGAAAAAATAAGTTTTGGTATGGACACATCCATAAATTTAAGTTTCAGAAAAAAGTGAAATTATTTCAGTAGTTTAGGTCGAAAAGATGTATTACACACAGATAAATATTTCAAGCATTTTTAAAATTTTTATTATTATTTTATGTGATATTACAATTTTATTATGAGATTATGAGAACAATAGGCTAATATATTGACGTGCAACTGTTAAAGAACTTTGTGACTAGATGATAGAGAATTTATCCCTGAACTAGTAGATTGCTGGTTCAAACCCAGACTACATCGTTATCATTTTGAGACAGAGCCAGTGCTTTCGTTTGTGAAGTGTGTTTGACCAATACAATCCGGGGATACGTACAAATCCATATTTTATGCTACATTTTCCACATTGGCTCAGAACTCAGTTCAGGTCAAGTGGCTTCTTGTAGCTCTGTAGTAAATAAATCAGAATCCACCAGTGTGGTCCAGGGAGGCATCTCAGCATTTGCGCTGGAGGACAGTAAACATATAACAAGTGGGAAACCTTGGCTTCACTCTCGGCTGCCTCCGTTCCATCTGAATTACAAATGGGAGTCATTTGTTCAGGATTAATGAAAATTGCAGCGCCAAAGGTAAACAAGAGTGTATGAGAGGGGTTTCAAGAGGGATACCTGGTCCAGTAGTCACGCAATAGAGCAGAGACAAAGCCCCAGACGTGCGGCACACTTCATTGAATGTCAACAAATGGAGGCAGCTGGGACAGCGGAAGGGCACAAGGAGGTAGAGAAGGAGGCAAGGAAACAAAACAGGTCAACAAGCAGTGCTTCCCAGTCTGTAGCTGTAATTGTAACATCAGGTGTAAGTCCAGTCTGTTTGGGTGTTGTACACAGGTTCTGGAACAAGGGTCACTGAAAATCAAGACAGACAGCAAACTGTACTAAATGATGATGTGGAAAAATGAAAGAGAGCTATATAATTGGTTTCTAAATGAACAACTTTTTTGTCCTCCATAAACATGCATATCTTTATTTAATGTAAAGAGATTATGTTTATTTCTAGTTGACAATCAGGCCACGGGGGTGACAAGGCAGTGTACTCTTTGTGCTGATACAAAGTCTGGATAGCTGAAGGGGGTTACATCAGGAAGTGCATCTGGCATAAAACCTGTTTATCCAATTACTTGCTGTGTCTGTGGAAGAAAAAAGACAGAAGGATTTGTGTGTTTATTTCTAATTAATGATAGCTAAATTTTCTGCAAACTAGAAACTCGAGCAAATACCTCCACCAAGGCATTTTGTTATGTAGTTTACAGACAGACAGACAAACAAACAAACCAACACTAGCAAAGTTACAATCTGTATAGTGGAGGTCAAAAGAAGGGAACGCAAAAGATTAATGGCAGTTTAAGTGCTATGGCTCATCCATAAAAGGTAAACTATGTTGTAGGTACATAAATATACTGGGAAACGTGTATATTACGAGGTACTCTTTTCTTATAAACATAACTTCCTCTCTGTGTCTCACTTTTTTCTTGCTCAAGTGACTCTTAAGAAAGATGGGGCCAACGTTTTTGCAATTCAAGAAATGTACAAATGTTGAGCCACTTCCAGTACACCATTCCAGATTCATTATTCATCAGTTCCCATAAATACACAGATGAACTTTAAACACAAGATGACAACTTTTGAGTGGTGATAAGTGGAATCCATGCTAATTAAAGATAGTGAAAAACGCTACAGCGTACTACAAATGGTGATGCTATGTGAGTCTCTAAACTGTAGGCACACAGAGTTGTGCTATTTTTGAAAATGACTGAAATCTGAGCTGAGTTGAGATAACATAAGTAATTGCAAAGAATAGATTATGCAATGAGTATATTTTCTTGTTGCTATTTATTTGCAACCTTGTACATCAAAGACCTTAATTGTTTTTTAGTTTTTTTTTTATAATTAACTAGTGTATGATCTGCAAAATTCAGATCAAGTTTCAGCATACACATCAGGCATAACATTATGACCACTGACAGGTAAGGTGAATAACAGATTATCTCATTATCTCGGCACCTTTTAGTGAGTGGGTTATATTATTCAACAAGTGAACATTTTGTCCTCAACGATGATGTGTTATAGAAGCAGGAAAAATGGTCAAGCATATGGATTTGAGCAAGTTTGACAAGGGACAAATTGTAATGCCTAGACCACTGGGTCTGAGCATCTCCCCGTTCCAGATCTGCAGTGGTCAGTATCTATCAAAAGTGGCGAACTGGTGACACATGATGCACATGGGAGTGAAGGCTGGCTGGTGGTATATGGTCATAATGTTATGTCTGATTGGTGTATATAGTGGCACCTTTGGCATATTGGATGGAATTAGCAATGACTGCAATTATCGTAGTGAAATCATCTCGTGAAATACATGCAATACATGACACATCCTATATGGCTTGTGCGCAATGATTTCTCTCACTGCAGTTGCAATTATGAGTGTGCTTTTGGCTGTGTAGCGCCTCATTCCTCAGTGTGGCAGCTTTATGCGCCTGGAGAGCTGCTTGAGCCACCTGGAGGGCTTGTCAGGGACTTGTCATATCAATCCCTCCATCCATCTCACACCGCTGTGCCCTGAATTTGAAGAATTGGTAAACACTCACCGGACCTTTCTTTTGGATTGCCCCTTCTTCTACTGTTACTCCATCAGCTCCCTGACTGCTTCAAAAATGAGATATTGGCTTTTTGCCTGTGATAAGAACTAATAAAAAAGTTGCCCTTCTATGGATTAGTGATTTTTTCTTTCTGCCTGTCATTTGGGAGGAAAAGAAAAATAGAGCACATCAGTCTGGATGGTACTCTTAGCTGTAATAAAGGTCGGACCTTTAGTGATAAATGGCCAGAACTGTGAGAATGTGACAGCTTTATTTGTTGCAATTGTCTTATGGTTTGTTTAAAACCTCAGTTCTGATTATCTCCCCTGAGGCTTTTCCCTCTAATGAGATCCTCTGATGAGAAACTCTGGTGGGTTAAGGGCTTACTGATGCCATGGTTCAGGGGCGTGTCTCTGTGACTAAAGTGTTAAAATGATGAGTGGCACATCACAGTTAGAGCACATCCCGGGGAATCTGAAAGATTCTGTTGCTCTTGGGTCTGCCATGCATCTCGTCTTCCTCTGCTAAATGGCATTTGTTTGTTTGTGTACACAGGCATTCCCTGTTAATGGCTGGTATGTGATGGTTCACGCTTCAGCAAATGTGTAATCTGTGTGTACTTCTGGCAGTAAAAGGCGTTGGAGCCCACCTACGTGTGTGTTCAAGCCTCTAAAAATATGAAAGTTGGACTAAGCTGTTGTCTGCCTGTTTATGAAAGCTCGAAAGCATATTTCTTAAGTCTGTCTCTTGAGGGTTGGCTTCCAGGCAGTTGGTAACGGCGAAGGGGGGTGGGGGGACTCTAATCTCTGAGCTCCAAGTCCCTGAATCCCTGTGTTTGAGAGACACAAGGTCAGTTCTCAGCTATAGGAGGAATATTACTGAATGACAGATGCAAGAAAAGTGTTGGATAGAGTGGAAATGAGATGAAAAAGAGGAAGACTTGAACATTTTCTTGTCTTGGGCCTCTGGGACACATTGCCCAGAAAGGCTGTCAGTGGACACATAGACAAGCCCAAAGATCTTTAGAGACCCACTACCTGACTTATTGAGCAAGTGGAAAAAAAGCTGTCCTACTCCCTTGTATATATTTGTATTTTATTTCATTTAATGTCAGATTTGCTATTTGCTTCTCCTGTTTTTCTTTTTTTTTTCTGCTGTTTTTTGTGGTGTAAAGGCTGGGACACACAAACCTGATGCCCAGTCACGGTCACATCACGTCACCCCTGGTCAGTCCAAAAAGTCTTTTCAGACACTCCAAAGTGACTCACAGCAGAGCAGCGCATACTTTATGCGCACGTGCAAGACATAATAACTATTTACAACACAGGCGGCGTTACTCTGCGGATAATGGGCTTCTGTAAATAAACTTCTGCAAAGTGTTTCACTCAAGTATTTATCAATAAATAATAATCAAACAATACATCTCACATTAATGAATACAATGGGCTGGATTATTTCAGATGTTTGCCTAAGACGGAGACTATTATATTTTTGTCTGCACAAGGCAACAAGCTAAGGTAAGCTAACTGTAAGACACTTGCATCCCAGATGCGGGAAACATAATGAATAGTTGTTAGAACAAATGTGAGCTGTGTAGTAGATGGTGAATGGAGCACATGGCCAATCAGAGTGCTCCTTCAGTGCCGACGCAACTCCAGCTGTCTCCTACTATGTCCGATGGTGCAGAAACAGCCGATTATTAAGAAGTTGGAGCCAGTGCTGAAACTGGTATCTTTCCAGTTGGACTTGCTGCTTCCATTATTGCTGCCACTATTCCTCCAGCGTAAAAAGACATACACAAGCTTGGACTCAATCAATGACAGTGATCCAGAACCAAATGGGACCACCCCCCTTTTGGGGGGGGGGGGGGGGGGGGTCAAAAGATTCCCCCTCTAGTTACCTCTCTGTCAAAAACACTTTATAATAAAGCCCAGATTAGAAGTCTCATTTTTCAGCAATGACTTCTAAGGCTCTGCTATGGACTAACAATTAGAAAATAATAATGCTTTCTTAAAAACATGGGAGAAAAATATGGTTGTACATCTTTAAGGAGTTCCGTATCAACAGCAGCAGTGCACTGCATGAACAGCTTTTATATACAGTTTACACAGTGTTTCAAAGTAAAGACAACCACCACACACACATCAGCAGAGCCTCTCTGAATAACACTCAAATCAAAAGTTGGAGAGGAACCACCAAAGGAAATCAGAAAACAGATCTTTTAGAGGAACATTCCGGACTGACGGACTTGTTGCTATGGAGATACACAGTCCGGACTACGGCAGCTATTTATGTCCGGCACAACATATTTTATATTTTTACGAAAGTCTTCCCATTCCTGGGACAGTGATTTGGCATGTGTGTCTCACTGGAGTCCTCTGAACAGTTGGTTATGATGGCAATAGTTGGAAGCAGAAGGAGAGCTGGTGACAAAAGCAATAAGCCAGACAAGTTTATTAGTATGGATGGTTAGGGAAAAAATAGTGGAGATGGTTCTAGCATATAAAGTTTTCTAAAAGTGTGCAACACATCATAATGCCTGAAACATTAAACCACACTGCAATCAGGTAAGGCTACATGCTGTCTTCCTAGCTGTTAATTAAAATGGCTGTTGTTTCTCCTCATTAAATTCTAATGGAGGGTGCGTTAACTGCTAAATCTTTTCTTCAGGTAGCATTTAACAAGAGCACCACTATTTAGACAGCAATTATTATCAAATTTACAATAATACAAGTTGACATGGAATAAAAAACAAAACAAAAACAAAACATTGTATATTTATGAGTACTGTGGCACCTGTGCTAGACACTAATACTGTCTGAGAAAATGCACATGTTCAACTTTGTCATCAGCGAAGGGATGACCATTTATAGTTATTCTGGGTACAAACCTAAAGGAAAGGCAGACAGGACAGTAAAAGGAAGTTTCTGTTTGACAAGCTGAAAGAATGCAGGAATCTGAGTGAATCCTATGAGCCCATAAAGGTCTGAGCCATGTGTGAGTGTAAACAAAGGAGGTGTCTCACATGCAGAGTGTGCTGCTGCAGTCTCAGGTGCATGACTCAGCTGCTCTACACTTTTCTTACTGAGATGATTTTTCATACTTTAGACAGGCTCTGTGGGGAATACGGCCTCTACAGTAAATACCACTCTAATACCAAAGCACATACCACAGTATGATCACCAGAGCTGCAGCTTTATGTAATACAGCTCCTTATCTCAGGAAAACATTACAGTGCCATTAGAGTCTGTTCAGCAACTTGGACAACAGAAAATTACATATGTTTGTCATACTGTGTAATAAAGGTATCTAAATGTATATAGAAAATATATTCTGCAGAAAACATGTAAATTTAACCTGAAATTGCAACTTAGAGATTATACTACAAATTATAAATTAATATGTAGTAGTTATTGGTGAGGTCTTTTAGGTTTTAGTACTGAATATACACTGTTTTATATATATATATATATATATATACACACACACACACACACACACACACACACAGTGGGGCAAAAAGTATTTAGTCAGCCACCAATTGTGGCTGACTAAATACAGGTGCCATGATGAAAAGATAAACTCTTTTTCACTTCACCTGTCAGTGGTCATAATCATTGCCTGATCATTGTTTTATTTATTGTTATATATATATATATATATATATATATATATATATATATATATATATATATATATATATATATATACAGTAGGGCAAAAAAGTATTTAGTCAGCCACCAATTGTGCAAGTTCTCCCACTTAAAAAGATGAGAGAGGCCTGTAATTTTCATCATAGGTATACCTCAACTATGAGAGACAAAATGAGAAAAAAAAATCCAGAAAATCACATTGTCTGACTTTTAAAGAATTTATTTGCAAATGATGGTGGAAAATAAGTATTTGGTCAATAACAAAAGTTCATGTCAATACTTTGTTATATATCCTTTGTTGGCAATGACAGAGGTCAAACGTTTTCTGTAAGTCTTCACAAGGTTTTCACAAACTTTTGCTGGTATTTTGGCCCATTCCTCCATGCAGATCTCCTCTAGAGCAGTGATGTTTTGGGGCTGTCGCTGGGCAACACGGACTTTCAACTCCCTCCAAAGATATTCTATGGGGTTGAGATCTGGAGACCAGGACCTTGAAATGCTTCTTACGAAGCCACTCCTTCGTTACCCGGGCAGTGTGTTTGGGATCATTGTCATGCTGAAAGACCAGCCACGTTTCATCTTCAATGCCCTTGCTGATGGAAGGAGGTTTTCACTCAAAATGTGATGATACATGGCCCCATTCATTCTTTCCTTTACACGGATCAGTCGTCCTGGTCCCTTTGCTGAAAAACAGCCCCAAAGCATGATGTTCCCACCCCCATGCTTTACAGTAGGTATGGTGTTCTTTGGTTGCAACTCAGCATTCTTTGTCCTCCAAACACGACGAGTAGAGTTTTTACCAAAAAGTTCTATTTTGGTTTCATCTGACCATGACATTCTCCCATTCCTCTTCTGGATCATCCAAATGCTCTCTAGCAAACTTCAGACGGCCTGCACATGTACTGGCTTTAGCAGGGGGACACGTCTGGCACTGCAGGATATGAGTCCCTGGTGGCGTAGTGTGTTACTGATGGTAGCCTTTGTTACTTTGGTCCCAGCTCTCTGCAGGTCATTCACTAGGTCCCCCCGTGTGGTTCTGGGATTTTTGCTCACCATTCTTGTGATCATTTTGACCCCACGGGGTGAGATCTTGCGGGGAGCCCCAGATCGAGGGAGATTATCAGTGGTCTTGTATGTCTTCCATTTCCTAATAATTGCTCCCACAGTTGATTTCTTCACACCAAGCTGCTTACCTATTGCAGATTCAGTCTTCCCAGCCTGGTGCAGGTCTTGTTTCTGGTGCCCTTTGACAGCTCTTTGGTCTTGGCCATAGTGGAGTTTGGAGTGGGACTGTTTGAGGTTGTGGACAGGTGTCTTTTATATAGATAACCAGTTCAAACAGGTGCCATTAATACAGGTAATGAGTGGAGGACAGAGGAGCCTCTTACAGAAGAAGTTACAGGTCTGTGAGAGACAGAAATCTTGCTTGTTTGTAGGTGACCTAATACTTATTTTCCACCATAATTTGCAAATAAATTCTTTAAAAATCAGACAATGTGATTTTCTGGATACCTATGATAAAAATTACAGGCCTCTCTCATCTTTTTAAGTGGGAGAACTTGCACAATTGGTGGCTGACTAAATACTTTTTTGCCCCACTGTATATATATATATATATATATATATATATATATATATATATATATATATATATATATATATATATATATATATATATATATATAAAACAATATATATATATATATATATAAAAAACAATATATATATATATATATATATATATATATATAAAAAACAATATATATATATATATATATATATATATATATATATATATGTATATATAAAACAATGATCAGGCAATGATTATGACCACTGACCGGTGAAGTGAATAAGAGTTTATCTTTTCATCATGGCACCTGTTAATGGGTGGGATATGTTAGGCTGCAAGTGAACATTTCATTTTGTCCTCAAAGGTGATGTGTTATTAGCAGGAAAAAATGGGCAAGCATGGATTGAGTTTGACAAGGGTCAAAGAAGAAGAAATGAATGTTGCACAGTACATTGCAGTGTGTTACTTATGAGGCTGCAAATATAAGCCAGGTGTTCATAACACAAAATATTATGGTTATCAATAATCGGTACTGATCGGTACTTCAGGACTATGTTCATAAGTGTGTGCTGGGTTTGTGCCTACAGACTACAGCTAGTGTCAAACAATACTGCAGCCATGTCTGCTGTGCCCCTGTTGCTGAGTACCCCTGAGGCAAAACACTCAACATTTACTCATTGACTTTCATCCATCTCTATTCTACCTGTTGTGTCATTAATATAGACAGTAGCAGCAGTGAATCAGCCAGAGCTGTTTAATCCAAGAATCAAAAATATGACAATATACAATACAAGATTTAGTTTTCATCTGTTAATTCAGTGTCTAGTTAAAAATACAGTTTTACCTTTGTGACAGTGAAATATGGATAGGTTTGCACACACAAAATAGTGATCTGTTCTAGTGATCTCTGAGACATACAAAACAATAAATTAATTGAATCACAAACTTCAGTGAAAAAGTCTTAATAAAAGACGTTACTGCAATGAATCTTTGAAATGAAGGAGGCATACACTCTGTACTGTCTGACAAAATTACTATACCGTTGGCTTATTTTTCATGGATATCACATAACTCACACATTCCCTTTAATGGTGAAGTCAAATACATGTTATGCAGTGAAGAGAAGGTGCTGGAGATTCTTCCTACAGAATAATTTTACATCCAAAGAGAATAACAACACTAGAAGCATATCAAAATAGTTTGAAGTTGTACCTGGAAAACCCTGTATATTTGTAGCAATATCTAAACATGATTGAAGATCTATGCATTACTGTATAGATGTTGCATAAGCCACTAAATTAAAAAATGTCAAAGGATTTGGTTCATTTTAAAGCGTTCAGAAAGAAATTGGAAACAGATATGTAAATTCTGTATAGTTTAGTGAGACAAAACAAAAGCATAAAATTACCCTATCCAGCGCCTTCATCAGATCCCAAATGTTTTATGGCAAAATGAATACACATTGTTCAGATAGTTAATATCACATATCTTTGCAATTTCACAATCCGTTTCCCTCCAGCAATGTTTTTCAGTATATTTTTTTTACACTTCTCCCACACAAGGGCACGTATTATTTTGGATGCTACTTTAATAAACAGATCAGTCAGGTTAATTTCCCCTTTGACTTAGCCATATCCTCACAAATTACAAATATAAGTAAGCTGTTCTCATTAATTCTGAAAATGTGAAGATAAATCAGCCAATGAAAAATAGCATTTTCCAATTTTAAACACCTTCAGTCTCTTAACAAAGAGTGCAACATAGATGAAAATGAATTAATTAGATTGCCTGGTGTACAAAGAGCTGTGCAGTATCATGACAGGCAGAAGACAACATAAACACATTAAAGCAAAGTTGTAGTACAATTGTGACGAGCAGTGGCACTTTTCTCCTTCTAAATATTTCTCTTCTCTCTGTTTGTTTCTATGTTTTACCACTCAGGTCTGATCTGTCAGAGCTTTCCTCTTTGGATGTGAACTCATATGTGTTGGCCCTCATGCCTCTCTTCCTATCCTTGTACCCAGAATGCTCCTCTCTCTCCCTGAAGATATTAGCTTTAATTCAAATTCAGCTAACATCACAGTCTGCCCCAGCATGAGTTTTTGTGACCTCTAGCCCTCAAGCTAACTATTCCCATTCTTTTTAATTGCTCTTTGCATATACATTAGTCTTTGTTTTTTGCCTAAGCTTAACAAATTCCTCCATGTCTAGTTTAAATACTTCACTCATCCCTGTCATCTTACTCATCAACGCTATACCCCTGGTTTATGACCCTTTTCCCAACCTTACCCTCATCGCACTATTGCTCAAGTCCCACTAATGTCTCATGGTATTTTTGCCAAACTTGTCGCCAAGTTGCTGAATGAGCAGAGCCAGCTCTCCAGCAGCCTGGGATTTCTCTTCCAGAAGCTCATAACGGAGGCTGGAGATGTCTTGCTTGATCTCCTTCAACTCGCCTGCAACACAGAGAAAAAAAAATTAAAAACTGTCTCAGTCCCAAGCCTCAATAAAAGGAGAGTGTTGCTTCAGGGAGGACAACCGGCGTAAAACCTATGCCAAATCAACATGGAAATCACTTCACACTTAGGAGGCAAATGATTTTCGGTAGCAACCCCGGAAAGAGACAAGCAAAAAGGAAGGAAGAAAGATCATTAAGGGTGTAAGAACATATTTATTCTGGAAAATATTGCAACCTTTTATTGGGCTATACTGTATCAATATAAAAAATGGCTACATGATTTTTTTCTTCTTAATGACAGAGGCACATTTTAGCCTGGGTATTTTCTTTATACTGAATAATATTTTGTAGTAGAAACCAGGATCAAACAATGTATTTGTTTACCCACCCAAATAACTGAATTAGGATTATGGTGTGGGGGTGTTTTCAGGATCTGGGCTTGGCCGCTTAGTTCCAGTGAAAGGAACTCTGAATGCTTCAGCGGACCAAGAAATTTTGGACAATTCTATGCTCCAAACTTTGTAGGAACAGTCTGGGGATGGCCACTTCCTGTTCCAACATGACTGCACCAGTGCACAAAGCACAGTTCATAAAGACATGGATGAGCGAATCTGGTGTGGAAGAAGTTGACTGGCCTGCACAGAGTCCTGACCTCAGCCCAATAGAACACATTTGGGATTAATTAGAGTGAAGACTGTGAGCCAGGCCCTCTCGTCCAACATCAGTGTCTGACGTTGGTCGAGAACGCCAGATGCAAAGGGTGGGCCGATGTCATATTAAACCCTATGGAATATATTGTCTTTGGTATTTTGTTATTGTGATATATTGATAAATATACAATCCTACATTCATAAACATTAGAAAATAGTTCAATGCTAAAATGTAATGGAAAATGTATTCTAATTTTTATGAAATACTGAATTTTGCTTTTCATTAACTGTAAACCCTAATCCTCATAATGAATCTATATAACAGATAAGAACTTATGTAGGACCGTGTATTGTGTCATGACACTTGTATCGTGACATTTGTTACATCTCTAGGTTCTTGCCAATGATAAATATTCCCAGAACATGTGCAAAACATGTATTCTGGTGTATACAGATTACAAGGTCAGGAAGCTGGTCAATATAAGTGCACAGTAACTCCCACATACTGTACAGTACTAGCCCTGAGCTAATGCTGCCGCAATGGACAGAAATTTTTTACCTTCATTAACTTCGTCGCTCTCTCTGTCCACTTGGGCCTTCAGGACATAGCGCTTAATCAGCCTCTTCATGATCTTCTGCAATGAAAAAAACAGGAAAGAATAAGGGATAAAGCACAAGCCTCACTGCTTATGACATTTTCTGTACACCACAAGCATGTTTTTGTGTGAAACCATGCAATGTATTCTGCAAATGCTGAGTATTGATCAATGGCCGCCTCAGAAATGCAGCCAGTCAATCCCTGCTTGCGGCTCCTCTGGGGGTCGATAGCTGTCACCGCACATACAAATGCCTAATCAACAGGCTTGTGAATGACACGGGGTTATTGTGAGTGGAAGACATCCATGCGTGTTTGTGTGAAGAATTTGTGGACACAGAAGCACAAAGAGAACTGAGGGGGGCTTAGATTTCCCCTCAGGGCAAAGGTGAAAGGCACCATCTTTTTTTTTTTCTTTTAAAGACTACACCCACTAACCATGTTTTTAAAACTGCTTAATAGCCCTGGCTGTTGCACTTCTATCTATGTATCTAATATACAACCATTTGTGAAACCTTTAATGATAATAAAGGTCCCATCTCTTTGATCATTTGCTTATTTCTCTGTTAAATGTGTCATATTGTATCTATGTCCTTTCCAGCCCTCTTCAACCTCATTCTCTCCATCCCTGTCAGGCTCTATCACACTTCAACTACCCCAACTCTCAGCTCTTGTTAGTCTTCTTGTTGGTTGGATTTTCTGTACATCACTGTGAATATTTTCTCCTGTCTCTCATCTCATTTGCTCTAACCACTTTGCACCCAGCCTTACCTGGTATCTGGTGGGATGCTTTCGAGATTTCCTGGGCATAAACTCCTCCCCTGGCCGAGGAAAAGCCCTGAAGCGTTCGTCCTGTAACAAAAGTGAGATACAGTTTAACATCACATTTCAGGCCCAAGTGAGCATTTAAATGTTGCACTGAGACAATACCACAAAGCACGACTAGTCCTAGTGTTTGAGATTTAAAGCTACTATATTTTAAGATCTGCTCTCATCATTAGGGAGAGGTCAAGTTATAAGAATCTCTATTAATTTCTGTCAGTAACCTCTAAATGCCTTTGCCCATGATTTGAAATGGCCTTGCTTTATAGCCTGCGTGTTCTTTTAACACTCCATTGTCAAAAGGAGTTTTGACTTAACTGTGGCCCTGATCAAGTAGCTGTTATTTTCAATGAGCTAAACATAATGTGGAGAGATCCTGACAAATATTTGATCTAAATATGTTTTGTTATGTCTACTAAGGAGATTTTCACTGACACTGGTTTGTTAATTCGTTAGCAAGATCACTCAAAAAGTACTGGTTCCCTTTTTTTTTTTTTTTTTGTAGAAAAGGTCAGTAATGAGCAAAATAAGACATTATTAGTTTTTGGTGTTTCATCTTCTGGATACATAAAGATTATTCTGTACCATTATGAGATAGGTCTAAAAGCACCAGCTCTAACCACAGGGGGTCAGTAAAGGAACAAATTATTAGTTTTAGTGGATTCTTTACTATCAAGAGTGTGAGTGAATTTAGTATTGTCCAAGAGTTGTAAAGGATAGTCTGGAGACTCTGGATGTCTGAGGCAGGAGAAGTTTATTTACCATCAGTACGGGACCCAGAGACAGTGAACACTCAATGCATTGTGAAGTATTGACCATCCATGTCCAGCTATGCTTCCATTGAAGAGGTTTTTATAACCTAAGATGAGCAGTTCATAGATATAGAGTTATCCATGATGTGAGGTGTCCTTGGTTTGGCTGACCTGTGAGCATTTACACCTGAACTCCAGGTCTGGATACTGTGTCTTTACTCTTACTATAAATATGAAACGAATAGTGATGATTTGTACAATCATATGGGTACATGCAGCTTATCATTTAAGTGAAAAAACTAAAAATAATACAGTATATAATACAGTATATATATATATATATATATATATATATATATATATATATATATATATATATATATATATATATATATATATATATATATATATATGTGTGTGTGTGTGTGTGTGTGTGTGTGTGTGTTTGGAAAAAGTCTAATATCGTATTACAAAGCAAAGCACACCAGGTATGCTTCATTTTATGCACTACAAGATAGCTGCATATCATTGTACATATTAAAAAGCCTGAAGCTCATTTGTTAGAGGCTAAATGGACCTTTCTAATCTTCTGGCTCCCTCAAAATTGCATCTACTGAATGAGTTTTATGTAGGAAACATTTTATGGCTGTAGCACCTCCTTTAATATATAGCCTGTGGCCTCTACAATTGGTATTCATCTTATTCATGGAACATACACGTAGAACATGACAGAAAGCTTGATAATAAAATAAAGTATACAGGCCCACTCATACATTATAGTAACAATTTAGAGCTCTCCAAAATGTAAAGAGGGACTCTTTTAAAAATTTACAGATGGCATTCAAATGTAGCTGTTCTCTCTTATACCACAAGGCTACATGCAAATATATAAAGTATAAAAGAAGTAAAACAACTACTGTGCAATCCCACTTGACATTCCTGGTGCTGCACTGTTGTTGAGGGCAGGTTTTTTTTATTGATTGTTTGGTATTTTTTTCCAGGAGCATTTAGGCTGTCAGGTCAGTGGAGAACTTTAAGAGCTCACAGAGGCAGCTGGGTGTAGCCCGCCTTGTCCCAGTCCAGAAAGCTGGGGAGGAATTTGAAGAGATGCAGGCAGCTGCACCGGCCTGACTAATAGCTTAACCGAGGTGCTGAGGTGAGCCATTTGATCCAAGAGGAAATGCCCATGGACAAGGGCCGGCAAGGAGATTGATTCTTTGTTAAATGGCTTATGTGATTTTCTTTTCAAGCAACACTTTCGTTTCATTACAGTGATTTTGTTTAGGTGGATAATTTTTAAGAGGGAGAACATGGGGAAATTAGGAGACTGCATCCCACTCCAGTGGGAATAGCATGTATTTCTTGGGATATACAATACAGTAAGGCTATGGCCGTCTTAAGGCAATGCATAAATATGAGGCTCAAGTAGTTTACAACTGTGCTGACTTTCCAGGCACAAACAATAACGTACCCACTACAGATTATTAAGGATGCAATTACAAAACATTTATAGTTTTCTTTTTTTTTTAGAACTCATGCAAAATATCGAATTAAAACATATGCCTCCAACTGCAACATTTAAATACATGCAAAGTGTACATTAAATGTAAATTATAGAACTATACAAGTATTGTTCGGCAAAGCCATCTCTAAAAACACATTTTATTCACAGTAGAAGATAAACAACTGCAAGTTTACCATTTTTATTTCTTATTTTTTCCAGATTGGTGAACCTCAACCCTTATGCTCAGTCTTTTTATAGCCTTGTTATGTAATGGTGCCATTTACCCTAATCAGATTCAAAGTTCTAGTCCAATTGTTACTTTTTAAGAAATGGTAAAATGTCTGTTCCAACACTTGCTATGTTGTTTATGCTGTTATGTTACAAGACTAGCAACTTATTGTGTTTAGCTTAAAGTCACATTTTACACAGTGTCAGAACTTCTTTTCTGAATTGGGTTTGCAGTTGTTTTTTCTGTCCTGTGTAAATGGTGTAAATGATGACCTTTCAATAGCAAAAGAGCCTCTAGCATAAAGCTGCCACACAGGCTATAACTGATTACTTTTACTTTTAAAAAGTCATGAACTAAACTTATGCTCATAATGCAAGATAATTTGTTATAACAAAAGACCAAGTAGAAACACTTTAATATGGGTATACAATGAAGGAATAAGAAAAAAAAAAAAAAAACAATTATGGCATTGCTTTATGTTTTGATGTTGACATTCTGTTCTATTTTAACAATTGTCAACCAATTATATGTAAATCCAATTCACAATCAAAATACATTATAATGCAAAGATTATTTATGGGATACCTGGATGTCAGAGGTGCAAAAAGTACTACATGTCTGTACTCAAGCAAAAGTACTGCTACTTCAAAAAAGTACTATCACTAACAGTACCATTACCACTAAAAGTATTAGTACCACCAATGATGGACCAAGTTAGTGCACAAACTACTAAACCCACTGAGAAAAAAATAAAAAAATAAAATAAAAAATACGACTACTAATATTACTCATTTGCAGATTTTAACATTTATCCCTCAAGAATTTACTTAAGCACAAGCAAAAGTGCAGTATGTTTTCGAAACTGTACTCAGAAAGTACATATTCTTCAACATTGTTCTTGTAGTTATTTCCATCTTTGCCGGACACTGACCTTGTTTTGTGAGTTGAGCATGCCCAACTCCAGCTCATTGTGGTGATGTCCATTGGCCTTACACAAGTGTATGAGACAGGACTTGATGCGGAGGACCATGTAGTAGAAGGATTTAGGACTGGGAACCAGGTTAAAAGGAGCAGGAAGGGTACGACCCTCATCAAAATAGGAAAGCCACAATTTCGCCCTGGCAAATTTCCACTCCACATCTGAATCCTCCTACAGAGACAGAGAGAAAAGTTGGAAAGTATTTGCTTGGTAATTTTTCATTTGTCTGAAATCTAAATAGTTCTAAGCAGACAGAAGAGGTCGACATACACCTCTGCTTTTTCTCATCTGTCTATCTTACAGCTATTTCTGCTAAAGTATTACTGAGATGCAACAGGAAGCGGATAATTCAATACCCTCTGACAGCTTAAAAGTCTGCCCAAAATTGTCTGTGTAAACACATGAAGCTATTATTTTTATGGTTGTTGTGAAAAAGAATTTAGCACCTGTGGCTTGAACTATTATCATTGTTTTTTATTGATCAGTGGCATTTTCGTTGACCCGCTAAATCTCCAAGTGTCACAGAGGTGATGAAACTAAATCCTTATTGACTTGTTGACAATAAACCTGGTCTATGTGATGAACAATTAATGAATGCTGTGTACCTCTATCTCCTGATATGAGCTGTTGATCATAGCAATGAGCATGTTGAGGAGGACAACCACCATTGTGACGTTGTAGACCCCATAAAGGACATAGCCAATGTTTTCAATGAACTTATGGTCGTACTTCAGCACCACTGAGACCACTTCAGACAGACCGAAGATGGACCAGAAAAGCGTCTTAAAACTCTCCTCCACTCTGGAAAGAAATGCAATAAAAAAATCAGTTTGAACATGATAATATCTACTCACATTGAAATGCATCTGGTCTTAGCAGTTAATTAGCCCTTTTATGCAAACACAAAAAGAGGACTTGGTAAATGCATTTCAACAAAGCGGGGTTTATGAGGTAGCACTGATGAAATACCTGATGAGTCATGTCCAATCTGAACACATTATCCTGTTTCTCTCACAGACACACACTTAAACACACTTATTGAACATGCAGTACTTGACTCCTACCAAGCTTAAAAGGGGGATGAGTCAACTCCGGTAACTGAGAGGTGGATAGCCGAGCATACATTAAGAGAGTACCCCAGCTCTTTGTCAGCCATTTCACAAAATGACACGGAAATGTCACAACAAGAATAAACCCAAAGAGTAATGGTATTTGTTTTGTATTATGTTGCTTTTTAAAAAGCATCCTCTGTGTATAAATGACATAACTTTATTTTTCAACATACCAAACAACCTTCTAAGTTGTACAAATTGGGCTTAATATTACATCTCAGTGATTATAGTCCTTGATATTTTATTACAAACTGTTTACACTCTATATTTTGTGGTGAGAAATCTATGAGTGCTAGTCCCAGGGTTGAACGGTGACTACTACTGTTCCTAATAGACCATTATGGTGTAGTATTGTTGTCGCATTACCACATCATGGCTGCTTCCCACGCCCTTACCACCTCCCCTGCTCTTGCACTCTTGTCCCAGCCCTCTCTTGTTGTCGTGTGGAGGGTTTCCATTACAGTGCAAACAGCTGTTAGCCAGTGCTCCAGGCCCCGCCCGCTGCTCAGCCCCACCCTCGGTTCTACTCCTCTGACTCTGCCAGTTACTCATTAAACAACTAAACGTTTATCGGTTAAACTATTCAACTGGTAAAGAAAATGCAAAGTAAATTCTCATCTTCAGGCCACAGTTCAGGTGTGCACTAAAATATTCTGTAAGTGGCAGACTTGAGATAACTGTGGGATGCAGCCACGTTGGGGATCTGAAATGCTACTGAGGCATGCGAAAGCTGGGAGGGAAGAAGATCTGTAGGCTCCTGGTCTGGAGCAGTTGGCGTCCTCCAAATTAACTTCTTTCAAAGAGCTGTGGTTTCATTGGCAGGCAGAGAGCTAGGTGCAGGCGCAGAGATAAAAGCCATCCTCACATGTACAAAAGGCTGAGGCAGACACAGGCTGCTCTTCCCTCTCTCTTATGCACATAAAACACAGACTCCTAGGAGCACTTCAGCACTAACCTTGGGAGAAAAGAGCAAAACACACAGTTTAAGCTTCAAGACCAATCAATGTGTGTGTGTATGTGTGTGTTGGGAGTCGAGGTGTAAGACATGCAAGAATAGACCCTCTCTTTAGTAAACATACTTCCATGTACAAATACACAACAGAAAAGGCAGCACCAGGTGAGAAAAACAAACCAACCCTATAATTACTGAGAGACCCTAATTAATGCCCCCTTTGACAGTATCTTTAGCTCAAAACAATAGCTTTACTACTGGTGTTTTCTTCCCATTTTATCTATTCTTAAAATGGCTCAGTGCTTTCTGATTGTCAAGCTTTCCTGTGGGCGAGTGACCTAATTAATGCTAATTGACTAGTACACTGTGTATTTTACAACTCATCGGATAATTGTGAATTTGAACTTTGACATGGCTCCATGATGTAAAGTCATCCTATCCCATTACTGATGTATTGATCTACACATCTTAACGTGTCGTCAAGGCTGGCCTCCTGACTGCCAATCGCTGTCAAATGCTATAATCATCTGCGTGATGATTTACATAATGCTTTTTTTTTTTTTTACTTTTCACTTATAGGTTTGGTATCACCTTTCTGAGAAATATCCCAAATACTGGAATATACATATCAGACCTATCAGACCTACATCACCTTATAAGACAATACAGTTTGAGAGCATGCATCCTTCTTCCTGGTTGCTCTAACAGGACAAAAAAATGTTTAAGTGGCACACCTCATTCACATTTTAAATGGACTGACATAAAACTAGACACATGTCCACTCTTTCTGAGAATAAACTCTAATTACTATTTCATTTGTAGCACAGCTCCACTTTAACTCAATGCTTTGTTTATTTAATTGTCAAATAAACAACTACAAAATAATTAGTCAGTTATAATGACATACCTAAAAGCTAACAACTAATATTTTAGCTCTGTCAAAGAGGACCACTCCCTAACCAGACCTGACTTTTGACCTCTCAGACTGGTCACATGGGACATCACTCAATAAAGAAATTAAATGAGGATTTAAAAGGAAGCAAATCCAAACAAACAACATTCAATAATCAATCAAACCGGTGTGCAAAGTACATATACTTGCTTAAAGATTTGTGTTTCATTCATTACAATCCTTACAGTTAACCCGAGTTTACGAGAGCTTCTATAGATCACATTCACATGATGTCATAGAATCCTAAAGGGCCTAAAACTGAGCTGGAGGCATGTTAAAATCCGCTGCTAAAGATTGAAAATGCAGATGTCTTAGTGTGGTTTATAGCTAATATCTCTGCCAGTACTGTATTGACATGAAACAAAAACTGGCATAAAGTTCAAAGTCTTAGCTGTCAGTACAACAGACCTAAAGTGAAATTATGTCTTCATTATAGCATCAGAAAGTGGTGATATTATTCAAACAAATAGGAGTGATTGCTGTCAGTAGACTCTGGTTCAATATTTGTGGATTTTCTGTTTACTTTTAAAAATAGTACCTCACCTATACATTTATAGAGGCCTCTGCCCTCCATCTGAGGCTTTAACATCTTCAAAATCTAGAGCGTGAATGCAACATATTGAAGACTAATTCAAAAATACTTTATTGCAATTTGACTGAAGCAGAACCTCTGAGGGCCTCTGTGGTGGCCGAGGCTGACACACTGCAGTGGTTCAAGGAATTACAGACTGTAAATAGAAACATATAAAATGTCGTACTCCAGCCATTTGCCTTTTCATGCTGCAGAAAGACAGCTCTGCCCCGGCATCAGTCATGTCATCTCTCAGACGGCAAGTGTGAAGGTTGTTTTCAACAGCCTCATCTTCTCACTCACTATTCACATCACACACATCCGACAGGCTATCGTGCAATCAGGAGAGCCAGTGAAGGTGATTTTAGTAGGTTTGTCTCAAAAGCCTGTTATTTTGGACCCTTCTCTTTTTAAATCATGTCTCATCAGTCATCTTGCTTATCTTTCTACAAGATCATAATGCTGCTGAAATATGTAAAGCAAATGGTGGTGTGGCTCTTATTCTTATAGGCCAATTATGTTTTTAATCACGATCATGTCTTCCTGCTTTGCTCCCCACCTGTGTGAAATGCTTACTGATTTAGACTTTTTAGGTAACCATAAAGAGATTTCTTTCAACAAATGAGCCACTCTTCCTCACCTATTTTAAACACCACTGTGTACCAATCATCATCAGTATATTAAAACTATATTTAAAATGTATGATTGCAACAAAAAATCTATTTAAAAACACTGTTTAGACATTGAGGTCAAGCCTTTTACATAAGTATTAAATAAGTCAATTAAAAAAGTGGACAGTGGCAAGTTGACTTATAACAATAGGTCGATTCAAAAGGTTAAACTTATATAGCTTCGGTACAGACAAAGTGAAACATGTTAAAGAAACTATACTATACTTTATTCCTATTTTTAAACCAATCTTGGTCGCCTCTAGAACAGCATTGCTCATTTTACAACTTTTAAAAACATTATTTGATTTTAATAAGAACGCTATGCTACTGGTGCTATAAAGAAACAGATGACGAGACCGGAGGAGAGAGCAGAGGGCAGCAAAGTGCAGAGTGTTGTGGGCTTTTGAACATAATCAAACGGAAAAAAGCACGTCCTTAAACTTTCTGTAAGATGCCATTTTACTACAAAATGAAAAAAGCTGAGAAGAAAGGGCTTGTTGATTGGTCAGTGCTTCCTGGAGTGGGCAGGGGTTTGTGGGAGAGTTGAGACATTTTGAGACCTCAGAACGACCATGCCAGATCATACAGGATGACTTAAACATCCATGACTGAAGCAAACCACAACTCAAGGTACATTATAAAATTGTAGTCGATTTTGCATATTATATGAATTTTACTAATTCATTGATATGGGCCTTGTACTTGCACAGTATGAGCTTGTAGGTCATCCATGTTACATAATTGTAATTCATGCTGGACTTCCCGCTGTATATCATCATTTCTGACCCCTCCCTTCCCTTCTCTTTATTTAATTCACTTAAATCTGCTTGAGTACCCTCTAACATGTTTCTCTGGAAATCAACAACACTGATTATTTAAATTTGTTTGCCAAAGTCAGCTGAGCCACAGGCCATGTGTTATGCAATAAGCTCTTAGCAAGATGGATGAGATGTGAATAATGGAACATTTTTAACAACCTTAGTAGGAGATGATTTAATTTCAAACTTGTGTGTTTTCATAACAGCCATGTACGCCATGCGGTGAATGAGCAATGGCAGTGGGCATCTGGAGACAGAGATGGACAGTATGTCATTATCCATTATTAAAAGTGGCAGGTCCCAATGGGCAGCACGCAGCATGGTGGCTCTACACTCACACATGGACACTGATGTTACTCAGTGTGTGGGAGAACAGTGACTCACCTCTTAGTCCAAAACTAATCACAGAGAAACCCAAATCAAGCCCGTTTCCCTGAGACACGCTGCTGGTGCCTCTTACGTTACATCTTTATAGCTCCAGTAGTCTAAGCTGACTATATCACTATCACCGCGCCTATCATTTATTTACTCCTGGTCTCCTTCAACCATTTTTTTATTATATTCGTCATCCTTCCTCCTCCCTTCCAGTCCCACAATCTTCCTATTGCTCCTTCCCAGAAGCTTTTGTCAATATCTGTCGCTCAGTCCTGTCTTTAGATTTATACTTTTATAGAAGGCACATCCAGTTTCAAATAAATTGCTTGGTTAAAAATCTTAATTGTATAAATGTTCGAAGACATAGGTTGTGTTTACATTCTACAATCTGATGATGCCAAAAACTCAGATGGAGGGCAGGGGCCAGTATTATTCTATGGCTAGAACACTATTTTTAAAGAAATATCCAAACAGAAATTTTACAAATATTAAACCTGAACATTTTTTGTTGGCGAATGGACCCACAAGCAGACTACTTTTATCTTATGGCTGAAGCTACCTATAGGAGCCCAGGGGAGGAGGGCCTACAGAGAGAGAGAGAGAGAGAGAAAGTGAGAGAGAGAGATGCAGCAGCACTCACAGACACTGACACAGGAGAGATTAGAGGTTTGTTCCTCAGTTTGATCATTTGTAGTGACTGTAAAGCACGCCAAACATCTACAGACTTCCGCAGCAGATTCTTCCATGGAATGTCACAAGATTCTATAGACCTGTAGTGTTTATTGTGACAGATTTTTTGGTGTGGTTGGATAAATATAGTAGAATTATGGACATAGTGACTAATATAAATAAATAGGTTCAATATTTGTGGATTTCCTTTCTGTTTTTTTTTCTTATGAAAATAGCATCTAACAGGTAGGTAACAATAGGTTGCATTCACATTCACAAATCTGATGATGTCAACACCTCCTGGAGGGCAGGGGCCTATATGGTGAGTGAGTGAGGTACTATTTTTGAAAGATATAGCCAAATAGAACATCCACAAATATTGAACCTGATCATTTTTAGTTAGAAAATGTGTCGACAACCACACAATAATAATCTTGTGGCTTAATGTCAAGTCTACTGACAGCAATCACACCTGAGAGTTTGAATAATATCACCACTTTTGGATGCTATAGTGATTAAAAAACTTCACTTTAGGTCACTTTTACTAAGACTTTGAACTTGATACAAGTTTGTGTTTCATGTCGATAGGCCCAGTAATTGCAAAGATATTAGCCACCTAACCCTAACCCTAACCCCCACCTCTGTCATTAGCAAATGAATCCCAATACATGCCTGCTTATTATGCATTCCCACAAGAAATAAAGAGTGAGAAAGGGAAGCTGAGCAAATCCTGATGCGTGCCTCCCTTTCCCCTCTCTCTGTTTCTAAGCGTCTGCAGATTTGTGACATTGAGGAAATTAAGCAGAATGACAACATAGCAAAAACGAGGCTGTTTTTAGTCTGTGTTTTCAGGCGGGGTATAAAAGAAATCTTATTAAGTGGGGAATACAATACCACAGGGCGAGAAATTAACAATGTTTTGATAGTGAATCATGCACGACATCCACTTTTTTATTAGCCCGCTCTGCACTAGCTGCCTGCCCGGGCTATCTTTTTATGTTACAGCACTATAAAAACAGGGATGCGGGATTATTTTGTTTTACACAAGTTTTATAACAAAGAACAGAGAAATAGAGGACCAGTTAAATGTGCATTTTCATTTTTGAACATGGGATGAGTTGATAAGAGAAAGAAGTACAGGAGACATGAGTCAAAATTAGATGTTTGACAGTCAAGTATTTAGAAATGAATAAAAAACAACAATGAACTCTACAATGAAACATTTCAAGATAAGAGTTGACATTAAGGTCCTCTATTTTCTTTATATGAGTAAAAAGCGAAAAAAAAAAAGTTTCTTCCATTAAATACTTTCTATGCTGTTACTTTACCTGTGAAATAATGGTTCCTGTCTTTATATACATTGTTTTATGCTTTTTGTTTACCGTAAGTGTGAGTAAGCTGCTGTGACAGGTTGGACAAACTGCCTGTGTGCCTTTCTGCAGAATTATAAATGCTCAAAACACACTTCTACTGTGAATAAAAACTGAGAATTGGCACAAAGAGTTTGGCTCCTGGTCTGGCTGTTGACATTTAAACAAAATGAATGCATCCTTTTCATTCCTGTTGCTCTTTCGCCTCTCTGTGTCTACCTTTAATTGTACGGCTGTCTCCGCCCCTCATTCTGACATTCAGATGAGCGTGACTGGCAAAAGCACAACACAGCACCTCTGCCTTCCCTTTAGAGATGTTAAATTCGGCTATTTGCTATCATCTCTTTGAGTGCCTCCTTCCTGCTATCTTCCACTTCTCTGCACATTTAGCCGAGCTTCTTTATTTGTGTCACTTAGTCAACTTTATATGTCCCAGCCTGCTTCTTCATCTCTTCTTTTTCACATTTTCATTTCCTTTTTATGTCCTTGTTAATCTGAGATAAAACCTTTTTGCCCTTGCCAATTCATGTCTTATTTGTGTCTTTGAATTCAATTTAAACACGTATTTTTCACAGCTATCGACTGCATCTCATTCATATGCATCTAACTACTGTATGTCGCTACACGCTTTGTGCAAAACCATAGTGCACTGTCTGAGGCTTGACCTTCTCTCATCCTTGTACATCCTCTCCCCTCTTCTTTCCTTTTGTCTGTTCATCCTGGCTTGGCTCCCACATTATACCTGAGCAACCGTCTTGCCAAAAACACCTTGTCGCCCATCTGCATGTCTCCCCCCGAGCTTCTCTTCTAATCTTTATAAGCTACTTCTCACCTATCCTCCTCCTCCTCCCAGTAGACCTACTCTCCTAACTTTGTCAAACTAACTCCTACTATAATGCATTCCATTCATTCACTTTGCACTGAGCACCTTGAGCATCAAAACAATCATTATTTTGATTTTCAGTCAATGACATCCCGTGCTTGTTTTGCTCAACCCATGAGAGCCTACACAGGATTTCCTCTTTGTCCATTCATCCTTTTATTTTGTGTTTGTTCCCGCCTTGGTTGTTGCCTTCTGTCTCTCTGTCTCTGAGCAGTGTCGTCAAGCTTGGCTAATAAAACACAATAAATAGCTTGGCATTATGTGAAAACTGAACATGTAAAAAGGGGCCAAATTGAACCTACAACTTGTATATACAACCCACATACAAATGGATTCAGTTGTTTGCAAATATTTATTCATTCATCTTCTTCCATTTATGCCCATCACTATTTCATTCACAATAGATCAGAAACGTCATATGAGATTCTCCTTTTATATCCATTCATCTTACTGAAATGTTTCCATTAACTAACCTAATTAGTTGCAAACTGCTGCTCTAGGTTTTTTTCTTATTAGTACAATTCATATTTCCAGCTATTTGTTGCCCCTCTCCCAACTTCTATGAGATGTGTTACTTCCAATAAACTCAAATTTCTATTATTGTGCCTGAAATAGTCAAAACATATTATGTTCAATTTTAAAAATATTTTTATATGCTTTCTGAACCACTGCATTCTGTTTTAATTTACATTTTACACAGTGTCCCAACTTTCTTGGAATTGGGTTTGCAAAACGTGTTAATGCTTTTTGCTCGCTTTTACCAAAGTGTGGACATGTATGCGTGAGCACTCAAAGACATTTTTTCTCCTAAGTCCGTGAGTCAGATCAGGGTCTTACTCGTCACATCTTCTTAGGAATAGATATATGGCTATTACTGCTCAGTTTCATTAAGCCTTATCCAGCTGTACAACGCATGTGTCCATATATTTTTATACATGTTTAAGATTTATACTGCCTAGTTTTCTTACACTATATCGTTGTTTGTGCCTCCTCAGTACACAGCAGCTCCTCTTGAGGTGTCATTACTTCTTCCACCTGGCCCTCTCCTCACAAACAGGACTATCAAAACAGTAGCATGCCCCATATCATGGCTACAAATACAGACTTATTTCTTGAGCACCTTATAGTCTACTCCAGTTCATTCTTTACAATGTTTACAAAGCAACACAAACAATGCAGTCATTTCCATAATGCCAAAAATGAATAGGGCACAAACGCATCTCCAATACTAATCAATTCCACAATCACAAAAGCACATATTAAAAATCTAAAATTAGACACAAAATTACACCTTGCTTGGCTGACAAACACGTTATATTCTGGGTGAGACTTGAAGCCACGCTGACCCCTGGTGGTCAAATTGAAATATAATGGGTCTCATACAGGGCAGCCCCCATCTGTCACAGCAAAGCAACTGGAAAAACTGTGTGAAAATGCCAGTTCTGCTCATTTAGAGGGAACCACTATAAGGAGTATTATCTTGGTAAAATGGTTCGGAGAGAGAGGTTTCTATTTTTAGCTCTGTAAATGCAGGATTTTGAAGTCAGCATTGATTGGGATCTCTAAAGCAGAGAGGGAGGGCTATAGGCGAACGCAGTGCATGAGGCAACATAGTGAAAATGTCTTATTGTATTGATCCCACACACATGCACACACATGACCCCGGTCCTCCTCTGCACCTGTGCTCTTAAAATATTTGATTCCTCCTTGGATTGTGGCCACCTGCTCCACCTGTCAGCTGCAGTTCTGTAGTTGTTATATAGTCTATACTTAACTTTAACTCCAGTTTTTTATGCTGCTGCTCTGCCTGCCCGTCACGTTGTCTGGATCTTTTTGCTACGTGTGAGCAGCCAAGTAGAACTCACAGATCCTAAAACCACTGTGCTGTGACCGAGCAGAAACTAGTGTATATGTACAGGGCTGGTTCCCACTAAGTGTTCACTCCATTTTAACAATACTGAATCTACAGGGTCCATTTTTCAAGACATATTCTAGGCTAGGTACTCTTATGCAACATATATCAGCCACTGGTACTGTATATACAGTATACAACATATTTTAGGTGTTGTGTAATATAATAGTCTTGTTTTTTTAAACGGTTGTTGGTATTTTTAGTTTATGTTCTTCTCTTGATACTCATTAGGATTTGTGGATACGGGAGCTTATCCCAGTAACTATGGGCCTTAGGCAGGGTACACTCTGGACAGTACTGGACAGGCTAGTCACAGGGTTGACACAGAGACATGCACAGGCAGACAACCATATATATTTTATACTCTCTCTCTCTCTCTCTCTCTCTCTCTCTCTCTCTCTCTCTCTCTCTCTCTATATATATATATATATATATATATATATATATATATATATATATATTATTATTATTATTATTAATAGCTAATTTAAAACATTTAATGACACAATAAAATATATATTTATTTTTACATAACTTAAGCTTCTGCACTTCTGAAAGAAGAACTGCTCTTACTGTTTCAACATGTAAACCATAAACATTTTTTATGTATATTTTGCATTTATGGTGAAACGTTATAGTAGTTAATAATAATAATTTCCTGGGGCAGACTGACAGAAGCATGGCTGCCTGCACCATCAAACACTGTCACACTAACACATTGATACAGGCAAGGTGGGTGAAGTGTTTTGCCCAAGGAAACAACAGCAGTATGCAATGCCAGCAGCAAGGCTCAAACTGACAACCCTCGTAGTATAATAGTCTTCAAGTTAATGGGAAACCCTTATGTATTGTCAAACATCTAACCAGATCCACAGTCATTTAACTCACAGCGAAGACTTGAGTGAAGAATGCCATTCAGAATGATATTCAGCTGTGTTGACTGATGTTCAAAATAATCAAGCGTGTGAGCAGCAGCAGAGGTTGGCATTTGGCAGTATTTGCTTGCAGTAACAAAATGAGCCCCCACTGGAATTAATTTCCTGACAAGACAGAGCATATGGGGTGGTGTGCAAGTAAGATTATTTCACTGACGTTTGCAGGATACTTTAGTACACATTCACTGTGACATTAAATATCAATTGAATGTACTGTACTTGTTTTGTACAGTATATTGTGAATCGAAAATTTCCCCTGACTGACTAAGTGGCCATTGTCCAGGGTTTACCCCGCCTAACATCCGTAGTTACTAGGATAGGCTCCAGCCACCCATGGCCCCTAACAGGAATAAGCAAAAGAAGATGAATAAAAGAATGATTCACAATACTGCACAGCATACAACATAAAAGATCACAGAATATTTTGAAAGTACTTATTTTCCGGTAAATGTGAGAGAGGGCTCTGAGTAGTTTGAGACTGAACATAATACCAAATAAAGAATCCAATCAGTGTGCAAGATAGAAATAATGAATCCAAGAAGCAGAGACACTTGCCATCATTTGGCTTGCACCAGATGTGAAACCATAGGAAGCCAATGATACAGATGAGCCAAAAATCATTAGAAACGCTGTATTCTGGCAGTGAGGACACATCTGCTGTCCTGTTAGATTGATGGTCTAGGTATATCATATGTATAAAGCTGCTGAGGAAATGACAGCAGAATAACTTACTGTATGTGTTTAGTTTTGAGTAGGCTAAACACAAACAAATGTGAATAACTGTTAAGATGGGAGATGATTTATTGGTACAGTACAAAATGTCTCTCTGTCTTTTTCCCAGCTGTAAAGGACTCAAAATAACTGTGCTTAAGAACGTTAATGCACTTTTATTGAAGAAATCATCATTGTATCTTTTTGTCTGGCTCATTATCAATTATGAAAAGCAACAATTAACTCCACAACTGATTTGTTAAACCACTCACAGCTTCTGCCTAAGATTAACTGTGGCTGAATAAAACCTGAGTGTCTGTCTTCTTAAGAGTGGATCAGAAAAATACACACTGCGCAACGGCCAAGATGGAAACACAAGATTACAGATCCTTTTTCAGCCAAATGGGATTTTTTTTAAAGCCTCTTCAGTTTTTAATATAGTTAACAAAAATGTAAGTTACTATTACTGTGAGCCATTCACCGTGTATCTCACCTTAAGATACATTCACAAATTCAGGAATATAAATACAATACTGATCAGGCATAACATAATGACCACGGAGAGCTGAGTGGATAACACTGATTATCTCCTCATCATGGCACCGTGGGTGGAATATATAAGACAGCAAATGAACAGTTTGTCCTCAAAGTTGATGTGTTAGAAGAAGGAAAAATGGGTGTAGAGTTGAGCTTAACAAGGGCAATATGGACAATGAGAGACAATTATTGCGTCTGTTGTTTGTTGTATTAAAGAGCCAAAATAACTCATCTTTAAACTCTATATTTTATAGAAGGTAGTATTTCTTTATCATTTGTTAATGGCTGTAGTTGTGGCTCTAAGTTTATCTTAGTCTTAGTTAATCAGTTTTCACATGCAATGTAAGCATCTTTGTTACATTTAACCCAATTGACCAACAGCAATACAGGCCTGGGAAGAAATTAGACTTCGATCTTTCTAAATGATAAATGACCAGATTAAATTAACTCTGCAAACAGTCTAATTAAGGGGGGAATGCAATGACTTTGAATTGTCCTGGGGAACAGTAATCTTGTTGACACAACAGATACAGAGTAAAAAGGTTGCAAAGAGAGATTACACTGTGCAAATGTCTTTAAAGGTTTTAAGATTCTTACTCTTTCCATTGAGCCACAAAACCCTGATCTTCCAAAACCTAACCATTTGTTCTTTTAGTAAGTGTTAGTATCTTAGGTCTGTATCAAAATCATACACGACTGTTGGTGATTCACATCCTATAAACATGAAACAGATCTATTAGTTGCATTCATTGCCAACATCAGAGCAGTGTCACTGAGGAGCTTGAGGTTCTAGCCCAGATGAGTGTTTCTGGAACAAGGGCAATTGTAGGATTTCATTAGCTTCAGTCACTGTGAATGCAGAACGACACAGTCTAAGTCAGCAGAAATTGTACAAGAGCACTGATAACTCCTCCACTAAACTCATCCTATAAAATATATATAAATTCAAACAAAAATAAAACATTGCACAGCTGTGAACTAAAGTACAATTATTAGTCCCTTCTGTGCATATTTTAATCACCCATCGTGCATTGAAGATCATAACGTCATGCACTGAGCAACTAAATAGTTTGGAAAATTTCGGGATGGGAGCAGAGTTTGGTATGGCAAAAATGTTCTCTGCTCTAAGGTTGGAAGTCGAAAAATAAAGAAAAGACTCGAAGCTCTCCTCTCCGTCTCTTTGTAACTTCCACAATATCCTCGTTTTTTTTGTCATATAAACAATATACATTTGAAATATGCACTACAATTTTCATTATTATTAAACAATATTTTTAATGAACATGTATATTGACAATTCAGGTGCTCTTTGGCGTCCCCCTGGCGGCCTAGGGGCCATAAGCAGCCACACCAAACAAAATCATTTTGTTCTTGTACGGACTTCCTGAAATTTTTATAACAAAAATAAAAGTGAAATAAATTATGTATTATTGTTGTTATTATGATGTATTAAAGCACTCTTAGTTAATAGCCTTTTTTACGCCTCACTAAAATGTGCGCACAGTACTGTATTTTATAAAGCATGCTTTGGTTAACTCACGTGGTAAAGGCAGGATTGTACTTGGCTCCCAGGTAGTAGGAGTAGAGGTTGAACATTCCGATCATAAAGGCCACAAACACCATGATGAAGATGACCATAAACTTAAAGATGTCTTTGACTGTACGTCCCAAGGAGATCTGCAAGGGCCCGAAGCTCTCGTTGGCTGGTAGGATGTAGGCAATACGTGAGAAACTGAGCACCACAGCAATGGCGTATAAACCCTCGGAGATGATCTGGGGGTCAGAGGGGCGCCACTTGTTCCTGGCTGTGGGAGGAAGAGGAAAGAAGTAAGTTCAATCAATGGTTTCTAATCTTAGTTTTGTACTGCCTTGGTTGGCTTAACCTGTTGTTAAAATTACACATATTGTGTTTGCTGAAAAGATATAACTAAAACTGACTTTGTGAAATGTGTTTTAATGGATGAGAGGGTAAAGTTACAACAAAAAGCGCAGAAATGTGAGTCAGACTTAAAATGGGGAGAGAGAGAGGAGACACTGAAATCGCATTGTTTGACAAAAAGCAGAGGCAAAGTAAATAGCAAGCAATTAATACACGCCCATACCATTTTAAAAAGTTGCGCTTTTCTGTCTGTGACTACAAGCAGGTAACTGAAGATATAATTATGCTAATATTCATGGTAGAAGCATTAGACATAGTGATAATTAGCTCTAAGTTAACACATACTTAAATGCATTGAGAAGTGTGTTATAACAGAGTCAGACCAGCAGATGACAGCACTGATGAAGGTTCCCCTACAGGGCCAATAGGGAACAGGCCAGCAGCCTGCAGCAACCCATTACACACTTCATACCAGGCATAGAATTTGTACACAGCAATGGAGAAAAAAAATAAGCTTTTTTGAAGATAAGATGATGCCTAAAATCTGGTTTCTTACTAGGCCTTTCTTTTCATCTTTTTCCATAGCCAAAAAGGATATTTATAGATATAAGTAGACAAGTACATGTAATGTACCTACTGTGATTTAAATAAATGTAAAATAGCTGCAGGTCTCCATTGCAATGCTTGACATCCCTACTGATCATGCCCAATTATAAAGCTATAATGAATGAGGCAGCTCTAAAAAGTGTTTCTGTTTTATCTTGTTCTTTCAAATTGGTTGTTTATTTTGACAGTCTCAATACAAAGAAGAGACATTTTAACACATTTTGCAGCAAAGTCAGGCTCTCTTTCAAATTTCACAGAACTGCAAAACAACTAAAATCAATTATCATAAAAAAAGACAAAAATAATGACAGGGGCACAATCAAAGAGTTGGGAGACAGAAACATAAAACATAATATAAAAACTCTTAATTGTATTGAATTACTGGAGATGTGTGCATACTTTTTCAAACACAAGGAATACTTTGTTAATGCACAAACCATCAACATCAATATTGTCTCCCCTGGAGTTAAATTATATTTCTTTGCTTTAAAGCCTAATTTATCTTACAGGTTATTGTCAATAAATAAAAATATCATGAAAAACTCCAATTATTTCAGAGGTTCAACTCAAAGTGACGCTCATATATTACAGATTCAGTACACAGTGAAATATTTTATGCATTTTTTATTTTAATTGTGATAATTATGGCCTACATAAAATGAAAACCAAATTTCAAATTTTACATTTCTTTCTGTTGGCGGCTACCTTATGGGGGGCCCCCCACAATAAATCAGTCGCACAATGTTTTGTCAAGATTTAATCCTGGATGCTCCTACTGTTGCCAATACTGTGACTGGAGTAAGAAATGTGGGTGAAGGACACAATGACAGTATGCACTGGGTCAGAGTGGGACTCAAACCGGCAACCTCTATGGTTAGTGGGCAACCTACTTAAGCTCGTGTGCTTCGAAATTAGAATTTTATATAATATTAATCATTACAGTTAAAATACTTGAAACATGCTGAACATGTGTTTTACCTTTTAAATTAAAATAATTTCACTTTTTCATGATTTACTAATTTACTGACAAGCACCTGTACTTTTGCAATCAAGACATATGTAAATCAACCTTAAATCATCAGCTATTTCCCCGTGTCCCCTGGAGTTTAAAATTTATGTAACAAATTATATTTCTTTGCTTTGAAACCCTAATTTATCTTATGTGTCTGTATCACTTAGGTTGTCCAAGACCAGTCATTCATCACTGAGCAGCTGAGATTTTTCCAACTTGAACACCTGGAGGAGGTCATGCACCTATTTAGATGATCGTAAAAAAACAATTAGACTCATTCTCTGTCATATTATGAAAACAACCCTGGGACAAGCTTTAGTACTTAGCCCCTTTTAACTATATACACTCAACTACTCACCAAAAGTAAAATAGGCCACTTCGTCTGGCAGTGAGGCGTTGCTGAGGTCTTCATCTGGCACGTGCATGTCCACATATTGCTGTGCTTTGGTTGCCTTGAGGAAAGCCATGAAGCGTGCAGTAAAAGATGCCACAAAGATGGAAAGCATCCCAAAGTCTAGGACATTCCAGAGGTGCAGGACATACTCCCTCGGCCCGTCGCTCCAGATCTCTTTACACTCAGACCAAATCATACCTGTGGGAAAAACACATATGATGTCAAGAGCTTAAATAATGTATACAACCATAATTCTGGTAAAATTGGGACAGAAGGTAAAGTGTAAACAAAAACAGCTGGAGAGGCATTTTGCATCTAATTTTGTTTTTGGGACTACTTCAGTAAAATGTATGAGTAAAAAAGGAGCATTTTAGAAAGGCAGTTTGTCTTATATTAGTATTGGCTCTATTAGATGCTCCTGATATTTGGGACCTCAAGTGACACCACCGTAAAAATGATACTGGAAACCACTGCATGCATCAGGAACACTTACAGAAGTCACTGTCATGCCACCGGTTTTAGCTGTGTGATGCAAAGAAGACCCACATGTGAACATGATCCAGAAAACTTGGATTTTGGCAAACTGTATTCAAAGACAATGACTTCTGGAAGTGTTCCTGATCCATGCAATCATTTCCAGTACAGACCCATGTCTGTTTTTAATGCAGTGCACATTTTACACAGTTTCCAAACTTTTTTGTATACTATTTTACGTATTTATGCACAAATACAGATGTCGAGATCAAGGCATATAATTTACAAAGTACTCAGACACCCCCATTTAGAACACAGGTGCATACCAGCACATCAACAACAACTCTGTCCTTCTCTATCCGGTGCCAAAACAGGGGAAAAATTGCTTACTGAAAGGCCCCCTGATCAGTATCATCTCTATAACAATTACCGGGCTTTGGAAGTATGCAGGCGGAATGGCAATTACCCAGCTCTAGCAAGGACACAAACAACATAAATAGTAAACATCCGACCCACGTCACCACCTGCTGCCAAAAATGACCGTAGATGGAGAAAATGGCTGCAACAGAAATAGAAAGATATAAAATAGAAGCTTACGTGAACCAAATCTAAAAGACCCAAACCACACACATAACGCTACTACATGTGTATTTCTCAATAACGGGGAGCTTCAAGGCAGATGGACAGCAGCTGTGGCCTGACATATGTTGCCACTGGCGACTTATTTGTCAAATTTTTGGCATTTTGACAGTGTGTCCTATCCATCTATTTCCACCTGGCTGATTTTTTATACGTCTCACAATTCAATCCAAAATTTTTACCTTTGCTTTAAAATGTTTTCTTCAATAGCCCCTATGGTCCTTGTATTCCCTCTAACATTTCCCTACCATCTGGGCAAACCTACAAATTTCTACAAGCTTATCATTGAGAGACAGCAAGGAAATGGCTTCTAGAAATGTGGCTCCTGCTGCAAACATTCAAGAAACCTCCAATTTAACTCGGGAAGATTGTGATGGTTGACATTAAACATAGTATTCTGATTCTGATTCTGATTCTGGATTCTGATGGTATGATAATCTTGGAGAAAAATACCAAGGTAAAATAGGGTATATTGTTATAGTAATCATATCGACCACTTTTCGAACCAGTGACTGCTGTTATTTTGCTAAAAGAAAAACAAAACATCTACATAAATGATATCCAAATTAGGTGTAATTACTGGGGCATTTTAAAATGTCACAATATACCAAACTTTTATACCTTGAAACTTATAATCTTAATTATAATCTTAATTCTGCTGTTATTGTAAAGGAAATGTCACCAATAAAATTATCAAAACTTCAAAGCTGTTTCAAATGTTCTGGTATAATTAGAGGCGCTTGATAACCAAAAATGCAACAATACACAGTTCCATTTGCTAAAATCATGCACGACAATTCAAAAAGCCACTCACCCAGCACCCATTTCATGATGAGCATCTCTGTCCATGAGAACTGGGTGGTCTTGACCCTGAACACCTGTCGGGGGTGATCTGTAATGGTCTCATTTGGCAAGTTCTTGACTCCCTCAAAGCGGTCCGAGGCATTGATGACTAGCAGACCCAGGAAGATGGTGAAGGAGACAGCATGAGCCACAAACTTCATGAAGGGACTCCGCAAGATCTGACCAAGCTGCAGGAAAAACAGAAAACTATATGTTCTGATTTGTTGTTATCAATACTCCAATACTGGTGCAACAGTTTAGTCTGCTGTTCTAGACACAAACCCCTTATATGTGTCAGAGTAATATTATTTCGTTTTTTATTTATGAACAAATTGTCAAAATTGGCCTGATTTTATGTCCACCACTAATGAAGAAAGCATAGTGAAGTGGATTTGGCAGGTCTCCTACTCAAGTTTTCTTCCATCTTAATCAATCCTCTGACCTATCATTGTTAAATACTGTATCTTACAAATTGCATTGGGCCAGGGGCTGTTAATTCTGCCTAAGTTGGTATACTGCCTCCAGTTTTCTGATTTTCAAGCAGATGTCTATCCAAGTGCCTGCAGAGATAGGTTAATCTGTGTCCATTTGTTCTGCCCCCTGGAAATTAAACTTAAATTGGCAGGGACCAGACTAATCCTTGTTTTATGAAGAAAATTAAGAAGGGCATACAGGCAGGCTAACTATTTTTTATTTTTTGTTTGTAATGTGTATAATTTTTGTATGTTTATAATGCATCTTGTTAATTACCTCTGCCAAGAAGGTCATGTTTTTGTTTGGTTTAACATCATAACTGAAAAAAAAAAGTTATGATTAGATTTTAAAGACGTTTTCAGTAAAGGTCAGTAATGAGCTAAGGAACTATATATATATATATATATATATATATATATATATATATATATATATATATATATATATATATATATATATATATATATGTGGATTTGCAATAGGAATAGGAATTTAAGAAAATGTTCACCATTGCAAGATAGAGATAATTTTGTTAATTTTGTTTAAAATTAGACTATGTACATAATTTTCAGGAAGATCACACATAGGGAAAGGAACAGATAACATATTACTTTTTGGCAGAGAACTACAGTTTAATTAATAAGTTAATAATATTAATTAATTTAATTTATTAATTAATTTTAATTGACTTACTTTTAATTTACTTATTAATTAATAATTTAATTAATATAATAATTTATTAATAATTACTTATTAATTAATACTTTAATTAATAATTAATTAAATTAAATTAATAATTTAATTAATAAGTTAATCCAGGGTTAAAGTGTAATGCCCTTTTGAGAGGTTCCAGGTTTTGTTTGTATCTTGATCAGTCCCCACAAGACTTGGTTTAAAGGCACTTGAGTGCAAACAAAGCCTCCTTTAGAAGTCACTTATAAATATGATCACACTTCACATATCAAAGAATGGGAGCAGCAGCTGTTGTGTTTATGCTTATTAACAGCCTCTAAGCAGAGCCCAAATATACAGGGACTTCTTGTGGAACAGTGCCATATGGAGACCACATTGTGCACTACAGTAGGTGGTCTTACCCTGAGCTTTATTCTCATGATTGCAGCGAATGTGAAAAGGTGCAAAATTGGACATTGATGCACACACACACACACACACACACTTTGAACCCCCGACAGGCATTTACGAACTGAACATTTGCCACTCTCTAAACCTGCTGTGTTCAATATCAACAGCCTGCGGGGTATCTATTCTGTGAGAAATATCACATCCTATACTTGTTCCCCTACCGCACAGCCTGGTAAACCAAGAGGGACGAAGGTTGTCTGGGGGATCTTAACGCTACAAACCCTGGTAAACCTATCGCTTCCACTGTGATGTGGCTGGCTCCTTCATTACCACCATGTGCTGAGCTGATAAGAGCGATTCATCCCACTCTTTGGAGAAAATGAGATGGTCAGACCCGATCAAGGCAGCCGTTCTATGAAGAAAGCAGGCAATCTGGGTGCTTTATATAGTGTGGTGGGGGAAATGCTGATCTGTGCTTTTCATATGGAATAGGATAAGATCATGTCACTTTAAATTTAAATATAAATTCAAATTTTTTTTATAAAGCTGCTGCATTATCCCCAGCATCTTTTTCATCTGAGAAAGTAAGGGCTAACATATATTGTGTGGAGCAGATAGGCATCAACTGTAAATATTAGAGTCAAGCAGTGGTGGAAGAAGTACTAAAAATGTTTACCAAACAAACTGTTACCTCAAAGTAAAAGTATTCAATATTATTTATGGGAAAAACCTAAAAAAGAACTTTGACATTTACAATTTACTTAAGTAAATGTCTTTGCAAACACAGTACAATTAAGTACGCCACCTACTAGTACTGCCCCCAAACTTTTAACAAGCCCCAAACCCAGGATCCTCTGTAGCATGTCAAGTGTCCAACCCACTTTTCAACTGAGATAAAAAAAAATACTTCTACTCCTTTTGAGAATTTATTTATTGGAGTAAACATTTTCTCTTTTTTAGTAAAATGTAAGTACATTTAAGAAATTAGGATCATTCTGAAAGCTCAGACCTCCGCCAGGGCTATCTTGCAATGGTAACGATATGGAGACCACCAGATCTGGACAGGAACAGGATATTTTTCTAGTTCAGGGGTAAATTCTTTATCTATTGAGCCACCCTTCTATTCCACAATGGTAGCAATACACTAAAACTAATATGTTCTTTTCTGACTCTTTGGGGCTGGGGTTATTAAAACCCTATAAGTTTGGCCCTATCTCGCAATGGAATCTTTTCAGAAATTTCTGGATCAGGAAAATGCTCCAGATCAACACCAAAACTATTCATTTCTTCCTTGGCCCAATTGTTCCCTAAAAATGTCATAAAAATACGACCATTAGTCTTTATTAACAGATAAGTAAACCAACACAAAACATGAACTCTTCGACATAGGGAATTATAAGTAGTAATTGCACAATGGTTAAACTAAAAATTAAGATGATTGATATAGGTCTAGTGATAGGACAGCCCAAATCTTGTGTCTTAAATGTAGCAGCAATGTTCTTGTGAAGTCTAATTTAATATGCAGCAGTGTCCAGTCAATCTGATTTTAATGAAAATGGATTGTCACCTTGTCCTGTGCATATTGATCGGTCTTTTTCACACAGCAATCTCACTTTGGATTTCCTCCCTCAATAAATAAGTATCAAGAGCGAAGCAAAATGGTTTATGCAAAAATATGAGAGCACATTAAATGGGTGACAGACTGAAGAAAAGTCATTAGAGAAAAAAAAGTCAGAGAGTAGAGCGTGACAGTGTAACAGTGAAAAACGACAGGGTATCCTTGTCAAATTGATTGTGACAGCAGGTTAACATTAGCATAGATAAAAAGAGGTGCCAGTCATTTTAAGTACTATACTATTACTATATTTTTTTTACTCACAAATCATTAACATTCTATAGAAAAACCTTTTTAGTGTTAAAAACCAATGTGGTTGTATTCAAAAGAATGGTGCTATGAGCTAAGAACATCACAATAAATATTAAATTAAATACATTTCAATGGAGCAATAGCATTAGCCACCAATGCATGTTTAATAAATGTATTAAATGATGAATATTCTAGGTGGTTTTAGCGAATTGATTACATCACTGTCATATCAGAGCCTGGTTAGAAAACAGTACTGAGTATACTGATGCAAACACTAAGTAACTTTATACAAGATTTATACAAAACGTGTCAATTTGACAAAACCATCTTATTTATTGGTTACAAATAAATAGATTTAAATGGAAAAAAATGCTAATCTTGTCACTAAAACTGTGGGCACAGCTTCTTTTATTACATCACCTGTGGGTCCATAAAATTTGCTTAACAGTGATTCTAGACTTGTTTATAAGTATCTAGTACTGTATGTCAAAAAGAACAGATGTGAAGAATACAAAAGCAGTGCAGTGCACTGCATAAGCATGCATGTTTTTCACCCATTCTTCCTCATCTAATCAATATGAAACTTTTAGTGGAAAAATAATAATCTAGTGTTCATTACTTCTGCTTGCTCGTTCTTCTTCCAAGAGATTTCACAAGCAATTATCTCAGTGTTGCTCTGTTTCCGTTTGACAGTTCATTCGCTTTTTCTGTGACAAAAATATTCATCTTTTTTTAAAATCTCCCAGCTGAATGTTATTACATATGAGTTTCTGGTATTGTTTCTGGTTTTCAGAAATTAATCACAATAAATATTGAGCATCAGTCAAGAAATAGATTTTATTGGCATCTATTTGATTGATTTTATTGGCATCTATTTGTGCTTGGTAAATGCTATGATCAAAAAACATTGAGCTTTTACATCAGCCTGCATTTCTCTTTTTCACTTACACATTTTTTATGGAAATATTGTTGTTATGAAATATTGTTATTCATTAATTCATCTTCTTCCGCTTATTCCTGTTAGGGGTTGCGTACCCAAGCCTATCCCAGTTCTTTGGGCCTTAGGTGGGATACACCCTGCCTGGACAGCGACCAGTTAATCTCAGGGCTGACACAGAGGCATACACTTACAGACAGCCATTCACTCTCATATTTATTCACTATAGGGGCAATTTAGAGTCAGCAGTTCACCTAACACATGCACGTTTTCAGTGGAAGAAAGCTGGAGCACCAGAAGAGAAACCACAGTAACACAGAGAGGACATGCAGACCCAAAAAAGTTTGTGTGTTGTGACATGTCACTCTACGAGCTGCTAGTTACATAAGTATTATGACTGACTGGAAAGTAGCTAACAGATAAAATTGGAAATGTTCAGCTTTATACGTTACATTGTCTAATGTATATTATGGACAATATGGCTACACAACTGCAAGAATAGCAATTTTGCAAACAATGATTAATAAAACATACAAACTGGAAATGTTAGCGCTTACAAAATGATCAATGTACTTTTTGTCATTACTACAATTTCAGAAAACTAAAATTACAACCTAAGACACACTACCTTTCCTGTCAATCTGATTGTAAAATTCTTCTGGAGTCTTATTAACCAGTGAGGGGAGAGAGAGCAACAGATACATTGAGGTGCTTTAAAACACTTTATTCTGCTGCCCTCTTAGTAACCTTACAAGGCCCGCATGTCTGGGAATCTCCACTCTTTTAAAGTGATTTTTTTTTTTTCAATCAACATCTATGTAAACTGTATGGTCTCTCTATCCATGTTACTTCAATCCATCAAGTCTCAACCATTACCATTTAGTTGCATCACAATAAACTGATTGTAATTAAGTATTTCCATCATCCACACTCAAATCTGTCCACTCTTTATTCCCAGGTGGTTTTTGTGACAAAGTGCAATGTACTGTAAATTGTGACTCAACATTTTTTTCCGACAAAGTTTCTCAATCTTCTTGCACAAATTTAACATCAGCTGCTCTATCCCTCTTTTTCACCCGTCCTGTAAAATGACTAACAGATCTGTCACACTCGACGTGAGCCACTCAGAGGTCCTCCACACCGTTTTTATCACACCTCAATACCCTCTCCACTTAAGGACGTGTCATCAAGGTTGATGAGTGGATTTGCATAACCATTCCCCCAGCTCCTGTCTGTGTTCCTGTGTCATATTGAGTCACTTCACAGATTGTAATTTGCTTGATGGAGTATTAACAAAATGTGATAAAGTGCCTTAGGGTCTGATAATCACTTTGAGATTACAGAGATGCTGTTTAAAAATCTGCCTTAGCCGTGCTAGCACTTTGTCTGTCTAGAATGACTAGAGTGATAAGTAAATATTTTGACAACTAGATTGAGGACTCTTAGGTAGAAATTACATTTGTACAAATGTATGGAAAAAATTAGCATGTTGAAATGACAAAATATAGAAAACTAAGGTTTAAATACTATGCATATCAAGAATCATGTAATGTTAAGACACAATGTGTGTGAAGATCTTAAAAGACCTATGTTACTATTCATTTTAGAGGTCACAGATGGCTGGAGCCTATCCCAACAAGCACAACCCTGGAAAATAGCCATTTAGTCACAGGATTAACAGTGACAGTCAACCATGTACTTACTATTTATTTACTATGAGCAATTTATATTCTACAGTTCACCTTTACATGCATATGCTTGAGGGACCCACAGTAATGTTGTTCAAATAAAAGCTTTTAATGTTGCTAACTGTTGGCTAATAAAAGTAAAATACTAATATTTAGACAACATACAAAAAATGTATGTTAAAAACACAAGTAAATGTGTTGTTTTTTCACCTGCCCATAGGAATTGTGTCTCCTTACCTTGCTACATGGCATTATCCAGTAGGCAATAGCCAGAAAGGGCAGGCCCACAGTGACACCGAGAACGGTCCAACACTTCACCCCTATAGACTGCTGCCTCAGGCCGGGCAGGTTCTCATACCAGATAGTGAGCAGTTGCTGCTGGCAGTTCGGATGAGCCACAAACTGCAGAGAAAGAGGCAAAATAAATGAGAGGAAAGTCAGGACTAAATAGATAAGTAAATACATACAGTGTCACGTCTCAATAGCATTCTTTTTTTCTGTTTACAATGTTTACAATCTATAGTCAGTGTATTTTCTTATGGTTGTGTCTGCTGTTCTGTGCTTGTATTAGAAAAGGACATTATATGTACATGTACATTTTCATGCAGTTTATTTAGTATGTTTTAGTGATAGCTGTAACACATGTAAAAATAATAAAAGCAAATTTAATATTCAATGGTATAAATATCTGGACATAGTTGAAGTTTCAATACAAACACTTAATGGCACTGTTTGGTCATATTCTGCCTACGATGTCCATATTTCTTTAATGATTCATCTTCAACCACTTATTACTATAAGGGGTTGTGAGGGGCTGGAGGCAATCCCAATTTCTTTGGGCCTGAGGCGGGTACACCGTGGACAAAGGACAATTAGTCGCATTGCTGACCCTTAGACACACACTAACTACTTATGCTATCATTTCATATACTAAGGGCAATTCACCTATTCATTGATGTATTATTTGGGACAGTGGAGGAAGCCAGAGTATGCGACGAAAACCCACTGTAACATGGGGAGGACATGGACACTCCATTCAGAGAGATTGTTATATGATATGATATATGATAATAGAAAAGTGATCATAAAAAGGTAAAAAATCACTCAGGCACCAATGAGATGATAGGATAACTCCTATACCGTTCTTATCAGAATAAAGAGAATAATATGATTGCTTTTTGGACTAGAATATCACAAAAAGTCAGATCAAAGTGACCTTTTTTGTTTCTCCTGTAAAGTTAGTAAAGTGTCACCCACCCCTCAATAGTATGTATTTGTTCTGGATAAAACAACAGAACAATCAATGGTAATGATCCAGTGTGGTGTTGTTTATAAACTGAGCGGAATTTGACAGTTTCTTGTTTTCTCTTCATAACCTTCTCATCCAACTGCTTCAGCAACAAGTTTACAGTATATTGAAGATAAAGACTGACAAACCAACTAAATGAGCCTCTCCAATCAGAAAGCACAAGTGGAGCTAGTCACTGTTACTATTAAAAGACTCAATCAAAATCTATTAAATTCAGGGTCATAGCTAGTTACCGTCCACTGTCCCATGACAAACCCATCAACTCACTGACCCATGGCACAATCTGACTGCATCCTGCACCGACACTTACGGTCCACCTGGTGTTTCTATAGCAATCCTCTGCCTTCTGTCTCCTGGGTAATTAGCTCCCGGAGTATTGGTCATACTCTTGTACAGGGTACAAACACAGCCTAAATAGGTTGTTTACTGGCCCACAGGCACCAACACACTAACAGAGACATACACAGCTTTCACACACTTTACCTGATTAAAGAAAAATGCAGCTTGTGAAGGTCACAGAGCAGATTTGTGTGAGTAAGGGAGAGGTTGTAGTGTACTAGGGGGGATAGAGAAAGAGGATTTGGTTTGACATTTAGTAAGAACACCTCTGTACAGCAGGGATTAGCTCTGTGACAGCGGCCAGTTTGATGTGTACACAAGGTCCTCTGAGACAACATGCATGAGAGCAGACATGTTTAATTATGGTCATGTTTGTACAGACATGTCAAACCAATAATGTCCATATTTTTGACAGACATAGAGTCATATAGTAAATATTTACAGTATGCTAACTCTTAGGTTATGCACATGCAATTAAAAAATATCTTCAGTACAATGGAGAGCCAGTGTACTGTTTGTGCTGGTCAAGCTTAGATAAATGGAGATGGTTGCGTCAGGAAGGGCATCATGGGTTAAACTTATGCCAAATCAATATTCAAATCACTATAGTACTAGTGTACATTGATTACTGTCACAACATGCCAATAAAACATTACATGCGCCAATACACTCTAAGTAACTGTAGTTATAATCACTTATTGACGTATTGATTTGCCTTACCTTTTTGACCTCATACTTTATAGCCAGTTTGACCCGGCTCAGGCAGGGTCTATTATAGGCGCTGGGGGGGCACAGGTCCACATCTCCATTCAAGATGGCCTCCACTTCTTCTGTGTCCCGGCAGAGGTCCAACACTCCCACCACAAAGTCCTTACACTGCATAGACAGCTTACGATAGTCATTCTGTAAGGCAGAAAAAACTGTGGGTTAAACCTCACCATTAAACCCATCTATAATTCTTTTATATCAGTGGTCTGATTGTGGGAGCTAGTTTTATACCTGCTTGTTTTAATGTGGCCCATTTTTACAAAACCAAAGTTATTTTTCTAAATAATTATACTATGACTTTTATAGCATATGTATTTTAAAATCTGTGCCACCATTTCAAATAAGCTGAACACTGAATTTCAACCTCCCCACAACCCACTTTTGGGTTTGGGTACACCAAATCACAGCTCCCAGTGGCAATCACAGCTCTCAGTGAAATACTATAGAAAGAAGAACAAGAAAACATTTCATGGTACACAAATATGTATGTTAAAACAATATTTAAGCCTTTGTATTAAAAAAATAAAAAATCTTGTGTGTGCATGCTAAATTGTTCTCTTCTTGCGGGGTTGACTTTGGGTAGGTCTTTGAGGGAGGTGCAAGGACACTCTAAAAGTTACCATCTTATCACAGTATATAAAGACTATTTACTCTGATGTCACTTGCATTATGGATGCACTTGGCATTCCTATTAGTGATTTCCATTATTCACCATAAAGAGTCATTGATTATGCACATATCTCTGCATTAGCATTAATGAGCTTCTTCACATTGACCTTTTATCAGGTATGTCAACATGTTAAATGTGGGATATTATCACTGTCACCACCACACACCATGACTTCATAGCCAGTATTGGAGCCATTTCAGTGGTTTGTACCTCGAGCTGAAAAGTGGTGCTATATAGTTTTATTTATACACTATCTCTTGATCATGTAATACACTTTATTTCTATATGGATATAGGCTTATTGTGAGCCAAATTGGAGCATAACATATTTGGATTGATCAGTGCAACTACACACATCCAGATTGACATCAGGCAATGTGGCAATATACATAAGAGAAAATTGCTGCTATAGACATTAAAGCACATGACAATAGCATCTTACTTTATTTAATATATATTGGTAAAGAAAAATCTGATTCACACATAAGGTGAGGTAAGGTCATAACCCTTTGTATATTTTTTACAATGTCTTCTGCATTGTGTCATCTTAAATGAACCTAAACAATAAAAGAAAGTCTACACTCTATACCAGAGTGGGTTGTGAGGAGGTTAAATTGTTGTGCCTTGTTCAGCCTTTTTGAAGTATTGTTTTAATTACATGAAATTATGAAACTGATTTGAAGGTTGTAGTAACAAAAATAAATAAATAAATAAATAACCTTGGTTCTGTAAAAAATGGGTCACAGTAATCATGGATAACAGGGAGTCTCACACTCAGACTGGTTTAGAACCATTTTTTGCTCTACAAAGGTTCAAGAAGTAACTCTGTGCCCTTTAGGGATATAATGGAAAAGATTACATTTGCCATACTCTAGCTTTAGGGTGCTAAAGTAAGAAATCCATTGCAATCTCATGCCTTTTAACATTCTTGAAGGAGTGAGACTTCAGGGAGGTACAGTACATGTAGAGCGATGTTTCCTAATCAATAAAATTTGCCTCATGAGAGACACATCAAGAATACACACAGACAACAACTCTGCACAGCCAGACACACACATGTGAAAATCCAATCATAATTCAAGATATGTGGCTTGTGCCTAGGGGGGTGAGATAAAGGGAAGGGAGCGATGTTGTGAGATTGAAAATGGAGACAGAGCAGAGTGAGAGCGTTACAGATGAGTGAACGGAGGGACACGCAAAGGGTGAGGGGGTGGTGGAGGGAGCAGACCAGGACCAATACCAATACTATTACTACCATTCAGTAACCACCATTCAGACTCATTTTACATCACTACACCAGAAAGAGGAGGGAAATAACTAAATACTTTTACTAAAGTAAGGAAATTTTTTTGAAAATACTTTCTGAATCAAACTTTTATTTATACTTGAGTAATCTTTAAAGGAAAACAATCATTCTTTTACTCAAGTAAATTTCTAAATCCTTGAAATGAGTAAAAAAGTTGCCTTGGTCAAAAAAATTATTGTAATAGTAATAGTAGATGGAGTAATAATAGTATAAGGTGATGTAGTAGTAGAATAGTAGTACTAATAGCAATCTTCTTCTCATTATTAGTAGCACTAGTAGTAGTAGCAGATGATGTAGTATTAGTAGTAGAAATAGTAGTACTTAGTAGTACTTAGAATGAAAACTTAACATTCTTTTTTAAAACTTTTACTAAAGTAACACTTTTGCTGGGTACTTTTACTTGTACTTTTTACTAATGTTTTGCAGTAACAGTACTTTTACTTGAGTACAGATTTTGAGTATTTCTTCTACCTCTGCTATCGGGGCTTCCCATCTCTGCCCAGGGATGTTCCAAGTATGTTTCCACTGTGTCTTATGAGAAACTGGAGGAAAGGCTTAAAATTAGGCTGTTTGAAGATAAATGTTAGGCTAAGAGAAGCTTTTAACTTTTATCCCAGGAACATTTTAACATGCTCAGCTACTGATGCTCTAATCAGAGCTACATAACAAAATAATGGCTACACTCTGCTTAGTTACTTCAAAGGGCACCAATAGCAGACTTCAGCCGCCCTAAAAAGAACAACTGTTGAGCTTCCTGCCCCTTTATTGTCTGCAAAGAAATTTGACAGTAAGACCTTAATGAGATAATGTTTTTAAAATGTCACTCTTCCCAATGACATTTTATTGTAGCCACCTACTATGTCAAATTCATATGTCAAACTATACTATCTACAGCACAATGTTACGTCATATTTTAAGATACTGACACAAAAAGGGAAGCAAATACAAAGAGAAGACGGAGAAGTGATAATGAGATGATAATGAGACAGATGAGCTCCCGCACTACTCTGGTCCCTCAGGTGAGCCTTCCTCATTAACTTGTCTGAAGACAGGGATCAGAATGACAAGCAGAAGGGCTGCAAGATAAACACTAAGATGGGCAGAAAAAAGACAGGAGTGGCTCAACAGTAGCTGTGAGAAAATCCACAAGCACAGGTGTCAAACAAATTGAAGCAAATTAGGTTTTATTATCTGAGTTTCTAAACTGTCAGACTGAATTAGAGCATTTAACCCGTATAAAGAAAATACATGTAAAAGCAGATTCTGAATTTGTGTAATGGAGCGGAAGTAGATTGATAAACAAGAAAGTCACGTGTCAGGAGATGACAGCACCAAAGAGACATGGAAGTGGCTTTTAACAGTTTTCTCCAACACAAAGTGTGACTTTTCACACTGTTAGTATGAAGACAGGAGGACAAACAAACCCTTGTAGAGGCTCAAGTACTGCAGCTTAGAAAATATTCTATGCAAGTTTTAGTGTATGTTTAAATTCAGTTATTAAATTTATAGTACAACACATATTTTTCATTTTCACTTCTTTTTGATTAAACCAAAATGCAAGGGTTCCAATTAACTGAGCCTACCATGTCACTAGTAACTGTTGTATAGTTTGTTTTTAATTAGATTAAACTATTTTTATGTGATTACATGTAAAATTACTACTGCTATTTTACAACTGGCTTTAATTAAGAGAAGTAATAAAGTGTACCTTAAACTCTGTCTCGATGTTGGCCAGTCTTGCCAGTTCGTTGCTGAGCTCCAGAGCAGTCAGTACAGGGTCCTCACTGCTCAGGGACAGGTACGCAGCGCTGGCCAAGCCTTTATAAGCATTCATCCTGGACCGAGAGTGACTGAACGAGTCTTTCTTCTGTTTGTCCACACACTCGTCACACTTACAGAAGTAGTCGTGAGGCCTCTCTATACGGGCCCCTTTAGTCAAAAGAATATGGACTATTTCATATTCCTGACAGTGAGCGGCCAGAATGATAGGAGTGATGTCATGGGAAAAACGTGTCCCATCTTCATCATAGGCATAAAAATCATCGTCACGCATCTCCTGCTCTATAGGGCTCAAAGCCAGGCGCAGACCCCCACCAAATGCTGAGTGTGCCAAAATGGCCTCCACTATGCGAACATAACCCTTAGAAATAGCTAAAAGCAGGCCATCTCCAATTCTGCCCAAACCCTCCTTCTTTAGTAATAGTTCAGTCACTTCAAGATGCTCATTTCCTACTGCCAGCTGCAAGGCATTCTGCCCCATGTAATCCACACAGTTGAAGTTTAGCGTTTTGGACTCCTCCAGCATTTTACGAACTACAGGAATATTTCCATATTCAGCAGCATCCAAGAAACGTTCCTCTTCTGCAGTGAGCGCTGAACCACGCTCATTAAACATGTAGGCCGGGCCGCGCACTGCCTGACGACGCCCTTTTTCCCGCAGTGTGGTGTGCCGCCGATGCATGGCCTCCACCCTGGAAATAGAAAAGAGTCATATGTGTTAGAAAGAGTTAATGGGAGGAGGAAGTGATGAGTGACAGGAACAGGGCACTCAAGAGGAAAAAACAGCATTATCATTAACATCCACATGACCATGGCTTAACAAGGAAAATTAACTAATTACCGTTTCCTTATGTTTCATGGACGGATGCAGACCAAACAAAATGACCAATCAGTTCCTATAAGAGACACTCCTAGAAGAAAGCTAACGCTGCAACTGGAGTGATGAATCTGCCCCAGGTAAAATCAATGCACTTCTTTCCGGGTCAAAGCTCACCACGGGGCAATCCTAGGTCAGCATCTGATTGGCAGTATGGAAATGATGCTTTTGCTTTTATTGACCTCACCATGACAAACTCTCACAACCTCAGTCCTCGTCTAAAGTGACTACTATCCATCAAGCCTAGATGCTCTCAAACATGAACAAGCACCACTCAATACAAAGGCTCCTTTTTTTCTTAAACAGTTATTGCAAATGACACAGTACCATGACCCAGCAGGACAGAGCAGCTAAAGTCTCCCACATCAATAACAAATCGTCACATAAAGCTCTCTCTGCAGTAATCACTTTTGTGGCGGCGCAACACATTTTGCAGGGCTTTTGTAGGCTTCAGGATCCTTGTGAGACCATATCTAGCAGGACACATTGTGAAAAAGAAATTCTCCCATGCAGGTGAAATATCAAAGTAACTTCTTGCAGTGGAATAAGGGAAATGATTCTGCCACAAAGGGTTCACAAGCCACTGAATTCTTCCCAAGTCCAGATATAAGGAAAGGGTTGCCTCAGAAAGGACATCTGACATAAATACTAAATCAATAAGGGGGTGACTGCGCACTGGGCGCAAATGATTTGCTGTGATGACCCAGAAGGGAAAAGCCGGAAGGAAAGAATAAAAAGTGTCTTGCCCAAGGACACAATTGCAGTGTGCAATGCAGGTAGCGGGGGGTGAGCTACTGCCGCTGAAGGAATTTATTTAATCATTACTGTATCTTTATAAACCTCACATGAATACAACACCCTATTTTCTTGAATTAGTTTAGTGACCTAAAGCCAATCTATTAAAAAAACAGGCCAGGCCATATATAGTACTTAGAGCTACTTGTAATTCCAGTCACTTTTTGAGGCATATGTTTTGTGTGTTGGCGTATGTGCAGGCTGGCCAGAGAAAAGTAAAAAGGTGAAAATGGAAATGTGTTCATGGTGAAAATATTCCCCTGGGGTGTCAAAGGATGGAGGAAGTGAGAAGATGAAGAGAGGAGCCCACCATGGCAAATCACGGTGGGGGGAGGAGGCCAAGAGGTAGAGTGTGACATTGTGTTGTCAGTGTGTGATTAAAGGGTTTAAAAAAATTTACACAATAAGTACAGTTTCCCTTGGGCTGTCAATCCATAGCAAGAGGTCCATCTTTCTCAGTAATGAACATACAGCATATGGAAAGGGCAATGTGTACTTAAGATACAGAAATGGAGACTAATGCAGTTTGTATGTGGAACCATACTCTGACAGTTTGTCTGCAAGTACAGGGGCACAACAATATTAAACAAATGATATCAGTACTTCAGTTCAAAAAGTAAAAACTCATAGATTTAGTACACAAAGAGTGACATTTTAAGTATGAATTTCCTCTAATTCTGATGATTATGAAATATTGTAATTTTATGAGATAAAAAATTTTGGGTTACATTGAGTGTAAGCAGTAGTCATTTGGCTTTTCCCTTTTGGGGTCATCACAGTAAAATGTGTTTAACTTGCTCAATCTTGCTGTATTTGTTGTCCTAATGACTGTATTGGCTGCTACCTTGGCCATGTCTCTCTTGTAAAAGAGATTCTGAATCTCAATGGGACTTCCTGGTTAAATAAAGGTATAAAAAAAAATTATACTTGTCTCCTAGTGTGCAATGATCTGCATTTGGATTTGGCACATGGTTTCACGCCCCTCCTGACACAACCCTCTCCATTTATCCAGGCTTGGGACTGGCAGAGCGTACACTGTATTTTCTCTGTATTTTAATTTATAAAATATATGCATTTTTCTTTTAATAGAACTTTTAATATGCCTGTAAAAACAAAAGAGTGACTGTTATCGAAAAATGTGTGTGTGTGTGTATATGTATATATATATTTATATATTTATATATATATATATATTATAAACAAAAAAAATATATAAAAGTAATATTAAAGAATATATCACTTTAGTATTAGTAAAGAATTCATTAATAATAATTAATTTCCCATGCACCAAACCACAGCACCTGCAACAGTGTAAACAATAGAAGAGAAGTTCTAATAAATGCAGACAGCCTGCCAGCCTATTTAGATAACCCTATAGTCATGTAATGAATAGCTGTGTTCCATCCTTTTCTATCTCCTTCCCCATCTATCACTGCCTGTTCAAGATTCTGATCTGAGAACACAATTTACTTGCATCATGTTTTTGCAACATTAGAGTTACAAAAAAGAGACGTAGACAATGGAGATAAATAGACAACAATAAAATGTGCATCTGCTGTTGTGTTTTGTGTGAGAAGGCAGAGATGTATCAGCCCTTTGGGAATGTATAGCATTAATTGTATTGGTCCAATGGAAACATCACATTAGCAGTGCTGCTAAAACAATCAATGCTATGTAGCTATGACCAAAACACAGTTTCATTAAAAAGCATCACCTAATTAAATTCAACAGCAACGTGAATCCTATAAGTGCACTGCATAAAATGTTGTATTAAATAAGTATCTACCGTTTTTTTAAGCATCTTTAATCCCAATGGATGTTCTATACTAGATTCTACAGCTGCCCAGAAAGAACAAACTCAGCACTGCTGAAGGAGAAGCACATCCACGTTAGAGCACATGTTCTTTTCTGAAAGGGGGTAAGAACTCTACTATACTTCCAAAAGTATTCGGTCACCCACCCAAATAACTGAATTCAGATTATGGTGTGAGATTGTTTTTAGGACCTGGGCTTGGCCACTTAGTTCCAGTGAAAGGAACTCCGAATGCTTCAGCACCAAGAGATTTTGGACAATTCCATGCTCCCAACTTTGTGGTAACAGTTTGGGGAAGGCCACTTCCTGTTCCAACATGACTGTGCACCAGTGCACAAAGCACAGTCCATAAAGACATGGATGAGTGAGTTTGGTATGGAAAAAGTTGACTGGCCTGCACAGAGTCCTGACCTCAACCTGATAGAACACATTTGGGATGAATTAGAGCGAAGACTGCGAGCCAGGCCTTCTCGTCCAACAAGAATGTCAGACACGTAAATATCTGGCATAGATAGATGCAAAGGGTGGGCCGACATCATATTAAACCCTATGGATTAAGAATCGGATGTCACTTAAGTTCATACACGTGTAAAGGCAGATGAGCTTATACTTTTGGGAATATAGCGTATATGGATTTTCATTTCTTTAAACCAGCCACAGGGGTCACAAGCCAGAAAACCTTTATGCCAGTCTCAAGCCTGGATAATTAGAGAATGCTGAGACAGGAAAGGCATCCAGTGTAAAATCACCAGTATAGAATCGTTGCATGCTAAGATGCAGATGATTTGCTGCAGTGACCCCAGAGGGGAAAAGCAGAACATAAAGATGTATTTTTCTTTTCTTAATTACCATCAGACCTATTCCAATGTTTAGACTTGTTTAGACAATTACATGTTTTTGCAGGACACTATAGCTGTTCGCATACTCTAAAAAGGAAGACTGCAACGTGTTAAGTTGCAAGCTGCATTTTATGCCATATCACCAAAAAGCCAGCTCTTTCTTGGTTTTAGAAGTTATGCTTTAGTCATTTGGCCAGCTACTGTTAAATATACTCTGAAAGGAGAGAGAAAAAACACACCAACATGTTCCCAGAACTTACTAATGACTTTACACTTCATCAGATTTTGAGTGACACCCGCAGCTCTTTCTCTTTACTTCCAATACTCTTTGATGCAGCAAATTGCAAATTGGAGAGATCAAAGGTAGGCTCCACAGCACGTTTCATAGGCATGTTCACCCATCTCCATAGCCCTCCAACACTTAGCCTAGTCAAGCAGTGGAGATACAGTCCATGCTTCCTTCTCATTCAAGGCCTTTTAAACCCAACACTGGCATATCAAAGAAGCAGACCAGAGCAGATCAAAGGATTGACAGTAAGGCCTGCTATTCTCAATATTATGATAGTGTTGACCATGGCTGGCACAGCTACATGAATATCCATTAAATGTCTTTGTCTATTATGCAAGGCAGCTCTGGTGCTCAGCTATCAAGTACTTTGTAATTAAACAGTTGGGAGAGTTACACAGGGACTGCTTTAGCAAAAAGGCAAACAGGTTCCCATCAGGCTTTAGTGATTGTGTGTTTGTAATTAATGTTGTATTGTTGGGGATGTACTGCTGCAGCCAATTTCTATAGTTTAATTTTGCTATGACAGGCTGTGTTCCCACATTTCGGTGTCTCCTAAGAGTACATTCCTGTTGGCTGCTTATGCATTCATGCAAAGGAACCAATCAAGAGGCGCTTCCTCAACACAAGGACAGACCCCTTTAATACAGCCCCCATAGATACTATTGTTATTAATATTCTAAGTCTGTGTCACATGCATGTACCCTGAATAAACATGTACATTTGAACATGTAATGTAAAAAAATAGATGTACAGAAATTTAAAACATAAACTCAAATATTTTACTATCTAAAGTAGTGTCTTCAATGTGGCTTTACTGCCACATATTAATTTGTTGCAAAGATTCAATTGATCAAACGGAATACAGGCCAGCAGGCTAAAGCGCACCACACTGACTCAGAGCTTTAGCTACAGTCATGTAAATAAAGCTGGTTCAATATGAATGCTTAATGTTCAGACTACTATCTGACAAAACAAGTAGCTTATGTCTACCTGAAGCTTGACTGCGCTATAATCATTCATAGCTGTAAAGGATTTTCTGTTAAATGTGTCTGTTTTGTTAAAAGTTGTGGTTAACTCACGTTTGGCGGCTTTCTGTGCTGAACTCTGTGTCTATTTGGTCCACACCATAGTGGTTCCCGTAGTCCGAAAGCTCCGGAGCACGGTGCAGCCTCTGTCCGCGGTGCTGAAAGCGCTCCGCATTCGCCGCGCCACGACCTCTCCACTTGGGGAACGGGTCATCATAGTGCTCGTATGCCGCATCTAAACGCACATCTTGCCGCGAAGAAAACGTAGAGCGGGTGTCCTCGTTGGACTGGCGGAACTTTGGGGGTGTAAATTGTGCGGAGTGGCCCGGGTCCTTGCTTCCTGTTGATGGGTTGAGACACTCGGGAGAGGCGAGGTAAGGCGGGTCTGTATCTCCAAGCAGCGGCGAGGCGGAGGAGAAGAGGTCCTGGGGCCGCGGAGAGGATGGAGATCCTCGGGGAAGACCGAGAGACCGAGGCGGGGAGGGAGACTCCGGGAGACGCGCTCTCCCGCTGTCGTTTTCTTCTCCCTCGTCAGACATGAGGAGGTTTCCTGAGCAACATATACGCTACTTTAAAGGATTTGAGCTAAGTGACATGAATTGAACAGCGCTTGTCAAAGTTTCAGCCGCACAAGTTTGTAGTGAGCGGCGCTGTAACGAGGAGCCCAGCCTCCTCCTCCTCCCCCGCCATCGGGGCGCTCACTAATTAGAGCACCTAGAGAGCGTGCGCAACAAGCTACCTCTTTCAAAATGGACGGGAACTGGCAATAACACATAACTGGCTTCACTTCACATGCATTTACTTGCATGACTTCACAGACAGATTTCTCACAAAAATAGATTTGTCTTTACCCATGGTTTTATGCAATTTTAAAATGAAATGGCTTATTTTTTTGTATAAAGCATTTGTAAATAAACTATTTTGTTACTGTGGTTTATTTATTCTTTGGTTAATAATTTCAAGTTAATCTTTACACTGCAATAGAAAGTCTTAGGACTAAGGCTCTTGAAAGTTCAAGCTTGGAGTCAAAGAATAAAAATCTCAGACAAACCCTTAGGTAACTAATGGCATTATATACATCGGCCAAACAGAGAATATAGCTATAGAGGAAGGGGCAGTGCAGGGGTTAACATGCCCACCTGTTGTTGGTCAATTAGCTTACACTGGTACAGTCCTAATCAGGTTATTGCTTCAGAGAACAAATAATTGATTACTTACAGTTGCCATCGTTTGAACGCAGTTACAGGCCTGCTTCATCTTGGAAACAAAACCCTTTTTATCTTTGCATTAACTAATAACTTTAAATACAAAAAGGAAACAAAGACCTATTGTTTATATTTGACCAACCAAAGGTCCAGTGTTTGAGTTGTCCCTTAATTAGAGACAGAGACCTATTAGCCATAATGGCGACTTCCTCCACCCCCACAGAAACAATGGCCAATCCCAGGGCAGCTCTTTGATGTATCCTGCTTATGCACCTTACACACACAGTTAATCACGCCAGATTAAAACGTGTCATACAGGGCAAATAGTGGTTTAACATTTAAAAAGACCAATACTGTAAAACACAACCTCAAATCAATGTGATGCATTAGACATGTTCAATAGCTTTATCAAATGTTTACATATTACAGGGCTCTTTCTAATAACCTCTGCCACACACCCTGCTTAGTTACTGAATGAGGCTGTAGTATTAATTTCCTTACACGTGGGTAGTGCTTACGTGGCTTTTCTGCAGATGTGTATTTTCATTCATCTTTTTCAGCCTATTCCTGTTATGGGGCGCAGGGGACTGGAGCTCATTCTAGCAACTATAGGCCTTGGGCGAGATATACCCATTGGCCAGATAGTCACAGGGCTTACACAGAGACATACACTGACAGGCAACCATTCACTCTCACATTCAATCGCTTGGGCAGTAGGTTTACCAATTCAACTATAAATGCATGCCAAGGATCAAAACAACCACATTCTTGATGAGAGTAGGCAGGAGTACTAATCACTCTGCCACTGTGCACTCTTGGATGTGTATTTGCATAACCAAGACCAAATATATATATATATATATTTTAAGTAAAAGTAAAGGCATTTACCTTTTGGCAAATGGAATACATTGAAAACCTCAGCTCTAACAGAATACCGTTCAACTGTACTTTCCTTTTTTAGCTTAGGCTTTTAAAACAAAGTGCTCTACATTGTCTTCACAGTGTAACATTGTGACCTTGAATTAACATAATATAAAATGTACTGTAATTTTTTAGCTAGCTCCTTAATCTTTCTGAAGAGTGACCTCAGCTAAAGCATTGCTGCTAAGATTAGTGGAACAGGAAAGAACATTGTTGTCTTGTACTTTGGGTCAAGTGTCACTTAATAGAGGACGTAGCAGACTCAGCAATGTGAATGGTTCTCCGTAAAGAAATTTAGATTATTCATATATTAGGGTTAGTCATATATTCATCTATTGTGTGGGGTACACACCCTGGACAGTGGCCAGTTTGTCACATGGCTGACACAAAGATATACACTGACAGACAACCGTTCACTCCTACTTAAATTTACTAGTGGCAATTAAAACCAATTCTCCTAATGCACGCATGTCTTTGAGTAGTTGAAGTAAGCCAGAGTACCCAGAGGGAACCCTTGGTAACACAGGGAGGACATGCAGAGATTGAAGTCGTCTGGGATTAAAATCAGACATACACTGAACCACTCTGCCCCCTATGCACCTTACAGAAATGTAAAATTGTTATAATAAAAATCAAATCTATCTTAACATTTAAAATGTGGGCAACGTGCTCAAGCCTTCAGTTTTACATATGTTTACGTCAGTCAACATTTCTCTAAATCCTTCACTCCAATCACAGAAGTCACTGCAGGTGTTGACATCTCCTGTGGTGAAATCACTGATTGGGCTCTGCATGCTAAAAACCTTCAACCAAGATTAATAAGGGCTGAAGTACCACTTTTGACAGATAAAGATGTCCAGTCATCTCAATGTCCGACTGAAACACAGCACATTATTAAGATGCATACTGTTAAAATCCATATTTCACTCAGCTCGTTTATTTGGATCTCATTTCAAGAAGTCATCATTGATTGACCTTAGTATTCTGCAGTAGTTCTTTCCTCACAAAAATCAATTACCAGCCACTTGCTCCCTAGAGACCAATAGAAGTTGTGGCATTAGACTAACTGAATGTAGCCCCTCACTTGATGCAAATGAGAGTTTTTACTGACTTTCCTTTCATTGCATTATTAACAGACTCTAACTCGTCACCTCCCAAATGATCCCCATTGGCTGCTTAGTCACTTCTGTTCTCCAGTCTGCCAAAAGGCGTCCATCCTCTCGTGGCAGGAAACAGCAGATGTAGAGGTTGGAAAATGCCAGCTCACTACACTGGAATTAAAGTTTGTTACTGCTTGTAGAGGTGTTGAAATGTCTACGGGGAATTTTTATTCAACAGTGAAGAAACAGATGGCAGAATAGATGTTTGAATACTTAATATCAGAGAAAAAGATCAAAGCTGGTCAGTCAAATGTTATTAAGGTTATAATATTCTTGTTTGATTACAATTTTAAATCTAACCCATCCCCCTTAATTATTTTTTTTCTCTATTTTATACAAAGAATTCCCAGTCGATGTGGGTTACATTTCCAAATAAACTACCTCTGAAAGCAATTCAATAGATATTGCCCTTTCCTTTCGGCTTTTTCCTTCCCAGGCACCACAACAAATTATCTGCATCCTAGTGATTTGCACATTTATATGGAATAGGTTTTATGCCAAATGCCCTTCCAGACACAAACCTCTTCATTTATTCAGGCTTGGGACTGGCACAAAGAGTATGGGTGTGTGACCCCCAGTGGCTGAATGGCAATTGGAGAGAAATTTACCAGTCACAACATGGGGGTGCTACCAATAGAATAAACTGCCTCTAGTCTCATGCATTTTGGTGAAACACTACCGTGAAATGGTTTATGTGCAATCACTATATAGCTATTATAATTATTTTAGCCTATTTTGTAGAATTTTTTAAATATATTCTATTATGTTGGGTCAATACAGCAGCTCTAATATGTCTAAATCTGTTTAATAGATGTTAAGCCATCTGAATTAGACAATGATCTTCTAATTATCCATCCATCTTCCGCTTATCTGGGACCGGGTCACGGAGGCAGCAGTCTAAGCAAAGATGCCCAGACTTTCCTCTCCACAGACACTTCCTCCAGCTCTACCGGGGGGACCCCAAGGCGTTCCCAGGCCAGCCGAGAAACATAGTCCCTCCAGCGTGTCCTAGGTGTTCCCCGGGGCCTCTGCCCGGTGGGATATGCCCGGAACACCTCCCCAGGGAGGCGACCAGGAGGCATCCGGAACAGATGCCCGAGCTGCCTCAATTGACTCCTTTTGATGTGGAGGAGCAGCGGCTCTACTCCGAGCTCCTCCCGGGTGACAGAGCTCCTCACCCTATCTCTAAGGGAGCGCCCAGCCACCCTGCGGAGGAAACTCATTTCGGCCGCTTGTATCCGGGATCTTGTCTTTTCGGTCATAACCCAAAGCTCATGACCATAGGTGAGAGTAGGAATGTAGATCGACCGGTAAATTGAGAGCTTCACCTTTCGGCTCAGCTCCTTCTTTACCACAACAGACCAATACAACGACCGCATTACTGCAGACGCTGCACCGATCCGCCTGTCGATCCATCCTTCCCTCACTCGTGAACAAGACCCCAAGATCCTTAAACTCCTCCACTTGAGGCAGGAGCTCCCCTCCAACCTGGAGAGGGCAAGCCATCATTTTCCGGTCGAGAACCATGGCCTCGGACTTGGAGGTGCTGATTCTCATCCCAGCCGCTTCACACTCGGCCGCAAACCGCCCCAGTGCACACTGAAGGTCCTGGTTTGATGAAGCCAACAGGACAACATCATCCGCAAAAAGCAGAGATGAAATCCTGTGATTCCCAAACCAGACTCCCTCCGGCCCTTGGCTGCACCTAGAAATTCTGTCCATGAAAATAGTGAACACAACCGGTGACAAAGGGCAGCCCTGCCGGAGTCCAACATGCACTGGTCTGACTTACAACCGGCAATGCGGACCAAGCTCCTGCTCCAGTTGTACAGGGACCGGACAGCCCTTAGCAAAGGGCCCGGACCCCATACTCCCAGAGCACCCCCCACAGGACACTATGAGGGACACGGTCGAACGCTTTCTCCAAAACCACAAAACACATGTGGACTGGTTGGGCGAACTCCCATGAACCCTCGAGCACCCGATAGAGGGTATAGAGCTGGTCCACTGTTCCACGGCCAGGACGAAAACTGCATTGTTCCTCCTGAATCTGAGGTTCAACTATCGGCTGAATTCTCTTCTCCAGCACCCTGGAATAGACTTTCCCGGTGGGGCTGAGGAGTGGGATCCCCCTATAGTTGGAACACACCCTTCGGTCCCCCTTCTTAAAAAGAGGGACCACCACCCTGGTCTGCCAGTCCAGAGGCACTGTCCCCGACCGCCACGCGATGTTGCAGAGACGTGTCAGCCACGACAGCCCCACAACATCCAGGGACTTGAGGTACTCAGGATGGATCTCATCCACCCCCGGAGCCTTGCCACTGAGGAGCTTTCCGACCACCTTAGTGACTTCAGCTTGGGTGATGGACGAGTCCACCTCTGAGTCCCCAGCCTCTGCTTCCTCAACGGAAGGCGTGTCGGTGGGATTGAGGAGATCCTCAAAGTATTCCTTCTACCGCCCGACAACATCCCCAGTCAAGGTCAACAGCTCCCCACCTCCACTCTAAACAGTGTTGGTGAAGCACTGCTTCCCCCTCCTGAGGCGGCGGACAGTTTGCCAGAATTTCTTTGAGGCCAACCGATAGTCCTCCTCCATGGCCTCCAACTTTTCCCAGACCCGAGTTTTTGCCTCCACAACCGCCCGGGCTTGCAGCACGCTTGGCCTGCCGGTACCCATCAGCTGCCTCAGTAGTCCCACAAGCCAACCAAGCTCGATAGGACTCCTTCTTCAGACGGCATCCCTTACTTCCGGTGTCCACCCCCGGGTTCGGGGGTTGCCGCCACGACAGGCACCAGAGACCTTACGGACACAGCCCCGAACGGCCACATCAATAATAGAGGTGGAGAACATGGTCCTCTCGGACTCCATCTCTCCAGCCTTCCTCGGGATCTGATCAAGGCTCTCCCGGAGGTGGGAGTTGAAGACCCCTCTGACAGCCAGACATTCCCAACAGACCCTCACAACACATTTAGGCCTGCCGAGTCTGTCCGGCCTCCTTCCCCGCCAGTGGATCCAACTCACTACCAGGTGGTGATCAGTTGACAGCTCAGCCCCTCTCTTCACCCGAGTCCAAAACACACGGCCGAAGGTCAGATGACAGGACTACTAAGTCGATCATTGACCTCCAACCTAGGGTGTCCTGGTGCCACATGCACTTATAGACACCCCTGTGCTCAAACATGGTGTTTGTTATGGACAAACTGTGACTAGCACAGAAGTCCAATAACAAAACACCACTCGGGTTCAGATCAGGGAGGCCGTTCTTCCCAATCACACCCCTCCAGGTGTCGCCCCCCCACGTGGGCATTGAAGTCTCCCAGCAAAAAAATGGAGTCCCCAGTCGGTGCACTTTCCAGTACACCTCCCAGGGACTCCAAGAAGGCCGGGTACTCTATACTGCTATTTGGCCCATAGGCACAAACAACAGTAAGAGACCTGTCCCCAACCCGGAGGCGCAGGCGCGCGACCCTCTCGTTTACTAGGGTAAACTCCAACACATGGCGGCTGAGCTGGGGGGCTATGAGCAAGCCCACACCAGCCCGCCGCCTCTCACCGCGGGCAACGCCAGAGTGGTGGAGAGTTCAACCTCTCTCGAGGAGCTGGGTTTCAGAGCCCAAGCTGTGCGTGGAGGTGCGCCGGACTATATCTAGCCGGTATCTCTCAACCTCCCGCACAAGCTCAGGCTCCTTCCCCCCCAGTGAGGTGACATTCCATGTCCCTACAGCTAGAAGTCGTGTCCGGGGACCGGGTCATCGAGGCACCCGCCTTCGACTGCTGCCCGATCCACACTGCACCGGTCCCCTACGGTTACCTCTGCAGGTGGTGAGCCCACAGGAGGTCGGGCCCACGTCGCTCTTTCGGGTTGTACCCGGCCGGGCCCCATGGGCAAAGGTGTGGCCACCAGGCGCTCGCATTCGAGCCCAACCCCAGGCCTGGCTCCAGGGTGGGGCCCCGGCTGCGCCATACCGGGCGACGTCACGGTCCTTGATTAAATACTTCTCATTATTAATCAAAATTATATTTACATCAATCTCCAGACAGGGCTGCAGCTTCTATGAAACAGAGATTTCTTTTTATTCTTAAAATTGTTGCCGTGTGATCTTGTCTTTCCCTCGCTGCCACACACATTTGGGATTTACTGCTTTTGTTTCTTGTCATTCAAGAGACAGAGGCTTTCATGGGTATTGGAAGGCACTATGTTTGGAGATTTTGTTGTTCCACTGGGTATGTGTGGATGGACAGTGATTGCAAAAAAGACTGAAAGCTAACTCGTGCTTGGTAATGGTATTGTTAAATTCTAGTTCTGAGGGAAGTTAAGATGCACATAAAATTTTACTGCAAGGTGTTAGGGGAGGCCATAAAGCATTTGTTTAAAATATTGACACCAATCTAGAGTTCAGCAGGAGTGTTTTGCAATTCAACTAGAGTACTTCGACTGGGAATATTGGCTGGCAGCACACGGAATCTTCCTTTCAGCTTTTTCCTTCAGGGGTCAGCACAACTAATCATCTGCTTCTTAGCATGCAGTGAGTCGCATTTAAATTCGGTTAAGGTTTTACCCTTCATGAGGCCACCATCTCCATTAATCTTGGCTTGGGATTGGCAAAAAAGTACACTGGCTTATGACCTCTGTGTGGCTAGATTATTACTGTCATAGCTAGTACTTCAAGTAGTGGTAGATTGCTACCTGTGTCTGAACCATCTAACTAGCATTCACCTGTATTAAACAGTTAACAATGCTTATTTGTCCAAATTAGATTTCCCCATTTCAGTTGTTGGTGATTACAACTGGTTAAAAGTGTGTCCTGGGTACACAAGACCTGCCTTGTTTTGATCTAGTTGATATTAACAAGCCAATCACATCTAAATTGTCATAGGAAGAGCAACCAAGCTAATCACTCAAACACAATTCAAGGTCATACTGGGCACTTGATCAATTATCTATCACATCTCCTATTTGAGTAGTTACTCCCTGAAGACTGCTCACAACAATCATATTTCCCTGAAGACTTCACAGTTAACTCCACAATTCCCTTTACTCTCACACTCGCTCGGTTCATCTGTGTGGATTTTCTGGCTCTGAGACTGTAATAGCAGGCACAAATTGAATTCAATATATACTCCATGCATATTTTATTGCTTGTGCGGAACAGGAGAGGAATTGGAGTGCTTAAAAGTTTTAATATGTACAATATGGTTGCTCCAGTTTGATGAATGACTGGTGACAGAGCATTTAATGAGGTATTCTTCCTACTAACTGTTATTAAAGATATCAGAGAGAAGTGTGTGTGAAGCCAGATTCACATGTCTGTACAGTACTTTTACACACAGAAGTATTCAAATTCATGCAAATAAAAGTGTTTCTTTTACTATCATCTGAAAAATGGAACCTATTTATGCACCACCAGAACTGTTATTAATATCGAGGATTTTGCAGTCTGCTCTTTGTTCCCTCAAGTGGCTATATTTCCATTTGAGGAAAGCTATACTGAAGAAGAGCAGCTCATACAGTTATAGCAGACATATACATTTGTTTACAGACCAATGACCATTACTAATATTACACCATGCCGTGCCTCAGTACTTCGAATTCATCCTCACCTTGACACACAACTTAAGCCATTATTGGAAGTGATGGTGGGGGATAGTGCCTCAGCTGTGCAGGGTTGGGTTACCTTGACTTGAAAGAAGCAAATTCAGCATATGAGTAAATCGGATTTGAAACAATAAAACTAAACTAAAATAATTCATTTATAAACTTGACAGAGTGATGAATAAAGAATGTTTCCTCATGGTCATAGACACGGTTCTGTTGTTTTGTTTCTCTGAGTTTTAAATTGTTGGCTGGGGATTCAAAGGTCTACAGATTCTTTTTCTCATTGCATATAACTCATGCAGTGAACATTTACATTTCATACATATTGTTTACTCCAAGTTTATTCCTGGTTTTGTCAAGGGTGCAGGCCTTTTTGGGGGTTTAGTTCTTTTGATTTTAGTCATAGTTTATGTCCTGGGTTAATCACCATTTTATTCATCTGGTAATAGTACCCTGGGTTAGCTCTGATCTAATCACAATTTAGTCCACTGAAATGGTACTTGGAGAGACAAATGTTTTGTTTACTGACTATAGTAATTGTGTTGTGATAATTAGCCCCAGTATCATTTGCTTCTGTCAGATGCTTGGACTGTAAATACAAAAGCCTAAAGACTCATTTTTTTTTGTTTTATTAGCCCCTGTCTTAAAAACTTTAATTAGCTTCTCAGGGAGTCCTGTTTCACAATTTTAGCAAAGTATTATATTGAAGCTGGGATCTAAAAAGTAACTTTTGTGAATAAACTAAAGAAACTAAGGAATCAGTAGCAAATCAGATTGCTTTCTAAAGCCTGGAGCTTTTGTTCTTGAGTGTCCTTGAGGAGTAACTCATTTACCCTAAGAGACAAAAGATTGACAGGTAAAGCTAAGTTATCTGTTCTTTTACAGGTTGTCATTATGGAGGAGACCAGTCTGGATTATACCCTCTGGGGATGAAACCTTTTATAAATCCACCTACCAGTCCATGTGAAAGGGAGTCAGCTTTCAATCCTCCACTCACTGCACACCACTGCCATTAATTCTCCTCATCAGTGGCCTGGACTGGACAATCAACTCTGGGCTCTCACTGTGTCCTGCAGCTGGAATAAACAGGTTCCCACACAGGACACATACTGTAAAAGTGAAATACATTTTATATACAACTTAGTTCATATAAACATTTTTAACAAGCTAACTTAAGTACAATAAATGAAAGATTGCAGAGGCTGTTCGTTTACGCATCATTTAATAAGCATTGGTGGCAAAATTAGTTTTTAGGTAATGTAGCATTCAATGGTAAACTATACTGCATGCTGTATATATCAGTTGGAATAAATGGCCCTACTAAAATAATATGACAGTGGACGGATGTCTGTCAGTGCATGTTTCTGAATCAGCCCTACACTTACCTGACCAATGTCCACAGTTGCTGGGATTGTCGTCAGCAATCATCAACCCTTAAAGAAATAAGCGTAAGAAGATGAATGAATATCACTTCTCAGTTTTGTTATAGACCAGTGGCATGTTGTACGAGAGGTTTACAGCTTAAAATGTTCTTTTTATAAAGCTAAAAGAGAAAAAAATATATGGCCAGTGCTCATTTAATATCTATTAATTTCTTATACAAGCCTTACGAACAGTCGTTAGTTTAATAGTTTTATATGTTCAATAAAACCAGGGATAGTTTATCAAACATATAGCATGCTCAGTTCATGCTGAGCTGGAGTTAAAAGCTGTTTAATTAGCATATAAAGTAGCTCCTTCCTATTGCTGTAGCTGTCAGTCATGCATACAAATGATTCTCCTAAGCTAACAGATTTCTGTGTGTGGAAAAATAAAATCAGCACATTTTAGGAAGTTCTTTCTTAACATGAACACATACTTAAGAAGAAAAAGATTGTAGAGATACTTAACTTGATCTTGCCCAAGTTAAAGCCCCTTACATCAGCCTATGCTCCAGTGGCTACCTGACAGAACCTACAGCTTGGACTGAAATTAGATGTCTAGTTTGGCCGAGCATTTAAATGAGAAAAAAAATTGGACGTCAGTATAGAACTAATAATCATGCCAGAGGCCCCACCATCTAAATGATAATGAAATGGAGCATGAAAACCATTCATCATTATGGTTTAGTGCATTTACAAGCATGTTGTGTGTGCTGCAGTTTAGAAATAGAAGGGCACTATAAGGCTGTAGATGCTGTTATTTTGTGGTATTTGCATTTATGGAAATGTTGAATAATAATGTAATTAGGAAGGATGTAGCAAATGAAATTCCTTAAAATCACTATTTTCATTCAATAAAAGCAGAGGTGTGCAGTGTTTTTACTTAAAATATGTAAACAATAAAATGTTTAAAGAAAACTTACTTTGTGATTATATTTTATTGTATACTTTTACTAGAGTAAATTTATTTGGAGGGAAATGTTATTTTTAAATAAAAGTCTCTAAATGAGTCAAAGTATTTCTGGCGTTATTGTAGGTTTGTGTAAGCAGTAGCAGTAGCTGTAGCAGTGATATTAGTTGTAGAGTAGTAGTTGTGGTACTGGTTGCAGTAATAGTTGTTGTAGTAGCTGTTGCAGTACAATAGTAGCACAAGCACTAGTAGTGGCAGTTACAGTAGAAGTATTAAACTTTGTTCTGCAATTTAAAAAAAAAGTACTAAATGTGAATGACAATTTATTTACTCAAGTAATAAGTTTGTTGAGTACTTTTACTTCTGCTTGAGAAATATATTATATACAGTATATTATAGTAACAATAATTTTACTTAAGAACAGGACATGTTTGCATACTTTTTCCAAAACTATGGAAACAAATGACATGGGAAAGGCTTATCCACCAAACTACTTTCAGGTCAGATAACACAGATATGAGGAAGATTAGATATTTTTCATAATTTATTATTGAAGTGATAGAGACTGCTGGAATTGTTCAATAGCACCCTCTGTTTGACTGGGAGAAACAAGGAGCTAATTCTATTTAATTGACTTTCTACCAGTGTGAGATAAATGGGAAAATGCAGCCTCTCGTCAGAGTCGTAACAAGCAGCACTTAAAACATAAGCTTCTTGTTGGAAGTAATTAATTCTGGAGAAAACCTCATGATGTGAGTAAGTCATCACCAGTGGGAATCCTCAGGCTATAAGGGATTCAGAGCACCACAAGAACAACAGAGTTTATCAGTCGCAACACCTGCCCAACATTTACTACTTTAGCACAAGCGTCTGTTAATCAGTTAGAGCTGCGTTAAGATAAGCATGCAGCTGCAGAACTGTATGTATGAGAGCAAAAACCTCCAGAGTCCTAATATTCAGCAGTGACTTTGGCTTAGGTCTCAGCTCTAATCTTTCTGCAAACAGACATGTCAGGCTAAAACTGACTTTATCCAATACTCGCACTGGGGTTTTGTTTAATATTCCTAGAGGTATGTCAAACAGACCTTTTAAACGGTGCTGGAATCCTATATAGATCCTCTTTATGTTTACAATAAGGATGTTAACCATTTCAATAACTACTGGCAGTGATTTTTGCTTTTAAATAGATTACAGTGGGACATTTCTAAAAGATCATATGATTTTCATTCAATGGAGATTGCAGATTTGACAGGAATTAGGGAGAGAAATATGGACATGGAGCAAATTCACCAGAGCCAGAAATCCAATCCAGGTCACTCTGATATGCAGTACATGCTCTACCAGGTGAGTCTCAAGAGGTGCCCCTGCCGTGGGATATTTGTTAGTGATTTATGCAATAGCATTACATCATCATCTTTTCTTTTGGCTTTTCTCTTCCTGGGTCAACACGCAGCCAATTATTTGCCTTTAGTACTGAGCAATTTGCATATTGATTTGGCATTGGTTTTATGCCACATGCACTTCCTGACACATCCCTCTCAATTTATACAGAGTTGGTACTGGTACACTGGCTGGCGACCCTCTGCAGCTGTATTGGTTGTATTATACTATATTAGGTCAAGTAATGTGTAAGTAAAAGCGCAACTGACCCTACACTACATTAAAACATTTTAATGTATTACCAAGGTGCAAGGCTAATTTGCCATATAAAAGTTATGGGCTTAAAAATGAGCTTCACGCCAGTAAGTAAACCTTCAGAGATGGATCTATTTCTTGAAGTGTCAGCTGTGTTTTTCAATATCTCAGTATAGTGCAGTAGCCTGGGATTGACTGTGCCAGGGATGGACTGTTTGAAAACATTTGAAAGGTGCAGTTCTCATTGTGAGTGGAAGCAGAAGACAGGGACAGTGGATACACCTGAAGAGATGTGCACTGGTCTTATTTTTCTGAGCCACTGGAAATGTGTGCTGCCTCCACTCTGCTTAACTAAACATCTCGGTCTTACAACACACACTCAGTGTTTATGCTGCTGCTGTTGAGATTCCTGCTCATTAAACCGGACCATGTACCAAAAATCTGAGCTCATCGAACAAGCCTCTACTGTTTTCTGTTTTGTTACTGAAAAAACCCCAAAATGAACCAAAAGCCAAAATGTGCGATTGTGGAATTCAGTCTGAGCTATGATTTACAGCAGGCTTCAAAAGACAAGGCAAAGAAGAAGGTATACTCTATATGTGCTTTCCCCGAAGAAATAGTTGGCGTGTGCAAGTAATTGGTCCGAGGTGTTCATCCGTGCACCGCAGCAGACTTTGTGCACACTTACACAAACAACACGGCTTTGCAATTCAGGCTCCCTTTGCCTTGTTCCTAAATCACCACCTGTCTCTGTGTCCATTACACTTGAGCTGCCACACGCTGTACAACGTATAGCTCCACTATTCTGGGTGAAAAGCAGGAGATGAAAGACAATGGTGGTCTGAGACGGGTGTCATGTAAAATATGGATGAGGTTTGAGGCTATCTGAGCTCTGACGCAAGACTGGAAGAGGTTATGAAGAGAAAAAGACATGGGAGAATATAACCATTTAACAGAAAGTCTACTGTAAGGTACACAGCACATGTTGGAATCTACAGGAGAATTTTGGCTAAGTGGACTGGGAGTTAAATCAAAGGAATTAAAAAAAAGGAAGACTTTGAACAAGAGGCCATATAAATAACAGAGGTAGCCATTTATCTCCAAACTAGAAGCACCTGGCTAGCTCTGACATAGCACTGACGCTATCTTGCGATAGTAAAAATGTAGTGCCCAGACTTGGACTCAAACCACACTACAATAACTACAATACTATTACAATACTATTATTTACTCGGGCTGTAGTCAACCAAAGAAATTGTTAGTTGACCAAAGTTATGCCCAGCACAGCGATTAAGCGACCAAAAGAAAATGTAGAGGGAGTTACCAGTCTGATACAAAAAGGTGACTTTAGATTAATTAGGTGATACAATATTTACAAAAGATGGATGTAAAATACATAGTTATCTAAAAATCATCTATGTTATACTAAATAAAATGAAAAATAAGTAAGTAAGTTATAAAGTAGTAAATTAGACATGCTTTTTTGATGCAAAGAGTGGATGCAACTAATCGAACAATGAAATTTTAGTCGACTAAGACCTCTCCAACTGATTAATTCACTAAAACAACCAAAGACTGTCAGCCCTATTATTTACAATTATTTCTCCTCTCTTCTCACCAAGTTGGTTTTCACTATCATCTGAGAACTGTATTTCCATACAAAATCTGAAAGAAGTTAAAATAAAAGGAGAAGGGGGGTGTTGTTGTTGAAAGGTTATTCTGTCCCCACCATCAAGCTTAAGAGAAGATATGAAGAGCTGTCTGAGAATTGGCTACCTTATCTATCATGGCGCAGAGGAATGGCACTTCTTTATTTATTAGGTTTATTTTATAGGAACAGATACAAAAAACATAACCAGACTGTAAAACAGCAATCCCATGCATGGATCATAATGCTTTTAGCAAGAACTAATTTGCAGCATTTGTCCCTAGATGGGCTTTTGGCGGCACAGTGGCTTAGCACTCTCGCCTCACAGCAAGAAGGTCCCAGGTTCTTTGCTTTTTCTGTCTTTCTTTTGCATGTTCTCCCTGCCTCAAGATCGACCCCAACCTGTCACTGCTCCTGACAGGTTGCCCAGGTGGCATTGAGGGATGGGTTCATTGCAGAGAGCGAATTTCCCTACAGGGATCAATAAAGTATACCTTAATATTAAACTTTTATGCACAGTAAAGATTAAAACACAGAGAAAATGTGAACAGAGTGATGTTAAAAGATAGCAATGACCAAGACACTTACAAACAACAGAGGGACAAAGGCACAAGACTTGACTTGTCTGTGTCACTCATGCTGTGCATCCTACTGTCCCTTATCATGGGCTTTCAGTGACACTTTAGCTCATTTGCACACTGAACAGGAGCGAGAAATGAAAAAAGGCGGAACCATTTGCACCAGTATGTGCTTGTGTGAGGCCTTGCATTTTGTCACTGAGATTGGTTTTTGCTAAAAACTAATTATTTTTGTGCTGTGTTACTCAACATCACAGGAGTCAGCACATTTCAAGAAATGTAGCCCTTGTTGGAAATTCAAATGAGTATCCGGCTTTACAAAGAGTCTTGCCAATACCTGCAAAAAATAAAACATAATGCCGAAACAAAACATCAGTTTTGAAGATGACAGGAATGGTTAGGTAATTTATGTTGTAGTGACAATTTGCCATTTAAATCAACCTTCCAAAGGACCTAAAATCAATCAGGGAGTGACATCCTGAGTGAGGCAGACATACAGAGTAAATATGCTCTAACAGACATATAGTGTCGGGACAGGCCTAGACAGAAGCAATATGGTATTTTGCAAAGGTTGTATTGAGTAACAGAAAAGGAAACACTGCAGGTGTAATGACCACTGAGGCTGGCATGGCTGGAAGTCAGCCCTCTCACATTTGAAAAGAGAAAAGCGGAATTGTCAGAAAGCACACATACATGAAAGACTTACATGCTGTCTTTGACTTTTGTAATGTCCTTTAAGACTGCTGCGGAAAAGCCAAGGTACTTACACTGAAGTAAAATGTATTCAGTCTGGTACTTAATGTAATAGTTACCACCACTGAATAGATTATGATTTTGCTAGATTTTATTGGTTAGGTTTGTTAGTCTGCTGCCAAGAATACTCAAAAACAAATGTTTGGTCTTTTATATTTAAGTCAACGTCGGCTCAAGGAACACTGGTTGGATCCAAGACTTTTCTGAATGATTTTGTACTATTGCAAGATAAAGCTAAAGATACTAATTCCAGCCACAAGAGGTCAGTAAATGAAAAAATGATAAGTATTTGAATCCAGGGGTGCAGTCTATTGGCCTGGCAGAGGTCTACATTTCTAATTTCTTCTATAGTTTGCATTTAAAAAAAAAAAAAATTTTTTTTTTTTTAGGGGTGGGTTGGACTATGTGGGTTGCTGAGAGGGGGTGGGGGGACCTGGTTTCTGGGTGATGGGACAGAAAGTTGGGGACTGGGATGGAGTGGGATCTTGGGGTATTACTGTTGTGATGATATGTTCATTGCAAATGTTTATAAATGATAACAGCAATAAAAATATTTAAATAAAAAAAAATGTTACAGGGCCACTTCCATGGCTCACCTCTGTGGCTCCCCTAGTGGTGCATTTACCACATACAGAGTTTGATTCCTGGCTCTAGCGAGTATGATGTCCTGTCAATTCACTGTCTCTGTCAAACAAAGGCAAAACAAATAAGAAAAAACATATAAAACAATATAGTGTGTGCACTTTTGTAAACCATCAATTCCTGTTTGTGCAAAAGTTGTACTCATCAAGTGCGTGCTGGAGTTGGGGGCACATTTGTTAACTCAAAAAGTTCTATAACCCACTTTTATTGGTTCAGCAGTTGCCTCCTGCAAAAATATTGACTTGGTATACAGAGCAAAGCTTTTTAGAGCTCAGATCAATGGAGCCCAACATGGCTCATGCATTAGTGAAATTTACTATACTTTGTCATCATTTTAAACAGTCCAGCTGGTGAAGAGTCTACAAGTGGGAAATTAAGCTCTTACTGTTTGAATGTTGTAATATAGGGTTAGGGATAAAAGCCAAATATTAATTCAGTTAAGCTCCCTTGAATAATTGAGAGAGAGTACCTGAAATTTGTATTCTCAAATACAGACATAATTTGTAAGTTTAGGACTTTGTAAAAAAAAAAAAATAAGTGCGCTCGTCTGGGGTCCTGCTTCCTTTCAGATGTCTAGAAGTATATTTACTGCAGTAAGTTTTAAATGAAGCATGCTCAATTGTAAAATAAGATCACATTTTCAGCCATTTAGAAAGTAAGACCTTTTCAATAGACACTCGTAGCATGATAAACTGAAAAAGGATTTTCTGCAGCTCCCCTCTCTAAGTCTAATAAATTATTTATACAGAAACTGGTTTAATTAACTTGTCTGGCCCAGCCATACAAGGATTTAAACTTTGCAAACACTTCCTCCTTTTTGTCTTCTTATACTTAAGCCAATGTATTTCTGTGTATTACTACTGCACAAATGAGTAATCCTCATTATATAGTTTCAAATGCACATATTAATTAAATGTTTTCTGAAGTTACATAATACCCAAGGGCAAACAGAGAAAAGATTTTGTTTTTTTAACTGAATAAAAAGCCTATAATCCCAAAGGAGTTTGAGTCAAAGTTATACTGCACTTATTGGCTCAAATACAGATTGTGCACAAGTGATGGAAAAAGTAATCTAATTCTGTACTCAAGTGAAAGTACTATTACTGCAAAATAAGTAACAAACAATAGTGTTAAGTAGAAAGTTACTACCACTATTATCTATTCCTTGTACTTCTACTGTTACTACTACAAATACTACTATAAATACTGCTACAACCTTTTGCCACATTTTGTAAAACTATTTTTATTAAAGAGCTATTGAAGTAAAAACTATAATAATACAATAATATAATAATACAATATGTTTTAAAATGGTTTAGTACCTATTAGAAAAAAAGGCAAGTACATTTTTTGGATAACAGTATACTTACTTTCCACTTCTGAGGATAAGTCAAAGAGCTCAAAATTTAAATGTACTAGGCCTATCTGTCAAGCTTGTACAGTGGGAAATATCTTATTTGGTAATTTGGCCCAGCTCATAAAATCCCTGAATAATTGGTGCCATTCTCGGTGCAGCTATTAGCTCTTAAATGTGTTTCTAGTCTAGTCTGGCACATTGAAGTGCGATTAAATGGCATGGAAAGCCTGATAGGCCAATTTAAACTGACACTGTTAAGAATAAAGTCTTATTGAATTGAACTAAACCAGAATATTGTTTTGTGCTGATTTTTTATTTTAAAATGAGTGGGACGCTCCCCTGGCAATTTAACTGGTTATTGCACACATCTCTTGTCAAACCTTCTCTTCTTTCATTTCCTCAACTCGGTAAAATAAATACATTAGCTGAAGAGAGGAGCATATTGTGTGGGGTTGTAACACACCATATGCACATGTACGATATGAATATGCATGTGCAGTCTGACATTACTCACTTGACAAATTACACACCATTAAAAATGCAATACAACATCAGCCTTAGCTAAATGACATATGGCCTAATCATTTGGTTCAATGTGAACAGTGAGAGAAATGTGTGGCTCAAAGGCACATGTAGCACAAGGCAAAGAGCAAATAAGAACTCCTCATTTATCATTTATCATAATCCTATGTAATTACTGCATTCTCCCACCACTCCTATTCCTACAATCAAAAATAAAAGCCACTAACCATTGTACCATTGTAATTAGTGTACTGTATGTGCAAACTTATCAATATCTTTGCTACTGTAGCCACTGACAGTCATTTGTCAATTTGTCCGGTAAGGTCAAGAAAATGAACAGCGTGGCAAATTTTCAGAATTATACTGCACAAGATACACCAGTGCTTTGTAATGGCCTGGCAGAGGTCTCCGCTTCTAATTTCTCCTATAGTTTGCATATTTTATCATCATATTTTCAAATGATTGAAACAACCTGCGAACACTTTGTCCAAAACAGTCTATTCAGAAAATTAGTACATAACTGCAAATGTTTTACGAATAAAACATTGATAGAAAAACAGCTTTTACATCTTAGTCTTTGCTTTTTAACAAATTTGTTATCAATTAAAACCCAATTAGGAAGCGCTTGTTTTTTGTTTGCCATCTTTGAAAGCACAGAGTAAGACCTGTCAGGACTTAATGATTTTAGCAGAAAAAGTGTGAAAACAGAAGGCATAGCAGAAGAGGACAAGCACAGGAACAGTCATGCCCAAACTTATTTCAGTCTATTGTTTTTTCATTTAGAGAGCATCACACACTTATGATTCACAGCCGCTTACAAACTGTACTTTTTCAACACAGACCAACTCATGCCTTCTCTTTGAAACTTGGAGATAATTTAAATTAACAAATAAGGGATAAACAAAGTCTCCTGAAGGATGGTAAATTAGAAAATAAGTAGTATGTAGTAAAAGAAGGATTTATTAAGCTTTTTATGTGGGGAGTGTGTGTAGTTTATAGTAGCATCACTCAGAGGAAAAAAACATTGGAGAAGTGTCAGTGGCCCATAGTGACACTATATTGTTATATGAGGGCAATAATAGCACTACCCTGAATGGACAACTAAGTTAGGAGGCTCAAACTTGTGCACTTTCTCATTGAGACCACCATGTATTTCTTTTAGAGTGTATAGCTATTTCTAGTGCTGTCCCCAACAAAGCCATTAAAGAAGACCTGTCCTCAGATTCAAAAATTGTGAAAATAGTAAAGAACTGAGTGCTTTGTCCAGTTATATCTGCAGCTGTTCAGTAAAATTGAACTTCATGTTCTGAAATATAATTGCAAGTATGCGTTCTGTCTATTGAGCTTTGCAGTTATTTAAGATTATGACCAAATCAATTCAGAAAGCTGGAGGGGGCTGTGCTGCATTTTTAAAGAGTTGTAAAATTAGGTTTTACAGCTTCTTTTTGTGTTTTCTTGTATCCCCATCTATTTTCAGAGTAGTAAGAAAAGCAAACTTTACACTTGTAGGCTATGACCTGCAGAAAGATGCATGAAAAATTATTATTTCCCATACACCGATCAGGCAGAACACAATGACCACTGACAGGAAAAGTGAATAACAGACTATCTCTTCTCTCCTCTGTTGGTGTGGGTCAATGTCAATGAAGCTGGAAAAAATGGGCAAGTGTAAGGAATTCAGCAAGTTTGTCAAGGGCCAAGTTCTCATGGCTAGATGACTGGGTCAGAACATCTTCAGAACTGTGAGTTGTTCCCGGTCTGCAGTGGTCAGTATCTATCAAAAGAGGTCCAAGAAAGGAACAGTGGTGAACTGGCAACAGGAGGTGCTCATGGGGAAAGAAGGCTACAGAAGAGCTCCTGTAGCTCAAACTGCTGAAGAATCTAATGCTTGTCCTGACAGAAGGATGTCAAAATACACAGTGCATCATAGTTTATTGTGTAGTATGTTCTTAATGTTATGCCTGATTGGTGTAACATTACCCTGTAGTAACTTGTAGTTAAACTTAATTCGATTTGTTATTAGTAATTATTAGTTTTGAATAAAACTTTATTACCAATTACTTAGAAGTAGATTTCTATCAAAACTACACATTTTTGTATTTCGTGTACACTGTCAACATAGGACTCAGGAAAGAACAAGGCACAGACTGTTTGTTCTCTGTCTTATCATTAAATATTTACAGTTAACTAACATATTGTTTAAATGAGGACTCACAATACCCAACACTGTATGTTTGCAGATAACATAATCACAGAGGCAATAATGTTCTTGTGGTAGCTTACAAAGTTGTTGCTCTGTTATACTAGTTTGTAATGAGCGATGGGAAAGAGTGTGTCATTGCTTTAAGCAGCCAGGCAAACCACTAAACAAACAGAGCAAAGACTGTGCAACAGCACCAACATGCAATTACAAGGAGTGTTTGCTGCCGGCAGCTTCAGTTGTGCAGATGAACCTGAGCTAAGCAACATGGCCGCCACAATTACCTTTCCCATCTGAGCATGAAGAGCCATCAAAATATCAATGGGAAATTGGGCAGAGTTGTACAAACAAAGCAAGGGTGCACTCTTATTAAAAACATGTTTATAGGCAGCGAGGAGATTAACGAGGAGAGGAATCGGTGACCATAGTGACAGTGTGTTTCTATGTTGTGATGGGGGGGGGGGGGTCGTCTTTCACTCTGTACCAGAAGAGTGTGCTTGGCAAGCCATTAAATTAACACACACACACATGAATCAGCATCAAATTAAATCTCTAGCCCAAATCCCTGTGGTAGACGGTGAGCCACACATGCACTTCCTGTCAGACACCATAGAGACAGGTCAAGGTTACTGAATCATGTGGACAATTTCAGTTCTACTGCTTAGGTGAATGTATACTTTAGGATATATTCTGAGGAATATCAAGATAGTGGTTGAAGGCGACAGCAAACAAGAATAAACAGACATGCTTTGACAATCAGTGACAGCAATGAAACAACAAAACAGTGAAAGATGAAGCAGATAAAAGGCAGAAGCCCTGACATCACTCACTCGTCCGGTCCTGCATCATCTCTGTTTAACATCATTCCAACTGCCTCATGATAAGATGAAAAGAGCTACACCTTCTGAGACATGCACATTAGACAGCATCTCTCATTTGGTAAATCTTTGGTAAATTTGACAGTTTTAATAATATTTTAAAGCAATAATTGTGTGCAAGTCAATTCAGCCAAAGAGGGCCCCAAGCCTTGATAAATAGAGAGAAGGAGGGTATCCAGTGTAAAAACCTATGCTAAATTTATAGATGTACATCACTTCACACTAGGAGGCAGATGATTTGCTGTGGCCTGTGAGCGTGGAAACAAATATTGTATGAGTAACTATGTGTCCCCATTTAGTTACTGTAATGACTTGTGTCATCAAAGCCAGGCACTGGTGAACTATCAGTGTATTAACAAGATAGATCATAAAATGTCAGTACTGTAGCTGGTGCAGTTTTATGTGCAGTAAAATAAAGTTTCTCATTTTCGTCTAAATACAAAATCTGGCTACACTGTACAAGTCTCCATGCTATACAGGATAAAATTCACAAAGAGTAAAACTAAAAACAATCAGAGAGTGCAGACCTCCACCAAGGTGCAATCTTGCAATAGTAACAGGGTAGTTCAGTTAAGTTCAGTTACGTTCTCATTCCATATAGCCTCTCTTATATCTCACAAATGGAAAAAAAGCCACTAAAACTATTAATTTGTTCGTATACTGGCCCCTTGTGGCTGGAGTAGGTATCTTTAGCCCTATCTTCCAATGGTGCAAAATGCTTCCACAGCAAAAACTAATCATTCTGTCCTTGGCTCAAAACTTGACTTTTCTGAAAATATCACCAAAATCAACCCATAACTTTTTGAAATGTGTTGTACTGTCAAACAAACCAATGTCAGCTCAGGTACTAAAATCATATATTGTCTATGTGTTTTGTTTTGTTTTTCTTCTCTCTCATACATTAATAAGCTTTTAGCTGAACACCTGCTTGTTGTGTTTTTGAATGTTACAGCCTTTTAGCCGTTCTATTCACCTTTTCATTTCTTTGTATTAAGAGAGTAAAAACAAGACCTAAAGCAAAAAATACAACACATACAAACCAGCCATAAGCCATTTACGTTTATGTACATCTCTAATAAAAACCTCACACTGACATCTCCCTTCAGACTGTATTACTCTATATCTACATGCTGCAGATGGCTGGTCATAAATAAGTAAGATGAAAGCAGCCTGCTGTGTGACACTGATCGGCTTGATAACCTCATCATTCACTTGTATGGAAAAAATGGAGGAAGCACAAGGCTGTGTAACAAACGACACAAGCAGCACAACAGCCATTAGGGAGGGACTGACACATCCGGCAGAAATATAAGAGGTCAAAGGTAATGAGGCATATGCTAAAATGATTACATCCTGCACATCTTTCACACAATATGCATAAACACACATATTAAAACAACAGTCATTGGCAGTCCCCAAAAACCCAGGGGAGGACTTAACAGCTGATTAACCAGCCATAAGATCCATGAAGGCCTCCTGCTAATTTACACATTCTCACATCAGGTAGCCACGTACATATACATCCCATGTTCTGAATTCAAAAAATAAAAGAATCCGATTTATGTTATGTTGCTGGGAAGTTACATTTCCAGAGGTAACACATTGCAGTTCAAGAGTGACTTTGAACTGGGATTACAGCCAGGAGCTTTATTCCTTTTCAAGCACTTTAGAAATAGTATAGAAATTCAATTCAAAACAAACACATTGTTGAAGCTTTGCAAACTCTGCAATATGTGTCTTTGTGCCCAGATTGAAAACATTACTTCAGAATCAGGGGACAAGAAAACACTCCAGCGAAATTGTGTAGAAAAGCCTGCTACCAAAATGTACACAGACAAAACTCCAAAGAAAAGCTATCATCTGAGATTAAGAGATATTTAGAGACACAGGCCATTAAATTAAAAGTGTACAACCTATAACGTGACCTGCAGTATGCACACATGTAATTGGACTGTTCATTTGTGAGATTCTTGATTATATTTAGAAAAACTCTAGTAATCCTATTTTGAACAGCCCTGTCCTGAGTGTGCAGCTTTTAGGATGTTATTACAGTGGCCTTGGATATGGCACTTAAAAAAATATCAACAATGCAACTCAAAAACAAAACACTGATCTTTTTATGTAGTATTTACAAAAAAGGCTATTGCTACGTTAGCCTCTCCAAGCAATCACTATGTACCAATGATTACCCCAACTTTTAACTATAGCTACAAATTAATTCTGCCCACCTGCGCCATTAGATGGATGGTGATATCCCAGTTTTAACTAAACCCTCTATAGTTAATGTGCCAGTTACTATCCAATTTTATCATGGTCATCTAAGTAAAGACCGTATTTTTTGCTTATTTGTAACTCTCGGGTACAATGTAGTCTAAACATCTATATTTGCCCTACACATAAAATTATTTTTGAAATAAAAAAGCACTGAAACATGGAAGACCAAATCAAATTCTGAAATGCTGTTTATTTGTCACTTGTCAAAATGTGTGGCACTGATAAGTATTTTTGCATTAAGGCTGTTTTAATCCAAAATTTAATAAAATCTGGTGAAAACCTGAACAACAAACAAATCTGTCAGTGGTATCTTCACCGTCATTATTAGCATTTTGGGGCACAGTGGCAGAGCGGTTAATGTTCTTGCCTCCCAGCAAGGAGACTGAGAGATCACAATATCTCTCTGAGTCTGCAAGAGCTCCTCGGGTTATCCTGGGTTCTCTCCAGGTACTTCGTCTTCCTCCCGCTGTTGGGTTAATTGATGACTTTAAAGTGAATAAATGTGAGAGTGAATTGTTTGTGTATGTCTCTGTGTCAGCCCTGCGACTAACTGGCCACTGTCCAGGGTGGGATATGGAATATACCCCACCTAAGGCCCATAGATGCTGGCAAAGACTCCTGTCATTCATGACCCTTAATGCAAATGAATTGATGAAAACAAATGAGTTCTTGTCCCCTTTTTACTTACAGTGGGGCAAAAACCTATTTAGTCAGCCACCAATTGTGCAAGTTCTCCCACTTAAAAAGATGAGAGAGGCCTGTAATTTTCATCATAGGTATACCTCAACTATGAGAGACAAAATGAGAAAAAAAAATCCAGAAAATCACATTGCCTGATTTTTAAAAAATTTGTTTGCAAATTATGGTGGAAAATAAGTATTTGGTCAATAACAAAAGTTCATCTCAATACTTTGTTATATACCCTTTGTTGGCAATGACAGAGGTCAAACGTTTTCTGTAAGTCTTCACAAGGTTTTCACAAACTGTTGCTGGTATTTTGGCCCATTCCTCCATGCAGATCTCCTCTAGAGCAGTGATTTTTTTGGGGCTGTCGCTGGGCAACATGGACTTTCAACTCCCTCCAAAGATTTTCTATGGGGTTGAGATCTGGAGACCAGGACCTTGAAATGCTTCTTACGAAGCCACTCCTTCGTTACCCGGGCAGTGTGTTTGGGATCATTGTCATGCTGAAAGACCAGCCACGTTTCATCTTCAATGCCCTTGCTGATGGAAGGAGGTTTTCACTCAAAATCTGATGATACATGGCCCCATTCATTCTTTCCTTTACACGGATCAGTCGTCCTGGTCCCTTTGCTGAAAAACAGCCCCAAAGCATGATGTTCCCACCCCCATGCTTTACGGTAGGTATGGTGTTCTTTGGATGCAACTCAGCATTCTTTGTCCTCCAAACACGACGAGTAGAGTTTTTACCAAAAAGTTCTATTTTGGTTTCATCTGACCATATGGTATTCTCCCAATCCTCTTCTGGATCATCCAAATGCTCTCTAGCAAACTTCAGACGGCCTGCACATGTACTGGCTTTAGCAGGGGGACATGTCTGGCACTGCAGGATATGAGTCCCTTATTTGAGGCGGTGTAGAGTGTTACTGATGGTAGCCTTTGTTACTTTGGTCCCAGCTCTCTGCAGGTCATTCACTAGGTCCCCCCGTGTGGTTCTGGGATTTTTGCTCACCGTTCTTGTGATCATTTTGACCCCACGGGGTGAGATCTTGCGGGGAGCCCCAGATCGAGGGAGATTATCAGTGGTCTTGTATGTCTTCCATTTCCTAATAATTGCTCCCACAGTTGATTTCTTCACACCAAGCTTCCCAGCCTGGTGCAGGTCTACAATTTTGTTTCTGGTGTCCTTTGACAGCTCTTTGGTCTTGGCCATAGTGGAGTTTGGAGTGGGACTGTTTGAGGTTGTGGACAGGTGTCTTTTATATAGATAACGAGTTCAAACAGGTGCCATTAATACAGGTAACGAGTGGAGGACAGAGGAGCCTCTTACAGAAGAAGTTACAGGTCTGTGAGAGACAGAAATCTTGCTTGTTTGTAGGTGACCAAATACTTATTTTCCACCATGATTTGCAAATAAATTCTTTAAAAATCAGACAATGTGATTTTCTGGATTTTTTTTTCTCATTTTGTCTCATAGTTGAGGTATAGCTATGATAAAAATGCCAGGCCTCTCTCATCTTTTTAAGTGGGATAACTTGCACAATTGGTGGCTGACTAAATATTTTTTTGCCCACTAATTTTTTGGTTGTATAGAGACAAATATAGCTTGAGTGTGTGGTTGTTGAAAGGATGAGACCCTGTTGGTCCCACACACCCACTCAATACAGTCAGATAAATAAAGCTAATGCTCTGTGGTGCAGCACTTAGCTCATGACTAATAAAAGTCACACATCAGCGGGAATAAAATAGTTTAGAGCACACCCTATGGCGTACACACACCATTTCAATTTTACTTGGCATCTGCTGCACAGTTTCAGAGATATTTTCCATCAATTTGGGTACACAGAGAATAAATTCAATTTACATCAACCACTGGGAACCACCACTGTTTTTTTTTCTTGTGGGCTACTTCACCTTCATTGTATTTTCATTTATTTGTCAAAGCTCAGAGTAAAGTACTGCACTCCAATGATGGAAATGAAGTACAGTCACACAGTGCTGCAACCCTAACTGTGGCTCCGAAAACAATTTAAAGTTATAATATGGAATTTGAAGTTAAGTTTAAATCAATTGAATGCCGGTCTACCTTGGGGAAAGGATATAGTGAAAGAACCTGTAAAAAATTCTAAAGTCTCAAGTAAAATACTGAACTGAATTTGAGAAAGATTACGCTGCCAATTGTAACCTTGTATGTGGTTGGGACAGCCACTTCAAGAAAATGTGCAGAGGTCAGCAATAGTGCTGTACATCGTGCCCACAGTGAGTTCTTAAATTGTGCCACTAAAGATTTTCTTCACATTTAGGCTAATCTCACTTGTACAAACCTCAGACAGGAGTTGACTTATAGGCTTATAGATGTCTATAATAGAGGTGCAAAGGAACTTACTTTTACCTCAGTGGCAAGATGGGTCCCAGATTCAATCCTAAATTTGAGTAATAGTAGTAGTAGCAGTAGTAGTAGGCTAGTAGTAGTAGAAGTAGTAGTAGTAGTGGTGGTATCGGATGTGGTACTAGTAAGTAATAGTAGTAAGAGCAGTACTAGTTTATTTTGCTGTGTACAGAGAAAAACATTTCAAAAGTATTATTCCTGTAAACTTTAACTTCAGTACTTCTTGATAGTTATACCACTGCAATTCAAAAGCAAAAGTCTACTGGGGACTTGATAGTTCTCTTATTAAAAAACATACAGAGACATTAACAGTATCTATAACTCATATTGTTAATAAATCAGTAGAAGAGAATGTGTTCCCCGTGTGTTTAAAACAGCGGCCATAACTCCAGTACATAAATCAGGTGACAAATACAAAGTATGTAACTGTAGAGCTATTAGTATATTACCTGTAGTCTCTAAAATTGTTGAGAAAGTCATCACAGACCAACTGACAGACAATAGATTACACCCTATGCAGTTTGGCTTCCGCGTAAACCACTCCACCGAAACAGCCTGCTGCTACCTCACAGAATGTATAAGAGCAAGCCTGGAAAAAGGAGGTGCTGTGTTTCTTGACTTGCAAAAGGCCTTTGACACAGTTAACCACTCTGTACTCCTTTCAAAACTCTCTCACTATGACTTGTAATGCACTTAATTGGTTAAAATTGTATCTTTCAGATTGTGCACAATGTGTTTGTGCAAACAAAAAAATATAACATTTCCTCTTTTAGACATATTTGATACAGTCTAACGCTGGAAGCGTTTATGATGTATTTTAATGCTATGGTTGTGCCACACATTACATACTGTATTTCCAGCTGGCCTCAGGCTGAGTGAGACCACACTCAGGCCTTTGAGATCGCTCTATAATCAGGCCTTAAAGGTACTTGACAAAAAAATACTTCAACATCGCCACTGTAATATTCTCAGCAAATATAAAAAATAGTTTTGACAATCAAATTCTATATTCAAATTTAAAAGCCAGTTTTAAAATTGTTAATAATATTGGTCCAGCTTCATTGAAGAAATTTATCAAATACTATCAAACAATAGATTCAGCTCCCAGACAGTCTGAAGTTGTTTGTAGATCTTTATAATTTTTCTCAAAACCTTAAAAAATTATTATTCTCAATAATCAAATGTGCCAACATAAGTCAAACTAATGTTGTGCTTACCTGTATTCATCATTATTTGCTACTAATAACTTGTATTTGTAAGTACTTCTATCAATTATGAATTAAGGTTAAAATGCCTTTTTAAGCTTGGTAACATAGTAAATATTTTAACTATGAATTAATATTAACTTTTGTATTCTGTAATGTTGTATTTCTTGTGCTTACCTGCCCAGGGACTGCAGATGGAAAGTAGCTTGTAGCTAAATCTGGTACAAAGCATATCTTTTCTTGTAAAATTAATGTATTTGTACTTGGTCCCTGACTAATAAAGAATAAACTAAATTAAACTAAACTGTTCTCTACTTTTACTTCTGCTTAAGTAATATTATTTTGAAGTAACTGTTGTACTGTGACTCTAGGATAGAGTTTGAGTATATATTTTCTGTCAATAAAACACTCAGCATCATTTGGACCTATAAGTATTTGAACACCCTGCTATTTTGCAAGTTCTCCCACTTAGAAATCATGGAGGGGTCTGAAATTTTCATTGTAGGTGCATGTCCACTGTGAGAGACATAATTTAAAAAAAATATCCAGAAATCACAATGTATGATTTTTTAACAATTTATTTGTATGATACAGCTGCAAATAAGTATTTGAACACCTGTCTATCAGCTAGAATTCTGACCCTCAAAGACCTGTTAGTCTGCCTTTAAAAAGTCCACCTCCACTCCACTTAATATCCTAAATTAGAAGCACCTATTTGACGTCGTTAGCTGCATAAAGACACCTGTCCACCCCATACAATCAGTAAGACTCCAACTACTAACATGGCCAAGACCAAAGAGCTGTCCAAAGACACCAGAGACAAAATTGTAGACCTCCACAAGGCTGGAAAGGCCTACGGGGCAAATGCCAAGCAGCTTGGTGAAAAAAGATCCACTGTTGGAGCAATTATTTGAAAATGGAAGAAGCTAAACATGACTGTCAATCTCCCTCGGACTGGGGCTCCATGCAAGATCTCACCTCGTGGAGTCTCAATGATCCTAAGAAAGGTGAGGAATCAGCCCAGAACTACACGGGAGGAGCTGGTCAATGACCTGAAAAGAGCTGGGACCACCGTTTCCAAGGTTACTGTTGGTAATACACTAAGACGTCATGGTTTCAAATCATGCATGGCACTACTTAAAGGTATTAGGGAAGATTTTTTCGACTGCTGACAAACCAGCGACTGTTTGTCCCTTTTTGAATACTGCGCATGCGTCAGGCCCCTCCCTTCACTGTTCCTTTCCAAGGAATTCCTCCACAGGGATGTGCACGAGCGTTGGAACACGCGTGTTTGTTTACAGCCGGCATCAGCAGAGATTCACCTAAACCTAGACCTGCATTGTTTGTCTGCGCGACCTTTGACCTAGTTCCCCACACAGACCCAGTCATGCACAGCACAAATATCTGTCTTCCTGCTGTTGGTAGCATTAGCAAACTGACGGTTGCTGTACAGTTGAAATGGTTCAACAGATAAAGAAAAAAGGCATTTTTTTTCAAACGATAAGATAAACGTAACAGTTACCTGTCCAGCAGAAACTTGACGACCAGTGCATTGGTCTGAAGCCCTTTCTATTCCTACAGAGCACGCCAACATTGGAAAGAATCGCCAAGAACCACACGGGCTTTATTCTGCTCTTCTACGGTTTTTCTCCTCCTCCTCTGGTACACTTCAAAAACAGTTTTCCTTTTGTGACCTCCACAGTTTTCCTCAGCCATTGTGCTCTTCGAAGTCAGGCTGTCCGCGTATGATAAGGCTCGGCTAACGCCGTGCTATATAAACATACTGTGTACGCATGCGCAGGCACAAGAACGCACACGTATTGCCGAAACCAGAAAGATGAACGAATGAATGGCAAGTCCGTGGAACAATGGTTAACGTACTCATGACGAAAACGATTGGTTGAGGTTTTTTAAGTCCCACAGAGTCCACAGTTTATTATAATTATTATTATATTTTCTAATACATCAAGTTATAAGCCTTATACAGGGCAATGAAGGTAGTTTTAATTAATATTGCAAAAAATGAATTTATAAAGATCCTCCCTAATACCTTTAAACAAGCACATGTCAAGGCCCGTCTTAAGTTTGCCAATGACCATTTGGATGATCCAGAGGAGCCATGGGATAAAGTCATGTGGTCAGATGAGACCAAAATAGAACTTTTTGGTCTTAATTCCACTCACCGTGTTTGGAGGAAGAAGAATGATGAGTACCATCCCAAGAACACCAACCCTACTGTGAACCATGGGAGTGGTAGCCTCATGCTTTGGGGGTGTTGTTCTGCACAGGGGACAGGGCGACTGCAGTATATTAAGGAGAGGATGACCGGGGCCATGTATTGCGAGATTTTGGGGAACAACCTCCTTCCCTCAGAGCACTGAAGATGGATCATGGCTGGGTCTTCCAACATGACAATGACCTGAAGCACACAGCCAAGATAACCAAGGAGTGGCCCTGTAAGAAGCATATCAAGGTTCTGGAGTGGCCTAGCCAGTCTCCAGACCTAAACCCAATAGAAAATCTTTGGAGGGAGCTCAAACTCCGTGTTTCTCAGCGACAGCCCAGAAACCTGACTGATCTAGAGAAGATCGGTGTCGAGGAGTGGGCCAAAATCCCTCCTGCAGTGTGTGCAAACCTGATGAAAAACTACAGGAAACGTTTGACCTCTGTAATTGCAAACAAAGGCTACTGTACCAAATATTAACATTGATTTTCTCAGGTGTTCAAATACTTATTTGCAGCTGTATCACACAAATAAATTGTTAAAAAAAATTTTTTAGATTATGTCTCTCACAGTGGACATGCACCTACGATGAAAATTTCAGACCCCTTCATGATTTCTAAGTGGGAGAACTTGCAAAATAGAGGGTGTTCAAATACTTATTTTCCTCACTGTATATAGAAACGTTTCAATAAAATAATAATTGATAGTCATTGTGTGACAATTCTTATTATGGGACAGCCAAAAATACATGTCTCTAAAATTGCTTGCATTATATTAATAAACTGGCAGTGTAATTGGTAATGAAGTCGGATGGAAAAAGTCATTAGCAAAAAAACAGAAGATGTAAAACAGCGTGAACAGAGTGAAATAATGTGGGTCATGACACTGCGTAAAATACTTAACCTCTAAGCCCCTGAAACAAAGACACTGTCATTATAAAGCAATGTCACTCTCAGTGCAGTCTGATTGGCTAATTTTGCCTGTCATTGTCCCAACTTATATAGCTCTTACAGTTTTTTTCCATTGCGTCACCACCATTTGTCCTTCTCTCTCTTCAGAATTCACTCAGGCTTCTAATAACATCATTCCATTGGGACGAGATAACGGTGGCTGTTGTGATAAGGAGCTGCAAGAGAAGCGACACAATCTGTCTCTATCTCCTCTTACTGTCAGTGCCACTCAGATCCACCACTGGATATGGTCATCAGCCTGTTAATGTGCAGTACTGCAGGGTTTGAGAAGGATGAGCCATTCATGTTGACGCTGCTAAAAGATGAAAAGGACAGCCATGGAAATGAATGTGGCTTGTTCAAAGGTTTTATGTAATATGCTAAATGGTTACTGGTTGAGCTATGTATTTTCTTAGGCATTTTATATTAATTTATACATTTAGTATAAATTAATATAAAATGCCTTTGTATCCATGGGGGGGCTCACAGGCTAATTAGAAACAGCTTAACCAGTTTTCCCTTTTATTCATAAAGGCATGTTCAAGAGGCGGTCTTTGCAATCGGTTGGAAAACGCCAGGCAGGAGCTAATTAGTTATTGATCTTATTATGCTGATAGATTGAGGCACTTTTCAACTATAGATCCTCTCATCCTAGGGAAACACATTGATTCTTTACAGAACATGAGAATAAAAATGAAATCACAAACAGTATCAGTTGTACAGTACCATCACACAACAATGCCAACCTTTTGTGTCACTGTATTATATTAGGTATGGTTATAAAAATATCAGTATCATGGAATATTTTTTTCTTTTCCTTTTAACTGTTCTATTTTAGGGAACACAGCAAATCATTTGCCCCATCTAACCCTAACCTCTGCATCCTCTTCTCTCCTTCTCTCACACCAACTAACTGCATCTCCTCTTAGCTCTTCCTCTAGGCTCTAACCTCAACATCTTTTACCAATATATTTGCTATCTCTCATCTGTACTAAACCATCTCTTCTCAACCATCTCTCTGATTTGATCTCTAAAACGCCTAACATGAGCTCATCCCTATCAGTCCTCATCGCTCCCAAAGAGAAGCTCAACATCTTAAGCCCTTCTGCTACCTCCATCTCTGCCTCCTGTCTTTTCCTCTGAGCTACCATCTACAAGTAGCATATGCATATTACAATTACATTATGATATCAATATGAGAATATAATGTAATGTGTAATAGCTGTACATGTGCGAGCAGAGCCATCCAGAGGCTTAGAGTAAAAAAAAAAAGAAAATGTGACAAAATGTGACAAAAATGTAAATTGCGTTAATACCCTTGTAGAAATAGAGGTGAAGAGGCATGCACGAGCAGACTTATGCGATAAAGATCAAAGGCTGCAGACAGAACGCTGTTTGAGGAGCATGTAAAACGTGTTTGTACAAACACAGAGGGAGTATTTGCTAATGAGAACCAGGGTGATGTAAGGTGCAGGAGTCAGACGATTAGGGCACAAAAACATTTAGGAGCCACCTGCAGGACAGACTGAGAATAACATTGACAGGATGTCCAATGAAATGGTACAGCCCGAGTAAAGAAAGGGCAGTTAAAGGCTGGAGAAAATTGGAAGTGACAATTGGTTAAGTAAAGTCAATTTCTTTACATCAGTGATTCTCAACTGTGTCAACCTAAATTAAATAACTGACCTTTTTCTGACCCATTTCTTCCAGAACAGTTATTTCTCTCCATTATTTTATACTATGCACGTGTCCGTTTCATATTTTCAATACAGGTATATGTCAATGTAATGTCAATACATCTCAGTAGTTGAATTCAAAACAAAATGTATTATATAAATTCAAAATATTTCAAGCATATTCCTTTCTTTGTGTGATTATTATGACTTAAAGTTCACAGGAAACAAAATCCAATATCTCATAAAATTAGAAGATTACATGACATATAATCCTCATAATCACCTCAATTAAAATAAATAAAAGGTTAAATATATATATTGCAAATATTTCACTCTGTGTTTACTGAATTTATATAATATACAGTATGCCTTTTCATTTTTGATTTGAACAACAGAAAAAAAAAAAAAACACTTTTCCATGAAATTCTAATTCATTGATGTGCACCTTTAATTATGTTAAGCATTAACTCTTTATTCAACCTTACATTGACTCACTGTTATGGTCTGACCTACCAGTCGAGAACTTTACCCCAACACAATCCATCAAACTGCTTTTGAACCACTGGGCTTCTGTTACTTTGGCCATCTTTTCACACACATCCATGAAATGCTTGTTCTGCTGCTGTTGAAAAACACTCACCTCAGCAGTGTTTACTTCACCTCTACCTGTCCCCTTCTAAACCCAGACAGTGTACACAATACTTCACCTCTACTGCTCTGTCTCAACCACTACTTGTTAGTGACATGGTTTTCCAACTCCCATTACACCTTAAGGCTTGCTGTTTACTGACTTTCGGTTTAGATGGAGGGTACTTGAGCACCTGCTGCTACTGCTTCTCACAGTGATCTTATAAATGTATTAGTGGTCATTGTTTTATTTATTAGTGTCTCTAAAAGTGCAGAGAATTGTCAGCCCACAGATTTGATCCTCTGTTTCTCCAGTGCACTGACAGCTGCCGGCAAATCTTGTCACCAATCTGACAACACCTGCTCCAGCAATAATTGCTTTAAAGAAAGCTGATATCCTGCCTCACTCCTCTAAACCACACACACTGTCCCTCTCTCTTTTTTTTTTTTTTTTTTTACATCCATTGAAGTTTTTATACTGCTTTTATGACACAGTCAAGGGACCAGCACTTTTGTTCTGCACCTTGTCATTCTCCTTACCTGAAGTTTAGTGACTCTCACAGATATTCTTATATTTTATATACTTCTCAGCCTCCCTAAGGTTTCTTCTACCATTTAAAAAAAATCTGGTCAGACTTTGAAACTTGTATAAAGCCACTTTTGTATATCAAGTTACTATACCAGGATATAGAAAACATTTTCATAGTCATGGCAGAAATTCTCATTAGTGGCCTGAAACAGTCCTAAAGGTCCCTCATTATGCTAAATCAATTTTTTGAGTTTTTAACCATGTTATAATGTTTCCATCTCAAAAACATACCTGGACTAGTAGTTTGTTTCATTCATGCTTGTTTGAGTAATCCTGTTTGCTCAGCCCGTTCCCTGCGAAGAGATGGAAAATGTCAGTCTTGTGGCACTGCATAGACACGTGAAACCAGGAAGTGCTCCTGTGCATTTCTAAAGCCCATCGCCTCTGGACTCATTCAGATAATTTCATTTTATCTATCAAATAGTGACATGTCGCTCATAGATGTGCTAAAAAGCCATTATATGCTCTGTTTAGTCCCCACCGTTGCCAGCAGGAGGTGTCAGACAGCTAAGCCAAGCTGTCTCTACAAAGTCAAAAATAACAGCTCCCCAAAAGAAAATGTTTCCCATACATATACATTATTGAAAGTTATAAAATGTGAAACACTAACACTAACAAAGTGTTTATTTCAAAAAGCCTGAAAAAGCATAATATAGGACCTGTAGGGAAAAGCGTGCATCAGAGTTTGTGAATAAGCACTAACACTTTTGATTTCAAACTACTCACAAGCCAGTGTACTCTTGGTCCCAGTCACAAGCCTGAATAAATGCATAGAGGTACATCAGGAAGGGCACCTGGTGTAAAAAAAAAAATAATGCCAAATCAATATGTGAGATGATTTGATGTGGGTAAAGCCTACTGATTTTACATTAAGGATGATTTTTTTTTTTTTTTTAAACCAGTGTTGCTTGTTCAGGCTTAATTCACACTAAAAGTAAGCACCGCACAGAAAATTTCCTCACGCTATCGCAATTTTAAGTTATATCCATTTCTGTGGGAATATGGTTAACTAAATTTAATAAGTTTCTCCCTTGTGGTTCTACATTAACAACCATCCAATCTAATATAGCCTAGTCCTCTCTCAGCAGGACTTGTCTAATGCTGTGCTGTGGTAAAACAAATCTGCAATCTATCATTACCACCCTTACAAAAACACAAAGTCTCAAGGGAAGTTTCCTGCTGACACCAATACAGGCCAGTTTCTTTCATGTAGTCGTGTACTCCTTAACTTTTTTTCTTCTGTATAATAATAGTTTTCTTAAGGTGGTTTCTCATGCATTTGTCCTTAGATATTACCCCAGAACCTAATGATTTAACAGTGTGAGCAGATCATTACATTTTATGTGTCCTGCCATTTCAAAGATGGTTTTGTTTCCATAAAGTCTCATAACTTTAACAGGATAATTTCCCCAAATATGTATAACTTTATATAAGACGTTAAGTTGTATTATTTTGTGTATATTTTTTGGTTTATTTTTTATTTATCTGTTTAGATAGTATAGCAACTAACAGTTATTTTCATAATCAATTATTCTATCAATGATTTTTTTTGATTAATCAGTTGATTGTCGGATTGTTAAGCACAGCATTACCAGGTGGTAAAAAAATTGCAGTGTTTTATAGTTCTCATTAAAAATAGGTGATAAATTTGAACCAGAAGCTACAAGTATACCACTACAGGACGTTTGGGTAGAGCATCAAAAACACAGCATTTACATTAACTTTTACTCTGTGGCTTTACTCCTCTGTCTTGGTAATAAACCCTCCTCTCTCAGCTCGTGACATGTTTCAGAGTCTAAGTATACTCCAGACAGATTAATTGATTATTAAATTAGTTGGCAATTATTTTAATAAACAATTGATTTTGATGCAGCTCTATAAATGTAGATGTTTAATCATTATCAATTATTTCCTTTGCTCAGCATAACTTGTGATACTCATTAGTACAATCAGTAAAAAAAAATTACTGGCCCTGTTTACACTTCATTAAAACTACAAATGTGATGATAAAGCTTGCTTTTATTACTGGAATGACTTTATTTTTATTTATTGTGTTTTCTCCTATTGCTGGTGAAGAGAACACATAACACATAAACACTGTTGCCCTTTGCAGACATTTTTCAATAAATTATAACAAAAAGCTTCATAATCATAACACATATTCAGATGTATGTTACTTACTGTTTTTACTAAGTATTAAGAATATTGTGCTTTTATTTACAGTTTGTTGGTAAAATATTTTCTGAGTTTTTCATGAAGCAGATGACCTCAAGCCTGATCCATAATGTAACCACTACAGTTTATTGTTCCATATTGTTTTTTGTAAAAATGCGAAAACACAGCCTTTCCAGCGGATGTTGTTTTGTTTTGTCTACCTTTTCTTGTCCAGTCTATGGCCAGATGAGCACTGGATCCCCATTGTGTTTGATCTAAAGAGTATTATGATGGTAAAATGGTGGCCAACACTCCACATCAAAGTAAGATGCACAAACATACAGGGGACGTAACGCACTTATGGGAAAATTCAAAAGGCAGCCAACAACACATCACAATGCTGCCATTAATTATGCTATACAACAACAGTGCATACTGTGCATTTCTGAGGCTAAGAGAAAAACATAACATGCTGATCTCTAAACTCAAGAGTAATTAATGAGCCCACGGTGCATCACAGTGAACCAAGGGAGAAGTAAAAGAAGGAGAGCGGAGCAAAGGATGGGGCTAGAGTTTAATTAGATGCATGCAGAGGATTGAGAAATCAGCAGGACCTGACACTTCCTCATAAAGACTTATGTCAATTACTATTCAGCCAAGAGAAACACCTATGCGGTTTAAGAACAGAAGAATGACAGAAGTGGCTAGGGACAGACTGATTGGTAGACAAATTTACATTTCCCATTGAATTAGCAATACATTGTACTCTGTACAGGGGTCTAAATATATTGCAAATTAATTGTTACCATATCAGCAAGCACAATTTTGCAACACCTCAATGTATCACAATAATGTTATGATCTTCTGACAGAAATTCAAATTATGTTATGACAAATAATAATAAAAATAATAATAATTTAGTCCTAAGTGAGTCTTAATATTGAGACCTCATTTAGTCTTTTAAATTAGTCATTCATTACTCATTCACTTATTTAGTCATTTTAAACCCAAAAACAGGTGGTCACAAGCCAGTCTACTTTTTGTGCCAGTCCCAAGACCGTCTAAATGGAGAGGGTTGTGTCAGGAAGAGCATCTGGCTTAATTACCATGCAAATCACTGCTCACTAGGAGGCAGATGATTTGCTGTGCAACCCCAGAAGGGAAAAGCTGAAAGGGAAGGAGAACCCTTGCCCCAGTTTTGGCCAGTGAGTGCAGAGCCTTGTATCTCTTCGTTAAAATTGAATTTAACTTTGTCTGTGGTAAATAAAGCTTATTCGGGGTATAAAAATTTCATATCTTTATCACAATCAAACATACTGTAGCTCCACTTTGCATTCATATGTTACTGATTTTAAAAGGAGTACATTTCTCCAGCCTTCTATGCCCACACATATTTATGCAAAGATTCAACCCAGCATCTTAATACAAGGATTAGTGCAACAAGCTGTGTTTTACAAGGAAACAAAGCAATGGCCAGCATGACCCCAGAGAGCACATATTCCTCCACAATGCACACAGTTCCAGGTGGTTAGCCAGGGCAGGAATTGGCAGACAGGCGCTCACAGATGGAGGGGAAAATGGGGTCTCTCTCGAAAGGCTTCAGGGGTTGTCACTGCTGCTTCTGGAGGTTTTTTTGTTTTTTTTTGAAAAGGTGTTTTAGTGTGTGTTCAGATAGAGACAAAGGGCTTTCTATCCACTGTCTGTACAGGTTGCGTCAGTCACAGCAGCTGACCCACTCTATCAGAGCCTCCTGTCTGTGATCTGGACATTCACAGGTGACTCTGTCAAGTCTGGGCTTGCTCTCTCTGTACAGTCATCCCATCTTTTCCTGAAGAAAATGTTCCAGGACAGTATTAGAAAGTCTATACTTATGTAAGATCAGCAATAAACAGAACTACATGTACTGTGGATAATAGAAAAAGAGACATAATGTACAGAGTGGACAAAATTTTCAATAAGTGATGCATAGTGGTGTATTATTTTTTATACTCACATTACTGACTATCAACAGCCAACCAGAGTTATCTTGCTAACAGACAAACATAGAAACTAACTTTGGCAAAAACATAACCTTCTTGGCAGAGGTAAAAATGACAGATGCCATGGGAAATGAGAAAAAATATCCAAAGATTCTTCAAATGTTGGCAGCTGGACAGCATTAAAATTGTTGTTCCATTGTCCTTTTGTGTGTGCCTAATTTTGTTTTTGCCTGTAGCCAGAGTCTAAGTCTGTCGAGTCCCTGTTTCAACATTTGATAATTTGCAGACTAATTCCAGACACAACTTTTTTCCTTTTTCTATTTAGCTGCAGGCCTGACAGAGGAGATAGACAAAAGAGATAGAGGGGAATAGTGAGGACAAGAATGAGGCAGGTAGGAGGCTAAGTGACAGCGTGAAAAGGGCAAGCAAGGAAAAAGAATGGCCTAGAGATTAAGGTGTGATGTGAGGAGGGAGGTAGGGGATGATTAAGGAAACTGGTAAACTGGGACAAATATTGACAGGACAAAAGTGGAGCAGAAAGTTCATGAGATGCTATATAAATGGAAGAACAAAAAGGGCTAGTCCAAAACATTGGGAAAATGAACAACCGCTTATGTTAAAACTGAAAGTTAATCGGGTCCCCAATTTTCAGACTTTAAATCTAAAATGTCAGACACATGGCAGTAATATCTAAATTTATACTCCAGACTTAAAAATGGTCTCTTTCCCCAAACATTAACCAGGATAAAACAGGGACTAAACCAGAACTAAACCAAAAGTAATCCAAGACTAAGTGAGGGCTAAATGTAAACTTAAACTTTAAGCCCCAATCAGAGAATAAGAAATAACACTGGCTTTAAATTAAACTAAATCAGGACTTGAACTGCAAAAAACTCCTGAATACCAGAAAAAGTCTGTGTATCACCAGAGGTACCCATACCACAGTTTGAGAACCACCAGGGTACATATACACTACAAAAACATAAAATGAATAACATGCAAGTTTTGAAAAAAGTTAAATGACATGAATGCTAACCATTAATCACTGAGTAAGTCTGTAAACAGCGATATTAACCTTTCACTTTTCTGAAATGTAAACATGTGACCAAAGTCAGAAGAACAACTTGTACTAACTCTAAATTATCCAAGTGCTTGAGTGGCAAATTAATGCAACAAAAGACAGCAGTGATGAAGTAATTACTGGCTGTAGAGGGAGGACAAATACATTATGGGATTAAGCCAAAGATGTGCACTCTTATTCTTTTCCAGCTGAGACGAAGCTGTTGTGGCAACTAAAGTCCATCACCACGGAGACGGCCTGCGTGCCTGAAAGCATAAACACTGCTGCAAACACACATACGGACACGCTGTGCATGTGTGTGTGTACGTGCAACAAGTTTGCAAGCCTTTGGCCTTTGAAGAGAAAGTGATGAAGAGGACTGCGGGAGCGCCAGAGTGCAGCAGAGAGGCGAGAGCAGCAGGAAGTGAACGAGAGCGGGAGGTGATGGAAGGCCGTTACCATGGCAACCAGGCCCCATGTGACAAAAGCCTAATCAGTAGGCGGACAGAGAGACCCCCGTGATTCCTCAGACATGTCCAGTCCCTTTGTGGATTAGTCCAATTATTAATGACAAAACAGGATTTTTCACAACATGCCTTTAGAGAATGAGTCAACAAATTCAGTAGCCACAACCACACTATTTTTATCCATAACTCAGAATTTACCACTCAACTTTACGAAATGCTGTCAGTCTTAACTGAACTAAAACAGACAAACAAAATAATGCATCTTATAAACTGCACTCCATCATTATGAAAATCAGTTTAATAACTCTATCAATATAAAACTTCTTTCCTTGTGGTTTTTCTAGAGTCGCCACAGCAAACCATCTGGCTCCTATATTGCAGTGATTAACATATTGATTTAGTATAGGTTTTACGTTGGATGCCCTTCCTGATGCACCATTTATCTGTGCTTGGGACTGGCACCAAGACTTCCAGGACCTCCAGTGTATCAATTAAACCAATAATAAATACAATTCAGTTTTTCAATTTAAATGAGACTTCTTGTAGCATCTAAAAGTCATTTGTTAGACACAGTCAGCAGGCATTGCCACGGTCCTCACACGCATTTGAATTACACTATTTCCAGATCATTACTGCATTGATCTGTGCAGCTGAAGTCTGTTTGCTCTGGGGAGTTCACTGAGCTGCTGACAACCCTAACAAGCGTTTATTTCCTTAACGTGCAGTATAATAAAGGCTGCTGAGAGATTGAATAATGGGATAGATTCAGGAGATAATCATTGCTGCATCACCCAGGTCTAAAGGACATTTTGTATAAAGCAAGCCACTGCTGTAATACTATTTCTTTCTTGGCTTAACATGGCAGGGGTCACAGAACTGAGTGGCAAGCAATTTGCCATTACCCATGAGCCCTAACTGTGGCCACTAAAGGGTTCATTCTGCATGTGACCTTGTATTGGAAAAACATGCATTTCAACAAGGAGGGTGTAAATGAGAATGTTGCAAGTCCTACAAAAAGTCCTACATACCAGTGTACCTTTCTCAAGCCTAGATACAGCAAAAGGAGGGGGTTGTGCCAGGAAGGGCATGTGGTGAAAAAATAATGTCAAATCAATATGCAAATTACTGCATATAAAGATGATTTGAAGGAAATAGCTAAACAGAGAAAAAAGACTAAATTCTAGTTTTTACTCTCTGCAAACCATACTCATCACAGTAAAAGTAATGCTTGAAATAAATAAAAAAACTGTATGTACTCAAACTATAAAAAATATACTTCTGAACTGCTGAAATGAATAGACTTTTCCATGATATTGTAATTCCCAGGTGTGTTGAGTTCAGTGTCCTCAAAATCAAAGCGGCTGCTTATCACTTTTTCAGACCACAGATAATATCCTCCACATTGAGCCCCTATATATTCTCTCTTTCCCATCTACAGCCATTGTTTCTGAGTAGTGCCGTCATTAGTGCAAGGCGGTATCTGATAGCACTGGGAGCACACAGACCGAGACACACACTGCAGCAGCTGAGCAAACATACAGTGCAGTCTATGGCCGTCACCAATTAGATGCTCAATTTAAGTTGTCACATTCACTCATCATTCTCCGCTGCTTCTTGTCCTGGTGCTACCCCCAAATGCCATGCTAGTTAGTCTCACTCAGTGTGGCCAGATGAATGGGCGCTTTTCAACAAACTTTAATTCTAGCCACTTGTGATCCATGCAATCAGAGTGAAGAGGTGGCTATGCTTGTAGCCGCTGTCAAAGGAAAACTAAATGTTTGAGTCTGCCTGGCTGCCTAAGGGCCCATGGCATTAGCACTTTCCAGTTTTACTTTTTTAGAGTTTTAGACAGGGATTTATGCTTTACTCAACTTCATTAGTTCAACTTTACTTCAATCAGTGAACAAAAATGCACATAACAGATTTTTACCTACAAAAGGCCATTTGAAAGTACAGCATCTGCAATACCCTCAAGTGAAAGTATTAAGCTGCTAAATGAAAGAAAGTTGCACCCCATGAACAAAACTGTATATTAATAGGGTACCACAAAAGTTTATCAGGTGAAAGGTAATAGTTTTAAGAATACTTTTAAAATAGAAATGCCAAATTTACGTCCAAACTCACAAAAAAATGTGTAATTGTTTAAAGCCATCTTCTTCTACAATTACTTACAAGGTACTTCTCAAACAAACACTGGGACATTACTACAAATAACACCTTCTAAGTGATGTAAATGAGCATGAATGGACAAGTATGTTGCAATTTTAAAATTTAAGATATATAAACAAAATTTAATACCTGCCCATAAAATATACCTTTGAGGCCTTAATTATGATACCATCAAATGTATTCATTTTTTAAAACTACAACCTTGGGATGTCCTGATGAAGCAATTAAGCTTTGTAACAATGTATTGTTGTACTTTTCTAGAATGTTTGCACCATTACAAATGCAAGTTTGTAGTTCATGGGAGGAGAGAGACCATAATGGAGAATATGCAGTCCACTGACTCATATAGTGACAGTAAGTTTGCACTGATCTTTTAGTAAGGCTTTACATACAACTTTGCAGATTGTTTGCTTTGATCAAAAGTAAATGGCATCATTAAATACCAAATTTAAATTATTACTGTAACCAGTCTTAGTCTGACCTATGTGCACTAACATTGCTCTGTTTGAACCATGATCAACTGAGTTACATGGCTTTTCCTGAAGAGCATTACAAGTTTTGCTTTGATGACTTGTCAGATTACAGATTACCAGTGACACTTTTTAACCAATCACATTTTTGCAAAACAGTCAAAGACATATGGGCAGGAGCATGAAGCCTACTGGCAAAGTAACAAACAGCCAATTATAAGGAGAAAGAGGAGGGTAGAAGATCTGACAAGAAAAGATTAGTGTGAGATAAGTGTGAGAGTGGAGTGAAAGACGAATGGTGCATTACTGGTCTGTAATATCAGTCTAGATTTACCACACTGTATGGCCATCAACTCACCTTATCTAGATTTCTTTTCCTCCAAGCATCTCACTTCTTGTGATACATCGCAACACTGCTCCCTACAGGCAGACGTATGAAACTGTCAGCACCCTGGAAACAAAATAAATAGCTTTAGAATATAATCTCCAAAAAGGCGTCTAAAATATGTAGGCCTATTGTAAATAATACTGATCAGCCCAAACATGGGGCCTAAGGACATAGACTTACCTTTCAAAAGATGCTTCTTAAGTATTACAAAGCTTTCCACTCACAAAAAAAAAATCTTCATCAAGGGCAGACTCAGTGATGCGAGAAATATCCGTTCTCCCCCTAACCCTTGGCATTTATTTATACACAAACATAAGCTGCAGACCTTCAGTAAAACAACGAGGGAAAAAACTGTCAAAAAATGCTGCGGGACCACACAACAGAGAGTGAACTTGGTGTCAGCCATTATTGTCGAGAGTTTGCTCATGTGCAAGGATTCAGTAATTATCAAGTATTGGTCATATTTGCAGGAGGTTCCTCGTAACTGGCTGACAGCCGCCATCTTTACAGATAAGACTGTGATGTGCAAATGTCAAAGCTGACACTTTTCTTGAGCTTAAATTCCCGCGGGAGAAACTTGCCTAACGTGACAATCTGCACTGAATCATAACTAGCCCACCACACTTCATTTGCAGTCAAAAATTTCAAAGGCAGAACAGACGATTTTAGCCTAACAAACTACCTTTTACAATGTCTTATAACTATACACTCCGTTACCTTCAGGCTAATGATGCTTTATATTATTGTATATCCATACCTCCTGAGCCTGGGATTACTGCTAACAACAGAGCCTTGCATCAGTGATCTACTGCCCCCTTGTGGATAATAATAGTTTCTACAGTCAATTAATGATGTTGAGCACAAATCGACATTGATCAATAACAGGGCACTGTTGTAGTGCTATTCATTTTTTTCAGTAAAATAGTAAAATATCTAACTCATTTAAATTTTTACTGTTTTTTTTTTTTTTTTTGTTTTTTTATAAGGGAGAGAACTCCTGAGAATTTGGGCAAAAGGTAGGGCGACCAGACCACGTATTTAACCGGGACCAAGAAACCGAGAGTCCCAGTTTTATGCTCCTTGTCCCATGTCCCAACACATATCTGTAAAAACACAGATATGTCCCAGTTTTCAGCAAACCATGTCCCAGTTGTCCCCATTTTAACCAAAAGAAAAGAATAGGAAAGACTTTTGTTTCTAAAATTATTTACAATGTCACTGTTTTTATTAAATTGCCATTAAAATTCAAAACTTAAGCCCTAGCGTCATGTACTTAAATTACAGAAAATTGTGTTGATTTATGAAGCTTTTTTGTCGCTTGGTGAGTTCAAATGCACACACACACACAAAATAATAATAATATGTGTCCCAGTTTTTGGGTATAAAAATTTGGTTACTCAAACAAAAGGCATAACATTGTAGTTTGCACTGTGTCATCCAAAGCAGCATGAAAAGATGGCAACAGTGTTTTCAACTGCAAAGACAAAAAGACAAAAGGCTAGTGAGCTGAACTTATTTTCTACATTTAAATACACAGATAAATTAAAGCAATACATTTTATAAATAGAAGTGTTTTCATAAAATAATTCACCTAACAAATGAACTGAAACAACGAAAATCAGGTCTTGGTGTGTGCATGCATTAGGAAGCATATGAGAAAAAATCTAACCTTTAACTTCTCCACCACTACAGCATTGTCCCCTGAGGTTCTAGACATTTGTATGCATCCAGTGTCTGGTGCATAAATATCAGGTTGTTTTCTCAGCCAGTGCAGTTTTACATCAAATATTATAGTGAGAGTGAGTGAAGTATTTTAAATGCATGTATAATTTATGACACTACAGCTAAATAGATAGTAATGCATGGGAGTGTTTGCCAGTCATGTTATGTTACAGGTTTAATTATTGCTTCACTGAAAATGTGGAGCGTTATCATTCCAAGCAATTAATATGGCATATCATTAAGAAAATGTCAGACTTAATAAACTTTAGACCAAAGTGCAAAAAACACACGAGCTTTTCATCATTGAATCAAATCAGACAAGTAAACAGCTTAATTAGGCTGCTTATAAATGTGATAAATATTGACTTTGAAAAAATGGGCTTGTGTATATAATTACAACATTAATTGACATCCATCTTTAACTAATGGCTTTTTATTAGTTACCACTGCTACAATTTGGATGGATTTTAAATTATGCATGTAGATTGATGGGAACTTACCTTAACAGTGTCCATATTTTTTTACAGTGGAAAGATGTGGTGAGGGCGCTTTAACTACTTGTATAATCTAAAAATCTGCACGTTCTATTGCATTACATGACTTTGCATGAGGACTAAAGGATCCTGGACAACTTTGAATTGGCTTTGAAGAAACCTGGTGGTCAGTGTACTGCCAGATAGTGGTGGTTTTAATAAGACACAGAAAAAATGTTTCCGTTGTTCCTAATGACTTTCTGGCTGTAACTGTGTGGATCCCTGCAGCGGCGACAGAGCAGACCTCACACTAGGCTAATGCGAAATATTCATCTGCATCTACAAATCATTAAAACAGATGTGTTTCAAATGACTTTTTGTAACATAATGACCTTTTGCCAATGGAGGTGAGGCTTCAGTTCCCTCATTGACTTCAGAGTTTGCTGATTTATTCAGTTCACATTGCAGCTCTACTCCTTTTAACCACCAGTCATATTTTTTTATTAAAATGTCAATGAAGTCAATGAAGAAAGCAAGCTCATATCCTGCTAGTTCTTAAACCTATTAGACACTCTAGACTGGCAGTATGAAAGAGACTTTATGTATATGAGGTTAAAATGTATGAATCAATCCCATAAGAAACTAAGTCACAACACAAGTACAAAAGTAAAATGTGCAATATACAGGTGCATCTTAATAAATTTTAATATTGTGAAAACATACTTAATTCTAAATTTTGATTTATTGAGATGCACCTGTTTGTCCCACACAAACTCATTTCTCTTGAAGATTGAAAGGAAATCTGCTCACTAACTTCTATTTCATGTGGCAGTGTTGAAATAGTCCTTGTAGATTTCTCTGTCTCACATTGTTCTTTCATTATTTACACTCCCCTGCTTTTTCCATCAGTTCACAAACAGAATCAGCAGAACAACTGGACAGGTAAGAAATCAACCAAGGTTACAGATGTCACAGTTTTCTACTTATCATTTAGAGACAAGCTCACAACCAAGGCAGTATTACTGTGCAGTTTACAGTATTAGTTAAGTATTAGTAGTTAGTAACTGGTTAATTACTTTGACATTAATAGACACCATTGACTTATGAATATTGTTATTGATGTTTAATTCCTATGTAAAAAGCTCATGTAAATCAATGCAAAATTATAAACATCCCAAGTGTTATCAAATTTATTAACCTTTCCTGTAACACTTCAGATAGTTTGCTGCTGTTAAACAGTAATAAAGCATTACTAAATATGTAATTAACAATATTCTAATATATAACAAGTTAACAGATGTTTATAACTGATTGATTTACAAGAGCTTATTACCTATGAAACAGTCATAACAATGCGTCTGTCAGTCTGCCCGTGGCGCTTTGGCCACAGAAGTAGTTTACCACCAGAGTGACTGAGGAGTGAATGAATAATGCAATGTAAAAGCGCTTTGGGTATCTAGTAAGGCGCTATATAAATCCATTGCATTATAATAACACCGTAATGTTTATTAATGCATAGTCTGAGTTATTCTAAAGCATTACCAAATTTGCTGCCAAGGCCTTTAGCAGTTTTTAGCAGTGTTGCTTCTTTACTCTGAGAGGTCAGGGCAACCTCTGTACTTTTCTCAAGTTATTATTTTCCCATTAACTTCAAACACTCACAGTGGTTGAAGTTACCATATAACGCAAAGCTTTTTAATCAGGCACCTCAATGGGATGGTATGTGTTTGCTCCCAGCAGTAGAGGCCAAAACTGATTGAAAAGCTGTAAGATGGCATTTAGCTTCACTGCAAATCATTTAAATTACCAGCAAAAAGGTCACACAGCAAAAATAGCCTTTATTGATTGGTAAAATCAATTATTTTAAGACAACAGCAATACTGTGCCTGACAGGTGAGCTGACTAAGTACGGAAAATACTGTGCCTTCAACTAGTTGTTTATGTAAACTTGTTTTTAAAAAATCAATAACATCTGAAAAGTGGAGTTAAAAAAAAAAGATAAACTTCAGAAATGTTCGTTGTTTTTGCCTGGATCACTGTGCTTGGTGTCCTCAGATTTTGAGCTCTGTTAAAACACAAATGTACAATATAAACAAAATGATCTCTAACAAAAGCAATATGTAAAGCATGCACTGAATGAGATTATTGTGGTGAAGTCAGATTATTTCAGTAGTTAAAGTGAAATCCAGATATTTTGTAGATTCAGTACACACAACCTCAAATATGTCAAGTATTTATTTATTTATTTTAACTGTAATTATCTTGGCTTACAGTTAAACATACCAAATCAGTATCTCATAAACATATAACATTGCATAATATTAGTAATTATCCCTTTTTTTCCCTTTCAGCTTTTCCCTTCCAGGGTTGCTACAGCAAATCATACGCCTCCTAGCATGCAGTGACTTGCATGTTGATTTGTCAGAGTCTTACTGGGACTGACACAAAGAGTACACTGGTTTGTGACCGCTTGTGGCTGGATTAATAATCATCACAAACAAAAGATAAATGCTTGAAATATTACTGTGTGTGTACTGAATTGTTGCAATAAATGAGTCTCCACCAGTACTCTAATTATAAATATTGGCAGACATGTGTAATGTTTTCACACCTTTGATTTAAAGAGGAGGTTGATGACACCCTTCGAGCGTCTGTCAGCAGTTCGATCCGAAGCCGCACACATAGACAAGCTCTTGCTGTCCCTTCTTACTCTGGCGCTGTCCACCTCCTCTGACCCCCCGACCACTGCCAAAGAAAGACCTGCAAACAACAAGCTCTGAATATTTAGAGCATGCGTGTGGCTCCCTGACAACTTCATTATAATAAGACCTATGTCACAGCCAGGAAGCCCGACACTTTTCTCACTAATTGCGCCGCTACAGCGTTTCTGCTGCTCCTACAACAGCGATGGCAAGTGTGCATGTTCGGTAAGGCAGTACAGTGTGTTTGAAGCAGTGCTAATCAGAGGAAGTCTATTAACACCGCGGTCAATACAGGCTCTGCTGGCATGGTTCAATATGGCAGGAGGCCAAAGAAACATTAGTGGACTGTGCCTTCCTGCACTACAGTAAATATCATGGTGACTATATAGTATACATTAGTGAAATACAAACTGGTACAACAAGGCAGTGGTTCTGAAATGGATTCAAAGTTAAGCTTACTTGAATGCCAAATATTGTTTAAATTAGAAAATACATGAAAGAGTTAATGTTAATGTTAATGTTAAATATATGTTCTATAACTGTTGTGGTAAAATCTTTTCCTTTCGGCCCAAAAAAAAAAAAAATCTGTCTCCTAGTGTGCACTGATTTGCATATTGATTTGGCATAGGTTTTATGTTATGTCCTTCCTGATGCAACCTTTTACATTTATCCGTGCTTGAGACCAGCAGAAAGAATAAAGAGGCTTGTGGCAACCCAGTGGCTGGATAAAAAAAAAAAAAGTTAAGAACCACTGCTTTTAACTCCATGTTGTACTTTTTCCTCATCTTGGTATCTAATAGTCCAGCATTGACCTGTGACTGGTGTACCAGAGTATGTGTGTCACCTGTAATGGCAGGCAGGGATCTGGAATTTGCACTGGTCAATGACACATTTCCTTCATTGGGCTCACACAGGTTGGTGTCGCTGCGGAACTCTTGTTTCTTCGACAGCTAGAGGGAGACAAATATCACCCATAAATCAGCATACAGACCACCATGTCTCTATACATTTTATTGTAGATATTTTTTTTGTGACTTGCATGAATCCTACCCTTTTGCACTCCAGGGTACTTGCGCGCTCTCTCTCCTCTGTGATGAAGATCATGCTACTCCTCTTCTTCTTCTTTTTACTCTTCCTGAGCCTGACCTCCGCGTCTCCCACAGTCACAACCATATCCTCAGCTGCAGTTGTGCTCACACTGCCGCTGGAGCGTGGCAGGGTGGATGACCAGGAGACGGGCGACTCTGGAGGTATGTCCCTGTGCAGCGAGCAAGGAGAGAGTCAATGAAGAGTGTTAAATATTGACTTTGGAGCAAAGGCCTGCAGTAAATCAGGACAAATCTCTGTCATTCAGTGCTGTGGCGGGTCATTTTAACTGTAGCTTTGGTTCTTGTGATATGGCAAGGTCAGGAAATAAATCTTGTCAATGTACAGTGTGGGTTTTACCTATCAACAGTAAGCTTTGTAGGAGTGGTGCATTCAGAGCCTTGTAATGATGAGATTGAGATGATTGACTGTCGGTAGGAACGCAGCATGGAGCGAGGGCGGGTGGACTTTCTTTCATCCAGGTCGGGCTAAAACACAGGATAAACAGCTTCAGACAGTCCCAGTGAAATGAGTGTAGTTAGATTTTACTTTTCAAGCAACATATCTTCCAAATCAGCATGCCTGCACATCATTAGTGTAAACTGTCCTGAAGGACGGAGGCTATTTGCAAGTTAATGACCATATTAAGCCTCGCTACTACAGTCCAGTCTGTAAAAATCGCAAATCAGCTTCTCACAGGCTTTTGTGGCTACTTTGATCTTTAAAGCTACAGAGGTGAGCTCATTTGCAACTTAATTAGGCTAGGTCTTTTAAAGAACCAGCCAATACTCTCAGAAAGAAAGTTTGGATTATAAAATAACATTGTGTTCTTGTTGTCTCCCTTTGTCTGGTTCTTACCAGCTCCCTCACACCATACTCCTTCTCTACTTTCTTCTTAAGCTGTTTGAAACACTCCTCCATGCGTTCGTGGAAAGGACGCAGGTCATCTGTCACTCTCTTTCCATGGAGAGAGATTCCTCCTCCAAGTAATGGGATCTACAAAATCAGAACAACAATATTAATATGTCAAAATATACTGACCTAAAATGTCAATTTTATGTTGAAAAGTGTGAGTGTGTCTTACCTGCCATGCAATCAGGTCTTTGAGACGCATCAGCTTATCCCGATCTTCTGGGTGCTGCTGAGTGTACTCATCAGTAAAGAAAGCCTAACCATGTAATTAAAGAAATTTTCAAAATCTTGCACAAATAGCACATGCAAAGATATGTTTTAAAATGTAATTCCAAGATCTGAATAGGTTACAATAAACACTGTCAGTGTTTTATTGCTTCAGGCAGTAATACATAATTTTGCTAAAATTTTGCAACCATTTGGCTTCTGAGCTTAAATTAGCATTTGGGGGTACTGAATAACTTAAAAACAAAATGAGATGGTATTATGTTTCTTAAATAATGAGTAAACACCAAAAAGCGTATGTACCCCTACAAAGGCACTCTTAACTCAACTTTTGAACTTACCTTTTCATACTTAGCAAAGCCACCCATGACAGCTGGGTCCACAATACCATTTAGCAGCATGGACAGGGGGTTGATGGGCAGACTCCAGTCGGCCTGATATTGGTTAATCATGGTCAGGATCTTCTCGTTGGTGGATTCCATCGTCTCAATGGCATTCTCCAGCGGTGACAAGGTCGTCTGGGAATATCAAATAAATAATTAGCAATCAGTGGACAGAGGAATGAGGCAGACAAATTAACAGTGTGTGAGGAAATGTAATTCAAATGAAAAATGAATCCAAAGTGTCTAAAAAAGAAAAAGTAAAAGAAGAATCTGTGATAGTGAGACTGTAACATTTTACACTAGAGGCAATACCTCAAAGCCAACACACAGTTCAAACAAAGCTTTCACACCGACTTACATGTTTAATGTCAGAGGCTTCAAACCAGCGCAGGATCCCTGGTAACTTATACACTGTTGTGAAGGTGGCGCGCTCGATCCACATAGACTACAGCAAGACAGCATGAGAAATAAAATAGGCTTTCACAAATTAGATAATAAATAAATTGATAATAAAAAAGAGTTCTCTAGAGAGGTCATTGGCAGATGCAACAATTTTCAGTTTAAGACTGTTATTCTGGGATGTTATAAATTACTGTATAATATATCAATACTCTGAGATCACTAACAGTAAAAGAATAAAAGGCTTTCTGAAACAATTTTCTCAGCATTATGGGGGTGATAAATCCATTTATCCATAAAATAAACCCACAGCAAACTCATTGTTGGGATCCACAGGTCCTTTCCTGACAGGTCGGGAATAGTGAAAGCGCTGCACATAGTTGGACTTGTAGAAGCTGTGTAGGAAGAGAGACCAAGCAGAGAAAACAGATCAAATCATTTACACTACAAGATTGAAAATGTGACACTATCAGAAGCACACTTTTTTCAATCTAAGCGTAAATTTACATTCCTGTCTATATAAATATAGATTCGATCAAATAAAACTGACTTGATAATCTGGTCAGGCACTGGTTTGTTCTTCAGACGTGGAGGAATCTCGAGGACAGGTTGCACTGTGAAGCACTGTATATCTGAATCAGAACACTAAGGAATAAAGCATCAATGGAATGACAACATGGCAGGACAAAAACACAGGAAACACTATAACAAGGTATAACAAGTGGTATCATAAAAAAAAACATTCTTAACACAAATCTTAACTCATTATTTCAGACTCTGTATAAGGTGAGGTAGGTTTTATTGTCCCTGTAGGGAAATATGATCTCTGCATATGACTCATCCTTCCAATGCCTCTGGGGACAACCTGTCAGGAGCAGTGGGCGACTGCAGTGTAGTGCCAGGGGGCCCTTCTCCAGATTTGAGCCAGGTTTGATCAGAAGTGCTTAGCTGGAAGATTACCCTATAGTGCATGTTTTAGACTGATAGGGAAACTCCACACAGAAAGGCCTCGCTGAGCCTGGGAATCAAATGCAAAACTGCTTCTAGCTCTGAGTCAGTATGTATAGTATGCATTTAAGGATATAAATGATAATGATAAGTGAGTTACTTGCACTTTAGTATGTTAAATGCTATACTATTAAGGATACACTGAAGTGGAGAGTCTCTTATGTCGTCCCCGGGCATAGTGGTGGTGTTCAGTCGCACGGCACTGGGGAACTGGCTCATCAGATGGTTCTGGAAGTCCTCTCTGCGCTCGTACTCCTTTCCACGATGGATAAACACCTTGTTCTGATGCCGACAGAGAAAGAATTGTGTTATAAAATCTAATGAAACTCTCCCATCTCATTGTTGACCGAATCTATGTAATATAATTGAATGACCAATATTGACTGAACTGAGTCAATACAGTCACTGCATGATTTCAGATAAATATTGCTTCTTATGTCAGACTGATGGCAACAGCAGATTAAACCAGGCAGTATGCACATGAAATAACACGTCTATTTTACTATTGTTCAAAAACAAATTTACAATTCTGGCAGTCTAGTTGAGCTGTGTCTTAGGGCCAACTGTGTCCCATTTCAAACATTTAATATAAAATTGACAGTGTTGGGTACTAACCCTAAGAAATGGAGGGTAACCTTGTCCATAAAAACCAACTGCAAAGTAGTCAGGCTTCGGTCTGAGAATCTTCATAATATTCTCATAGAACTTGGCTTGCTTTTCCTGCAGAAAGACAATAGGAGAGATGGAGATGTGTTTTATTTGTTCACTGTGTGCAGCCATGCTTTCAAAAGTCCCAAAAAAAAAAAGTGCCAAAGTTGCCCTCAGCAGAATGTTTGACCTTTGTGGGTGAGAGATGTAGACAAAAGTGCACATTGCTCCAAGAGCAATGACTGTCATTTATAAAACCACATAAATTCAGCATTAGATTACAGAGGACCTGCTGCAGTTAGATCAAGGAAAGGGAAATTTCCACAGTGAAAAAGTATGCAAGTCTCTAGAGGAGAAATGAAAAAGGGCAGAAAGTAGCCCATTGAGGTCGGCAATAAGTGCTGCACTGTTGTAATATAGTTTTACTGTTTTAGGGTGTAAAAGAAACCAAAAGTAGCATCTGTGCAGTGGGAGGATTATATTTTAAACTATGAAAAATACTTAATTGGTGAGACTTTAAAATATATACAACTAGAGCTATAGTCAAAAAACACAATAAATGCACAAGGGAGCAACTTCTGTGTAGGCACCAAGAAAGCTTCCAAAAAAGTAAATAGTTATTTTACTCTTTTATGTATTTGTGTATACACTGTATAATAAAAACACAATAAAAATACAGAAAAAATAGTAGAAACTTTAAGCACTCTGATAGCAGGAGGGAGGTAAAAAGCCCAAAACAGCTTATTTTAAAACCTTGACCTTAAAATGCATTTACAGATTGCATAGAAACAATATATAGCTTAACTTAATGGTAATGTGGTTTTGCAAAAAGGTTAAATATACAAATATATTGTTGATATACAAGGCAAAGTCAAAGCTTAAGAGACTAAAAGTACAGATAAATACATTGTGTGTGTGTGTTTGTGTGTGTGGGGGGATCAAAGTGTGTTTTGGAAATGAATTCATTATTACTGTAACCGCAAAGATTTTGGTATGTTATAGTGATGTACCAGTCTTTTGCTGAGAAGCTCGTAGTCAAATATCTCATTTTCATACTGTTCTGCAAGCTCTTTGCACAGAGTAATGGCCTCTTCCCACATCTGCAGACAAACAAGGGGAGAAACAAAAGAGAAAAGGCTTTCATTAAACAATGTGTTTATATATTGACAGCAGCATCTAAGTCAAAGGGAATTATTGTTGCGAGAGAGAGGGGAATTATATTTTGTAAGTGCTTCGAAGAACATAAGGCACTTGCATAGAATACCACAGTGACAGTGCACTGCATGCTAAACTGAGCAGCTGGTGAGGCTTAGTAAAAGATATGTTTTGTTTTGTGCGTAAAAAATATATCTTCTTACTCTAGACTGTTTGCAGATATACAGAGCATCAGGCGTGGAATGTGGGGTATTTTCAGCCACAGACTGCACAGCTGTAGCACTAGATAAACAGTAATAATAACATATAGAAACACTGGGTAGAATAGGGTATACATTGCTGACCTTGCCCAGGTCAAAGTAGTCGATGATTGTGTCGTAGAGCGTCTCTTTGAGCTGCCGTTGAGTTTTAGAGCCATGAAGTTCAAACTGAGGGTTACAAATTTCATCTGACCACTGAGAGGAGACAGCAACGTCAAAGGCATTAGTAAGGAGAAAATAAAAGGGTGAAATACAGTATAAGTGAAGAGGATGAGTTATTGATTTATTTATTGAAGTAACAATCATGGTAAAATTGTTTGTTTTACAATTAACTGTACAACCTTTAGTTTATAGAATGCACTTTACAATACATGCAATGCTATGGGTCATTTTCTGCTTAATACTAATACAGTAATGCATTAAGATAAAATGTACATAATGGCATTTATGTACAACTAATGGCTGAGAAAGAGATTATGGGATACTTTGGTGCACTCTGGTCATTTCATTACCACAAAAGAACTGGGGATGAACCGAGATTGTAAAAACATTATGGATTTATATGCCTTTGAAATCAAGATATAGAGTGAAATACAATAACAGATGTCTCTTTCTACAGTACACTGTGAGCATTTGTGTATCTGGTAATAAAGGAAGAGCCCAACACACAAATCACAATTAAGACATAATTGTGTGGCACAAAGGGACTTGGAGGGCAGTGAAAATTGTATTTATGGGCTAATAAAAGGACAAACAAATGACAAGACAAATCATTTAATAGTGTGTGTTGTACCTTGAGCAGGCGAGAGTGCAGCAGCAGTGTGTATGCGGCCTCAGTGTAGTTTTCACCCTCCAAGTGAAGGTCCCTCAGCTTGTAAAGGTACCTGAACACATCACAAGTATAAGCTATGCAACAAAAATAGGACTCCACTAGATGCCACTGTTGGGTAACTGTTGGGAAATCCTCTACAGACACTACCTATTTGCATATTGGCAAATATTTGTATGAGATTTGGTTACTTGGTGTGTGTGTCCTTGATGGATAACACAAAGCACAACAAAATGGTGGCAGCTTGCTAATGCTCACAAAGGTAAAAACAGCAACAAGGACTGAGCAATAAGAGCTGCAAATCTTTATGGGCCCTCTCTGTGTGTTTTCCAAAACATGAATACAGTAGTTCATGACCGCAGGGGCTACTTGATGATACAACAGAAAAGGAATAGCTCCCAAATGTTTTAAGTCCCATCCTTACTGTGTATGTGTGTGTCTGGTATAGATGCACTCAGGAGTCAATTGTTCCTTCTCTGTTGGACAAATCTTTATGCTTCTCACTTTCTCAGCATTATCTTGTTTCATCTGTTTGGATCTATTTCTTGTCATCCCCGCAGCATACAGTCACAGTCACATTATACTTTGCCTGGGGACAGTTTTTTTCTGCTCTTCTGGTTATGGTAATACAGGTGCAGTTCTCAGTGCAAAAATCAACAAAAATAAACTTCCACTGCCACTCTTTCATTTACAGTGGCATATTCATACAACAGTAACACTCAGTAACACTGTCAACCTGTCTCTCGATACAGGCTATTCTTGTAACAGCATTTGATTTGGCAGTAAAAAAGACTTAGAGGTTAGCAGTAATGTTGGTTTTAGTAGAGCCTAAAGACTTTATATATAATTTAGTATAGCTGGCAAGTCTTTGCCAGATGCTATGGGCAAAGAAAGGTGTATCACTGTACAAAAATACACAATAGTGGCAAAGGACAAATAAAAGCTAGTAGCAGTCAAAGAGTGCAAAGACCTCTGCAAGGCACTGACCCTATCTCACAATGTTGAATATATATTACCCAGACCTGAACTCAAACTCAAAGATCTTCTAGTTCAAGAGAAAATGCTCTTTCCATTGAGTGACAAAACTTTTATATCTCACAATGGTAAAAAAAAAAAATCTACTAAAACAAATGGATTGTTTCATTTAGAGAGTGACGTTTGTATCTTCGGTCTGTATCTTAAAATGGTGCCGAATCCCATAAAAATTTGCAGTACTCTTTCATTATACAGGTATCTGAAAGTTGCAGTTGATGATCTGACATTATTGGCACATAGCCCGTGGTAATTCTAGCTTGATTGTCACAGTCTGAGGTAAGGATTAGATTTAGTTCAGCTAATATAGTAATTTAATATTTGTTTAAACTTTGCATGTTGAGTTAAAAGATTAAACTGTGCCAACCAAAAATTATCATTTACTCAGCAAATGCTTTGAAGCAGTAGATCAACCTCAGACACACACACAGCTAATTGTGTCTATAAACCAGCACAAGCAATGGATCATGAGACTTGTCAGTATCTACGCTCTCTCTTTCTCTCCTGCTTCACACTGAATGTCTCTCGACCTCTCTCCCTCACTTCCACCATGACGGCTTTTCCCTGCTCTCCCTCCAGTCAGACCAAGGGCTGATCCTGGGGATTTTGACATTAATTCAGTGAGACTAGTATAATCCCTTGTCAGATTATGAAGCACACACACAAAGAAATACACGTTAAGACTCACAGATGCATACTGCATACATGCACACAGAAATGTATTTTAATGAGTACCAGGTAAAGGTCAGTGGTAACATACCTGATGTACATTCCCTCTCGATTGATATCTTTGTAAAAGTTCTGCAAAATGAAAAAGAGAAAAGTAAATTAGGATTAGGATGCTTTTTCTATGATTTATGGCAAGAGGCAGTTTAAAATGTCTTTTAATATCACAGTGGCAGAATATTTGTTGGTTTTGGAGAAGTACTAAATGTCTGTGAAGCTTTACAGTTTGCAGTACAAACAAACAGCAATACAATAAAGTAGTTTATTGCCTAGAACATCAGAGCATTGCCCACTATCTCCCACGACACAGGTCTACAATAAACCAAAGTACACACACTCAGAAAGCTATTACTGCCAGCTTCTCTTTAAAATAATAGGACAGTATCATATTGTATGTATAAGCAATTTCTACAATTTCTTGGTTTGTTTATGCAAAGGTCAGGCCCATAAATGCCTGCATCACTGCATTCAAACAACAGTAATGTTTTTTTCCCACTGAGGGTGCCCATCTAAATGAAAGTCAGATGTTTTGGCTCAGTGGCGCCTCACAGCAGGTGGTTTTGACAGATCAGTGACGATAATCCAACTTCACAGTGTCTTTTGGAAATCAATAAACATTAAAGTTCCCCCGCTGTTCAATGGAATATTTAGGATAAGATTCCAATCACCCATTCTTGATGTACTTTTTTTTTTTAGATGTTAACAGAGAAAAAAATATTCTTTGAAAATGTTACTCTCATATTCCTAGATATGTTCTTGAAGGAATATAGCATATGCCTAAATCTGACCAATTATATGAATCATCCTCTTTAACCTTCAGCTTTTCTTTCCTGGGCCTCCATCTGTCATCTGCCCCCTACTGTGCATGAATTGCAGTCACTTGAAATGTTTTTTTTTTTTTTTTTGTTTTGTTTTTTTTTGTTGTTTTTTTTATGCTGGATGCCCTTCCTGACAGAACCCTCCCCATTTATCCAGACTTGGGACATACACAGTACACTGGCTTGTGACTGGTTTCACTCTCTGTGGCTTGATTGACAACTTATATATTACTCTGCCATATTATTATATTCCTTAGAGGTATTACTGTATGAGGAAGCAAAGCAAACGGTAAATATAAGGATTTTCTTGGTGGACTGAGCCCAGGGGTTGCATGGATAAAGAGTGAGCTAGAGCTCGCCTGGAGAAGATTTTTTTTTTCTGCTGGCCAAACAAATGAAAGAGAATAACTAATGGAGAACTGCCACAGGCAACAAACTAAACACTTGACTACAGTATGTGCTAGGGCCTTAAAACCTGGAGGCTAGAAAGAACACATTATAAAACATAGACACAAGCCTATCCATTTATCCTAAATGATCGTGTGATGTGTCAAAATTTCCCACACAAGAAAAGAAAAACAAAATGCTGCAGACGCGTTGAGATAATCTGGAAGGACTTAAAAGCTCTAATCTGTTAAAAGGGAAAACCAAGTGGTAAAAGGATCCATTTCTAATGCCAACAGCATTGTGGGTGAGAATCTGATTAGGAGATCACATAAAGGAGGGATGTGGAACAGACAGAGGGTGATGCAAACCGCTGCAAACAGTCAGGGAGCAAAACGAGAGACGAAGCCTCCTTTTTCCATTAGATCAGTCATCAGAGAAATTAATTGAAGAAAAAGAATACAAAGGACTTGACATGAAAGACAGGGAACTAAATGAATGAACGCTGCATAATAAACTCTTCAGTCAGTTCTTTTGATACGGA